>JAVJGG010000039.1:325572-344168 GCA_035590195.1 Aviceda cuculoides | reverse complement strand
TTCTGTTCTATTAAACTGTTCTTATCTCAACCCATGAGTTTTACTTCTTTTCCCAATTTCCTCCCCCATCCCACTGCGGGGTGGGGGGGGGGGAGTGAGGGAGTGGCTGTGTGGTGCTTAGTTGCTGGCTGGGGTTAAACCACGACAGGTTCCCCACCATTTTCCTGCACTCTGCAACCAGACAGCCTGGGACAGGAGCTGCCCACATAGCATCTGGCCTGGAGAGCAAGGGGCTACACTCCCCTCTGCCCCTTCTCTGCTCTTGTCCTGGCTCTCCTGGCCCCAGCCCTCTCCATTCCGCTCCACCGGCCAGCGCTCCCCAGCCATCACCCATGTCTGCGCAGCTCCTGCGAGACAGGTTCCTACTGTCCTTCTGCACAGCCCCTGTGACCCTGGGTCTTTGGGGTTCAATGCTTTTCCTCGTTGATGAAGAAGTGCCAGTTTGAAAAAAGACCAAACCTGGCTGCAGGCAACAGTTGATTTCAACTCATTTGGGGGTAAAAAATGGTGAAAATTTTTAAACGGCTCCAAATCAATATGGAATTTGCCAGACAGATAAAATGTAAGTGGTTGAGGCAAGTTCTTCCTGGGTTATCAGTGATGGTGAGGTTACGAAACTTTTCACCCTGTTTCGGGAGAGAAAAATGTTTCCCAGAAGGTTCTTGCAGAGGAGGAAAGCCATCCGCATTCAGCATCGCTCCTGGTGTCCTGGGCTGAAGCCCAGCGAGCCCCTGCTCCCCCACCATGCTTTGCTAACAGCAGGTAGCGTGGAAAGCCCCCCGAGAGCAGCGCTGCCATCCGGAATCGCATTAGCACGACATGAGTGACGGATCTGAGACAGAGCTTGTCAGCTCCCTCATCCACCAAGTGCTGGAAATCTAAATATATGGAGCTCATAATCGTTGAAAGCTGTGGCTTAGAAGACGCTTTCAACAATTCTGCTTGAAACTGGCTAACCAGGCTATAAAACCCCTTTGTCTCTCTCGCAGATTACCTGCCATTCCCGCTCTGATTAATGTTGCAGGCAGGCATCTGGCAGCTGCCACTTCCCTGCCTGGGACCACAGGCCGTGTAGCAAACGTGATGGAGGAGGAAAAGCTCGAGAGAGGCCCTGACACACGAAGTGGCTAAACAGACTGTCCTTCTTGCAGAGGAGCTCGTGGGGCTGCTAGCTGGAGGGAAGGGCACAGGAGGAGCAGCAACGGGGTGAAGTCGAGGGAGGGGGCTCAGACTGCAGCCCTGAGCTAAAGCCCCCTTGATGCCAGAGGAAAGACTCTCACTGCCTTTTGTGGGCTCTGAATTAGACCCGTACGTGGGAACTGTTCCTGCTCAGGGTGACCACAGATGGCTGAGCTCTTGGGACACGACCAGAGGGAGCGTGGAAGAGATGGCACGTTCCCACTGTGAATGATGGAAACCAGGTTCCTCCACCACCTTTGGGAGACAGTTCCCAGGTGCATGGTTCAGGGTCTTTTCCCCTCTACAGGAGAGGGGAAACATCATTTCTACTTCAAGCAAAGCTTTTCCCTTGAGCAGCACTGCCTGGGCAATGCAGGATGGGGATGTGCTTCGTATTCCATGCGCAGGGCTAGAACTCTACTCTCTGCGGTGGGAGGGTAACCCTGCCAGCTCTCACACCCAGTGTCCAGAGATATGTTCTTAATAAGGTTCCCATAAGGCCAGGAGAGGACAGGGTGAAAAACAGAGCCATCAAAGCAGGAAAAGGCAAACACACCAAGCCATCAACCTTTTCACTTCACATTAATGTGATGTGCCCTTGAGGGGTGGGCATCCGAGCTCAGCCTGCTGCGTTACACTGGTGGTGGGTTTGGCAATGCACTGGTCAGCAAGACCTTTGGCTGCGCACTTGCACAGCTCCACCAAAGCAATGCCCCCACCAGCAGTCCTGGAGGGACTGGGCTTGGGGGTAATTTCCTGGGCCTGTGGCACTCCAGTGCTTTCCAACGGTGCAGAGCTCTGAGGGACACTGAGCCCAAAGAAAACTTGCTTTCTTGAGCCCTTTCCTTCCCACACAGGCACTAGGACAAAGACCAGCCCCTCACGGAGGTGAAGAGAGTTTAGGGGACAGCTGGGTGATGGTTCCTTGGACACATGAGCTTGGGGCTCCTTGTTGCCTCCGCGTCCTGTTCTGCCCCAGTTAACAGATCCCCTTCCCAGGATGCGCTGGCTGATAGGGGACAGCAGGTCCCCCTTCGGCTGGTGGGTCACCCAGGTTACTGCTGGAGATGCTGATGACCGTGGGGACCAGGGGACACCTTGGGCCGGGCTGCCTGTGACGCAGAGCACAGCTCTGCCAGACGTGGTCCCCTGCGATGCTAGCTGAAATAACAAGAGTCTGGCAGTGACTGTGTGCCAGACCTTGCCCCTGACCTTTGCAGGAGAAAACAGCACGCAATCATGCCATTACAGGCTGCCCAGCGCTGCCGTCACACTCCGGGACTGAGCTGAAGCTGCCTGGGTGAAACATTCTGGCAGGAAACATGGTGAGGGCTGGAGCAGCAGGATGGGAAAGCTGCTGCACCCCTGCCACCCCCCGGGAGCCCACCGGCACGTCTCCAGCCTGGGGCCCCGCGGCCAGGCAGAGCTGGTGGCTGGAGAGGGGCATTCGTCAGCCAGCAAGCAGGGCACGGCAGAGCCAGGGCTGGGAGCGCGGGGTCTGCCTGCCCTCCCCTCCGCCCCAGCTCCGCTGGGCTCAGCGTGCATCGCCCCTGGAAGAGCGGAGTACCTGCTGCCTCTCTGAGTTACGTGGGGCCGTGCTTACTGACGGGCCAGTTTATGGATGAAGTGTGGGACATAACAGTGCCAGTGGCGGCCCTGGCAAGCAGCATGCTTTGTTTGAATTACCCCCCTGCACAGATAGATGGTTTGGGGAGGGATCCTGTTCTGAGGGACAAGGAGGATTCAGGCCATATGGTTCAGCCAGCTCTGGGCTGGAGCAACAGCCCCTGCTAGCCCAGACTGGAGTTTTTCCCTCTTTGTAAATATTTACAGGCTTTTCCTACCTCTGCCCTCTGCCTGTTCCTGGCTCTAGGACACGGACTGACAGACCAGGTGCTGGCATCTTCCCTCCTGGTTGCTGAGCAGGGCAGGGGACAAGCAGCCCCCAGCCCACGGAGCCAGGGCTGGGTGAGCCAGCTGTTTGCATGCCAGCTTTGAGAACATCTGGTGAACAGCAGGCAGAAGACCTCAATGTTAGAAACCTGGGCTGCAGAGCTGTTAGAAAGCGTCCTGCAGAGCATCTCGTGATGGCAGAGAGGATGGGTGCTGCAGGAGAAGGCTCTGCAGACCTCCCTGCTCCAGAGCAGAGCTGCCAGAGGATGGGGCACAGAGCCCCCTTGAGCTGCAGTGCCCACCAGGAGAGAGGGGCCAGTCCTCAGCCGTCGCCCTGAGGTGAGGTGTGGGTCTGTAAGTTTGGGATCAGGCTACTGTGCTGTCATTCCCGGTGGTGGAAGGAAACCTGGGCCAGCACTGTTGCAACGTGCCCTTGGGCTGTGGGTGGGGATGGGGAGTCTTTCACAAATTCCTTGCACTTCCCAAATTAATGTTGGCCTGGGTTCCCACTCCCCTTTCCTGGCTCAGGTTGCCCATGTTTAGCACCCTGCATGCTTGCTCTTTAGCTCCCAGAGAGCAATTACATTTCCCACACTCCTGGGTGGGGATGTGAAGCAGTGCCCAAGCTTTAATAAGAACCTGGAGTACCAAAGCAGGCACTATTACTGCTAATGAGCGCCTGCCAGACAGGCTCCGCCAGTCCAGGCACGTTCTGCACGTGGCGTGAGGATCAGAGACCTCCATGCTCCTTGGTCCACATTAGCTGCTTGAGGGCATGAGGAAAATACCCGAGCAGACTTGTTTCAGCTCACACTGTTGTAACACACTGGAGGGAAAACCTAGGATGGGCCCCAGGGCAGTGAATGCAGCAGGCATAGCCTCACACCATGCTGGGAACAGTGTGCAAGCAATGATGCTAACCGGTAACCCCGGGCAAGGAGTCCTCCAGCGACCACCAGTGCCTTCCACCCTCCCACACAGCATGGACCACCCTGCAGAGACCTGCGGGCCACCGCCTGCGGAGTAAGGTGTCCCCTTGCCATGTGGCAGGACACAAATGCATCCATCCCAGCAGGCAGGGCAAGCACAGCCTGCTTGCGGGGCAAGACCAGCCACGGTGACCAGGTGCTGCCAGAAGAGGGTCCCCGTGTCACCATTGCTCCTGGCTGACACTGGGATTTAACACACCCTTGCCAATCTTGTAACACCACTGCTGGTGCAACCTGGTGTGACACAACCCCATTTGACCACCATGGTCTGCTAGGGCTAGTGCATGTTGGGGAGAAGAGGAGTTCCTGAAAGCAATGCCTCCAGCTTTTGGAGAGCAAGCTATGGACCCATCTGCACCAAGGAAAGACCTTGGAGGACTGGTAAAGGCAGACGGCTCCTGGTACCGCTGAGTGCCCCAGCGTGGTGCAGGGCAGGTGGAGCACGCAGCTTTCCTGGAGGCTGCCTCACAGCTGTGGCACTTTGTAATCTGAATTCAGCTTGTGCTGAAGCCGTTTCATCCCTGTGCATGCCTAATTCCAGGCTGTTTGTATCTGTGGACAGAGAGTGAGTTGGGTTTTTAATGAATGTGAAATTCTCACTCTTGCTGCAGTACTTTGCCAGAGACCATGTTATTTCATGTATCTAGGTCAAGCTTATTCCTTCTTTTCTAGCGTATTTCAGGGAGCTTGAAGTGCTGCCCTTCCCTGCCATCTAGCCATGCTTCAGGTCTTGTCATCTTCTTCCAGGATGATTCATTGGGCCAGAGCTGTCTATGGAACATTTCCTTCCCAGACAGGGGCTCCTCTTCATTCTCACAATGGGAATTTCGCTCAGTACACCTAAGCTCAAACCTCGAGTCAAAGGCAAAAGCGAGTCAGCAGAGGGACCAAATGCACCCATGAATCCCCCGGCACAGTGGGCTCTTTGCCGCAGCTGGGCTGCTCTGTCCCAGCAGGATGATGTTATTGAGGAACCAACAGGTGTCAGTCCACCCCCAACCTCTTTGGCAGACTGGGACTTCTTGCTCACAGCAAGGAGACCGACAGCTTTCCTAGGCCCACTGCTCGCTGCTGCCTGTTTGGGGCGTTGCACTGCTCCTTTGCTAGAGGTGGGAGAGACCCCAGCACGGGGCTGCTGGCAAACTTCTTTGAGCACAGCTCATTTGCAGGAACGATGGGAGGTTCGGAGTGCGATAACCTTCCTCATCAACATGCTGTTCCTCTCGCCTGCTCATGCGGCTTGTTATGGGGAAGCTAAAAATAGAGCGGTGAGCTGGCTTTCATTTTGCACAGAGAAATTAAAAGAAAATGTTGGGTTTTACTTTCATTGAAAAGCATTTCCAAATGTCTTTGTGTCTGTGTCAGAAACTATAAATAACGATTGGTCTTCAAAAGAAGGTTTTGACCATCAGGAAAGACGTGTGGGGCAGGTGGGGCAGGCTTGAGCCCTGTGTAGGGCAGACGGCTTGGCCTGGCCATGTTAAAACTAGTGCCTGCGAGCACTCTCCCCAGTGCTGAGAGTAACCCTTGGCTGCAGGGTATTTCTTAGTGAAATGTCTGCAAAGCAAAGTAAAAATTATGCTGGGACCTCATACACTATGGAGATGGATGCCTAAGAGGGAGGCAGAGGTGGGTGCTACAGTGCCAGCCTCCGAGGCTGCCCCTGGGTCTATCTAGCAATGGAGAATGGCAGAGACAGTTGTGATTCAAAATCACGCTGCTGACATGGGGCTTGGGAGTGGCGATGATCACGTTGCATATTTTCTTCTGTTTTCTTACAAATCCCTTAATCCATGCATGCTAAGTCTGTAGCTAGCAGCTTTGATTGGACTAACCAATGGATACGGGGGGAAAAAAACCTCCCAGGTAGACCTACCCAGCTTTCCCAGCTTGCTAGCTAATCTCTTTCACAAGGTGTGAAAATATTTGTAAAAGGGGGTTTTCCCACTTCAGAAAACCATGTAGCTTGTCATTTGGGGCAATCGCAGACACTCAGCTCCTCAGCCATTTGTCGCACACACACATTGCCCACTTGGTCACACCTTCTCCCTGTGAGAAAACCCTGAAGGAAAGCTCTGGAGCCAGTATGAAATCCTGTTGATTTGCCTCTAGCTGCTGCTAAAGTTTTAGGCAGAAATCCTGGCGCAAAGACCATGCCATGCAATGACCTGAGACCTTGTAATGTGAATAGCACAAAGGCCACCATCACAGCAAACGATTTGCACGCTGCCCATCAGCAGAAGTGCTGATGTAGCTCAATGTTCTCTGAATAATTGAGAGTAATGAAGAAATTTCTCCAAATCAAAGCCTCTTCGCTGACAATCTGCAAACAGAATTGCTGCCTGAATTCATCAAATGAATCACTGGCCCAGACGAGCTTGCTCAGCTCTAATCCTCTTATTGAACCAGAATCAAAACTGGTTTAGAGAAACTTCCCTCTTTCAAACACCGACATGAAGGTGCCACAGATGCCTCCTGCTTAAGAGGTTAACTTTCCATGGCATGCTCATATGCATGTCTCAGTTGTTCATTCCTATCAAGACTGAAAGCATCCTTTCCGCTCCTGCAGATACCCAGCCCTCTGAAGCCTGTTCTCACAAACACTGACTGCTTTGCCATACAGCTTGATCTCACGTGGACCCTCCCTCTTACACCCTTCGGATGCTGGTGTTTCTCTTAACTGTATGACGTATTCTGCCCTCTAGGAACTTCTCAGCTGAAGTGACAATGGTGCTGTGATGAGCAGATCTATTACAGCGTGGGGAGACGGTTTAGGGCTTATGTGTCTTGTTAGGAAACGACAGGCAGGCTATTCTAACACGTCCTTGGGATTTCTCTGGCTTCTGAGTTGCGGAAGCCCTGAAAATGATGCTTTGGCCAACCGAGCTGAAATGTGCAGGAGAAATGCGAGTAACTGGGTGTGCAAAGGGAAATACAATAGGAGTGATAGAATCATAGAATCATTTAGGTTGGAAAAGACCTTTAAGATCACCAAGTCCAACCATAAACCTAACACTGCCAACTCCACCACTAAACCATGTCCCTAAGTACCATGTCTACACGTCTTTTAAATACCTCCAGGGATGGTGACTCAACCACTTCCCTGGGCAGCCTGTTCCAACACTTGACAACCCTTTCAGTGAAGCAATTTTTCCTAATATCCAATTTAATCCTCTCCCAAGATAGACAGAAGTAGGCAGCTGTGCCTCACCGGTCACACTGCGTTCTCGTGTGGACGGGTAATGGCAGGTGGGGGGCTGCGAGAGGAGAACTCAGGCTGTGCATTTCCAAGGTGACATTAATTTTGGCAGCTGACATCACTGGTTTGCTAGCAGAGGGTGTCATGAATAGGAAAGGTCCCTGGAGTGTCTCAGCTGGGAATATGCTTGGGTGAGGAGAAGATCCATGAGCGTTTACATGCTGGGACGGGTGGGACGTGGTGGCCACCGATGGGCTGCTTCAGTGCACATTAAAACAGCCTCTCTCTCAAAACTGTTTCTGGGTGGGGATCTGCAGCCCACATTCATGGGGCAAATCCATGTCAGATCAGGTGAGGAGAGGGTTCAGGTGACAAATCCCTTCCAAGCAGCAGCCTTGAGAGGCTGTGTCCTCAGCCAGGCATGTGGGTGGGCAGGGGCTGGGGTTGCTTTAGTTGCCTTCTTGCTCTGCTGGCCCCCAGTGCCGAAGCATTTGCTCTTTAATGAGGAGAATTCGTTAAAGCATTAGCAGGTTCAGCAGTTAATTGCTGGGGAGAGCGCAGTTGATTAGGGAAGGCACTTTCATCCTTGGATAGCGGAACTGCATTTTGAAACCTCTCCTGCTTAATGACGGTGTGGTGGAGGGGCCACAGCCAGGTACCTGCGGCAGCACGCGTCACTCTGGGGCATGGGGTTTTGCTGCCCACCATGCCAGGGGGATGCTGGGGTGAGTCCCTGACCCTGCCAGCCCATGTGCTCTCTCTCATGTGTGGTACGTCTGGGATAGTCCATCCCAGGCCATGCGGAGCCCACCGTGCCCAGGGACAGGCCGAAGAGGCATCGGGAATGTGCATGCGTAACAGGCATGGACCTTCAGGCAGGAGAGGACCTGCACCCAGCACTGAGAGAGGGAACACGAGGGAGAAGATGGAGGTGTCATTTTTCCACCTTGGTCTCAGCGTGGCCAGCAGCCTGTTTGCACGCACCACCGGGATGCCGGGCTCTGCCGAAGGCACAACCGAGAGGCTCAGGAATGGACGTCCGAAAGTCTCCCAGTTGTTGAACCCTGTAGCAGTGGAAAGGTGTCTTTGGTTTGGTGCTTAGCTGTTCTTTCATTAGTCCCTTTGGGATTATTTGGGCTTCATGAGCACTTTCATCTAAGGGAACCTGGTGAAAGCTTGGGAGAGCCCAGTTAGGTATTGCTACCTGGATTGTCTTTCTGACAAGGCCGACTGAAATGGAGACAGGGTTGCAGCTGGTAAGGGAAAAACAACCTTTGCTTTTCAGCAGCTGTGCTGAGCTTTCTCTGCGGTATGGTGCCCATCACTTCTATGGTCCTATTTTTACTTCTCTCAACCTGAGCCAGTACCAGATGTGGCTGTCCAAGTCCTGGCTCCAGATCAGCCCTGCTGTTTGTCTTGATTCCTATTTACTGACTTCTGCTTAATTTGTCCAACGCTCCTTACTGAGCTCTGCCAAAGTATTTCAGTCTACAGCAAATGCAGCTATTCCTTCCTGGGATCTTCAGCTTGCTCTACCGATGAACCTTCTTTCCACTCTTCAGCAGTCCCCACTGCTCCCATCCTGTGTACTCCAGTCAGCTTTTGTTTAGAAGACATCTCTGAAAGTGGATGCAAAGCGGGCCTGGGACTGGGATGAGCTGTTGTGTTCTCCAATGTCAACAAGCTCTCTGGGATGCTGTGTGACATGGGTTATTGATATGACAGAGCCAGTCAATGTAGCTGCCACACAAGTGCACAGATTTATAAGCTGAAAAGCCTCAGGGAACTTGGGAAAAGAGAAAAAAAAAAAAAAAAAAAAAAGGAACACCGATACAAAATAATTCTCTGACTTTCACATCATCTCCCTCTAGCCCCAAAGTCTCCAAGCAGCTCTGTTCTGCACTATGAACTAATAGCTTGACATTTTTCATCCTAAAGTTGAAGCAGTTTGGAGTCAAAGCATCATCAAAAATGTGTCTGAAATAATAACGTGTGTCCAGTTCATCGTCTCCTCTGTCGCTCGGTTACAAAACACTTTCTGTTCCAGTCGCCTGCTCCGCTCTGCCAGATGCTAACTCTAAGGCGTGCATGTGAGGAGCTGGACTTTGCAGTCTCTCTCTGCCCGTGGGGGCACGGCTTTGATACACAGCAGATCCTCGTCACATTATCAGCCCCAACACCTGCTCGTGGTCATGGCAATCCCAGGATGCGTGCCTCAGTTTCACTCTGCTCTAAAGCACGGACCGAACCAGATGCTGCTGCTTAATCACGCGTGACAGGCATGGGTTGTGGGTTTGGGGACTACGCAGAACCAGGTACCAAAAGTCTCTGCTAGGCACGTGATGTCCCAAAGGCCTGGCCTTCCCCGTGCCTCCAGCGACAGGAGGGACCAACTGTGCAAGTCTGCTGGCACTCTCCTGCACCCAGAGATTCTGCCTGTGTGTGTTTACCAGAGGACTGGACTTAGCTAGGTGTCATGACTCAGAGGGAAAATGGCAGGGAGCCTTCCAAAGGCTTTACCAGTTGGTTCCCAGCTTAGATTCCCCTGCCTACCCTGATTTCCCATAAGTAAAAATAAGAAGCCTGAGGAGACCTCAGGGACTGTACCCTGTGAAAGCAACAGCTTAACTGGGCATGGTTGTCTGGATTTGGCCAAGCCTGCTCTGAGTCACTCCAGAGATCACCCTAGGGTCATCTAGGATCTCATCCCAGCTCTGGGAAAAAAATCCTTGTGGGATCTGGCCACCGAGCCAACATCTCCAGACAGTGTGAACAAAACATTTGCTTTGGCAATCTTGTTTGCTAAACTTCACAATCACTCTTCAGCTAGTGCGTTGGTAGGGCTAGGTCGTTTCTGTTTGTCTTGCAGCTTCGCCTGGCTGCAGTGACTTGTGTGAGGCTCCCTGTTACCTCCCAGTGCCGGGAACCCTGGGGTGGGCAGACTGACTTTGGTCAATGCAGACCAAGCTGGGAGGTCTCAAGTATTAAAATGCACCATCTCTGTGTGTGGCAAGGGCTGTGATCACCTTTCCCTTGAGGCAGCTGACGGGAGCAAAATCCCGCATGGGATTTCAGAGTGGGGAGAGGGAGAAATAGGTCAGCTCACACTTGAACCCAGGCTATGGAAAGAATGGCTGAATTGTGGGCTCATCACATCCCCCTTTGCTCCAACCCAGCCAGACCAAGTATGTCTGCAGGCAAGTTAGATGCATCAAAAACTGCAGCAGAGCTGAATAAATTTCAGCCAATGCCCAGACCCCATCAGTCTGTTGCTGTGTGGGCAATGAGAGGGGTACGCAGAGTGGAGGGGCAGAGGCTAGCCAGCCTCAACACTAGTGGCACTGCAGCCTCTTTGGGATGACGGGAGCACTGGAGGAGCATTCAGCATGTCAGGTCATGGCTGGTGCCTCCACAGGCCCGGGGAGCTGGAGAAGGTAAGGCCAGAGCAGAGCTAGCATGGAGGCATGGTCAGCTGGGGCTACGTGGCAAAAACCTGCCGTGGGGTCTGGGGACAGTAAGTGACTCAACTGACTCCTTTTGCACAAGGTTTCACGCAACCCAGAGTCACCTGAGGAGAAGATTAGAGGGAGGCACATCACCAGGAGCTCTTGCTGTGTCTCCGTGACATTTAGAGCAAGAATTGTCCCTGATCTGCTGCCTCCGGAGGGAAAGGGCTCTGGAGATGGAGCTGCACATGCTGGCAGCAGGCTGGGCGCCGTGCCGGTGAGGGGCACGTCCTCCCCACGTGCCGTGTCTCTGTCTGTCCCCATGATGTCTTCAGCCCGGCTTTGCTGGCTCCAGCTGTGCAACAGACTTTGCTGAGAAGGCAAAAAATGCTGCAGGTGGGAAGCCCAATATCAAAACAGCCACAAATGTGAGTATGAGTGAATGCTGGTGACGTCCCCCCTTGTTACCTGTCTGGCCAGGGCCTTCACAGAGCTGGGACAGGCAATGGAGTACAGATGAGCTCGGGCCCTGTGCTGGGGTCTGACGAACAAGATTTGGCACTTTTTCAAGGCCTTGTGATCTGCTTTGCATTTAACCTTTGTGCCAAAAGGGCGGTGGGGTTAGGAGGACACTCCTTCCTTCTCAGTCCATACAGATGCCTGGCCAAGCCCCAAAGGGGACCAGGGCCAGCCCTTGCCATGGAAATGATGCTTTGTTCCTCCAGGGGAAGTGCCATGCTCTTCCTCATGAAGGACTGGGAGACTCCCCTGAGGTCTCGGAGACCTCTAGACCCATTATAGGATTTGTGTCTTCTTCACACCGTCCCCCGCTGAACCCTTGCAACATGCAACATCCCTGCCCTTGTGCACCACTGCAGCTGTGGACCCCAGCTCTTATGTTTGTCCAAGAGTAATTGCACAGAAGCAGGTTTTAGAGCCACGCACTTCCCCTCCGCCCCTTGCCTAACTCATCTATGCCCAGATCAGGGAGCAGAGCCATGGAGATAGTCTTCCCCTTCAGCCCTGTGTCAAAAGAGAGGGAAACCCAGGGCAGAAGGGACTCTGCAGAAGGGACATGTGGTGGAGGTGGGCTGGGGCACAATGCTCATGGCTTTCCACCGCAGAGCTGCTAACGAGAAGAGTCGTTTCCAGCAGGCAGCTGCTCAGTGGCATCCCCACGTCCCTGTGACATGTGCTGGAGGCAGTGACACCTTCAACACTAACTCCAGCAGCAGCCGAGCCTCCTGGAGGTTCAGTGCTAAATGGCCCATGGATAACAGGCTGCTTTCCAGCTCTCCTGGTGTGGCATGTTAAATCAAGGCCAAGAAGCTGGAGACTGAGGGAGGAAAAAGCCTGAACCTTCAGGTCATACTTTCTGCATGATGGACGGAGCCTCACCAGTTTACCAGTTCAGGGTGCTGGCTGTGCATGTGCTTCCCAGGAAGCATCAGCCTGTGCTGGGTAAAACCCTTTCCCATGGAGCAGCAATGCCAGGGTCCTACACCGTGGAGCTGTACACCGCTGCCCAGTCCATGATGCCCAGGCATGGCTGTAAATACCCACCCGGAGCTCGTCTGCTTCAGACAGGCATGATCCTAAAGTCCATTTCACCCCAAAGCTCCTCTCTTTTAAAACAATGGGAAAAGCACCAAGTTTATGGAAGTTTTGGTCCAGTCTTCACCCATCTGCTCCATCCACCACCAGCAGTAAAAAGACTCCTCTGGCCCCTGGCCTCTGGTCTCTCACACCAGCAGTTTTGTTGCTTCCTCTCCCAATGTCTCTGTCACACGAGCCTCCACGAGCATCACTCACTGCTCCCCGTCCTGAGCCGAGCACCCACCCCACAGCGCAGCTCCCCAACTGGTCAGAGAATACCCACTTTCGGAAAGAGCCTCCAAAAGCATGAACCGTGCAAGGAGGTCTGGGGGCGAGGGGCAGTGTCTCACGCTGAATTTCTGCGGGACGTCACAGCTCTGCGCCACGCTGGGCTCTGACAGACGAGAGGAGCCTCTGATGGTATTTGATACGACCTCTTCAGCAATTAACCCCCCAATTATTTTTCACAGCTTATGTAGTCACTCAGTGAAATGGGCAGAGGAGAAAAAAACAGAAAGAGAAGTTCCTGGGTTGTTTTTTTTTTTTTTCCCAAACTTCACCCATTCTGGGCATATGGCCAGAAAGTAATAAAAATCTGTTATGTTTAGAAACAGCTTAGGAAAATATAAATAACAGCAGTTCGGTGTTGCAAGAGCTACAAATAAAGTGAGTTGTAAGTTCTTGAGTTTATTAACATCTGAAGGGGATAACGGGAGTTTTATAATGTCTAATTGAATTAAATACAGTACACACCAATTTGAGGATATAAAATTTGCAATCATGAGGTATAATTAAGTACCTTTCTGGCGCTGTTGTTTTTTCTCTACAAGCTAAAAAATAAAATGAAGTGGATTTTTAATTGATGTAATATATGAATTCATGCCCATTGCTAAATGTACTGGATTTATAAGTCTGGGGAGGGGAATTGTAGCAAGTGTGGCTGGGAGGTATAAATACAACACTCACCCATGACTGTACGTGGCCCTCCTTTCCCAGCAGAAGCGGGATGGAGAGGGGACTGCTCAGGCCAGCGGTGAGTGAGTGGAGAGAAGGGGGAGGTTCCCCAACACCCCTCCCCGCTCCCTGCTTTCTTGGTGCAGTGGGTAAGGCCTCGAGCTGCCTTCAGCTTCAGTGAAGTCTCAGGCCAGACCAAGGCTGCATCGCCTCTCTCTGTGGCTAATTGGAAAAAGATCTAATTTTTAATTGCATTGAGGGAAAAGTCCTCATTAGTAGGTTGCAAATGTGTCAAGCCCTTGGAAGCCCTCATAAGAGCGGGGAAAGGCAGGGGGCAGCCCCAGGGGAGGAAAAAAACACAAGAATATTTGCAAGGCAGAGGAAGGGGGAGGTAATGCCAACCAGAGCTGAAAGATCTCAGCCATATGTGCCCAAGGAGACTTCCCATTGCCATGACTAAACATGGAGCTGGGTCGGCACATTGTTCTGGGAGCCAGAGCAGGATCCAGCTGAGCAGGGATGCTTGCTGTGGAGGAAGGATGCAGGAGAAGGAGGGACATTTCCCACTGCCTGCGATGGGAGGCTCTGCAGGGAGGTGTTTATCTCCACTGGAGGCACCAGGGCAGCCCGGCACCAGCTCCTGGCACATCTCTGCATAGTCAACACCCTGCAGGAGAGCTTGGTTTCCTCCCACTCCCCTTTGGTTTGCTTTCTGCTGTCATCCCATGGGGAAACAGAGGGGAGTGATGGGATCTCTGCTTGTGGCATGTTGATCGGGAAAATGAACATTGTACAGCTTCTTACCAGGGGCTTCAAGCACTTGGAAAAAAGTGAGGTCTTCTGGCATGAAGGTAACAAAATCATAAAATCCACCTTGTTAGAAATGGCATACCTCAGTGAGAAGTAACTGAGCGAGATGCACCAGTGGACACTGGGGTTTGTCTGCCTACAGAGGCTGCCAAGGGGTAAGGGGTGGGGGTTTGTGCAGGGGGGGCTGCGCCTGGTCCAGCCACCCTCACCATCAGGTTGAGGCATAACACCACAGAGATCTCCGATGGTCTTGAAAGTGTTGACCAGCTCATTTCGGGAGGATGCCAAGACCATCTGAATGGTCTGATGCAAATAGGTCCCTGAAGACTTCTACCTCCGCACAGGAGTTAACAGAAGAGGAGCGTCAGTTTGGGCAGAGAGGAAGGTTTTAGCCCGAGTTCCTGTGTGTGAAAAGCTTTGTGTCTCTACAGGAGAGGCCAAAGCCGTCACAGAGAAGCTGATTTTGTAAACAGGAAACGTTGCAGGTTTAATCCACACGGACCTTAGTACAGCATCTGGTTTGGCACGGCTGAGGGAATGACCTGTTGGAGCTGGGACGGTCATGGACAAGGATACTGGGGACCTGGCTGAAGGGCTCAGGCTGGCTGAGAGAGTGCTGGCTTGGGACCAAGTCAATCATGGAGACCACCTCATTTTGTGTTTCCCTTCCCAGCCCTTCCACAAAAGGCAGTGGTGTGCTAATGAGAAAGAGGATGGTCCAAATATTGGAAGCGCTGTCAGTGTCGGGGAGATGAAGGAGGGAGCGGAGGCTCATGGGGGCTGGTCTCAGAGAAACGGGGTGCATGCGAGAATGCTTATGGCAAAGTGCACTGCAGGTCTTGGATGGAGACTTGCAGGATGAGGTGGGACCAAGCCAGAGCTTGCTGAAGCTGCTGTCCGTAAACACAGCAGGGGAGGAGGTGGAGAAGAAAGCGGTTATTTGTTTAAAAGCAATGTTGGCACAAAAACAAACGAGGCTAACCCTTTCAAGGATCAGTACATCTGTGTTTCTAACCATGAGAACAGGGAGGGCCGGGAACTGCCTGGTCCCAGGCGAGAGGTGCTCTCTGCCTGCGTCCCACGGAGAACCACGCTCCCCGAGGCAGGCGCATGGCTGTGCGACCGGGACAGCAGCTCAGCTTCAAAGCACGCCCAGCACCACACTCCTGGGTTCACTTTCTTCTGTGCTGTTGGGTTATGTGCCTTTGGTGCAACCACTTATCCTGGTGGTAGCATGTGAAATGGTGCCCTGGTCAGTCAGCATTTGCCGAGTGTGGGGGAGCTCTGAGGAGCTCGGCTGGTGATGTGCTTGATCCGACACTTCTCCGTTTGCAAGACAGGGTGCTACTGTCTGACTACAGCTGGGATTTGGGATTGCTCAGCCTTTATGGTGCATTTGATGGGTGAGGCCAGCGGGTTGCAGGAAATGAGGAGAGGAGATTATGGTTATGTCCAGGCTGAAGCAGTGAGAAAACGTGGTCCGTGGCAGTTTTGCAGAGCCTGTTCCCATGCAGAGGAGCTGGAGGCAGATGTGTTCGTCACCTGGGCCACCTTTGATCACAGCACGCGCTGCAGAATTGCAACAGCCTAGATGAAAGGGAAAAGCAAAGAGGAGAAGGAAAAAATGTTCTTATCTGCCACGGGCAGTGGTGTCACATGCTCCAGATGGCACATGCAAGAGTGGTAGCTCTCTCAGCAACGTCTTCCAACAGCTTCTGAAAGCAAAAATAGCTTCTGGTTTGTTGGAGGTGGACCCCTCCTGAACAGAAAGGAGGTCTAATGCCTTGGATTGTGTTTTCCACAGCGCACAGCTTCTGCAGCCCCAAGGACAGGCTGCTGAAAACACAGCACCAAGGGACGGATGTGATCCACAAGGAAGGTCGGTGGGAGCAGCTGGCTGCTAACACAGAGCAGATGTGCAGCACTGAATGCACAGCACCTGACCAAAAACACGCGATCCCATGGAAGAACACAGAAAGGAACAACCAAGCCATTATCTCTGGAAGTTGACAGACATCCTGAACCTGGCAAGGATTAGTGAGATACTGGGAAACAAAGCAGCAGAGGGAGACAGAGGAAATCCTGATCTCTGTTAGCAGCAAAGCAGGGGTGGAGCTGGCACGGCTCCAGGAGCAAAGCAGCCCGTTCTGCTGCGGTGACCTTCACAGACCAGCCGTGGAGGGCTTCAGTGAGGACAATATCCCCATGGCTGGCACATCGGTTTATGCCCAGCTTGTTTCTGAAAGAAAGGCTCAGCCACTCCACATAGGCTCAGCCTCGGCTGTCGGAAGTTTGCAGAACCAACGTGAAACACAGTGCAAGTCAGCCTGGGATGGAGAGGGGGTCCCACAGCGGCGGTGGACGGGCATTGCCCAGCATGGGGGGATGCAGTTGCACCCGACAGGCTGCTGCTGTGATGGTGAAAAGCAGCAGGAGGAATAAGCAAAAAGAGACAGACAGAGGCCTGACCCTTATGCTTGTAACAGGCAGTGGGGAGGGATGGGCAGGAAAACACCGCTGAAAAACACTTCCTATCTGAAGGTACCTGCCTGCTGAAGTCAACACAGTTTGTCAAAATAGCCCAGTTTTGCCCAATTTGCAATGGAAAATACCTGTCCAGCTCACAGAGTTTGTTTGAAAAGAAAAAAAATCATGGTGCTGCATTCTCTGTAGAAGCATGTGGAGCACAGGATGGCTGAGAGGCATTTTGTGTGCTGTGCCTCCTCCCCGCCTCTAATGACGCTGCCCCAAAGCCTGCAAATTTACTGGGCTTAAGAAATACGAAGAGTTATGAGTCTAAAAGGCAGCCTGCATGAAAAGATCAAATCTCTCCCAGTGCCAGCGACACCAGAAAAGAGTAGGCCCACTGCAATTAAAAAGATTTTCTCCTCTGCCCAGTTTTTTTATTTAAATCCAGATTCTTTGAAAATAAACACACATCAAAGCTTAAAATCAGGAATCCTGGCTTTGTCTCTGTGTTGTTTACCCATGCTGGCTTTATTTCCCTGTAAACTGGTACCTGGCATACTGAGATGGTGAGATGCTGAGCAGCCATCAGATACAAAGCTGCTGTGTCAGACTGAAAATCCCATGCACTCTGCCACTATGAAAACACTCAGCAATTCAGCCAGAGCTGGGGCAGCCTCTCAGTGGGAGGAGAACCTCAGGGAGCAGCTCTCCCACACAGAGCAAGCCCACTGGGAATGCTGCCCTGGTCTCAAAATTATATTTCTCTGTATGTCCCTGAATTAGCAGGAACACTTCATATCAGTGAAGTGGGAGGAGAGACTAAAAACTGAACTTCTTCTTCACTGGTGTTGCTGTTTTCTTGGCGGTGCTTCCTCTCCATTCAGATATGGGAGAGCTGACTCCTTGCTTCCATGGGCACAGTAGCTGCTTTGAAACGTAGTGCCAATTCTCAGGGTTAAAAAACGACTTGAGTTTAGTGTCTTGTTTACGATTATGTTTCTGCTGACTCATTTTAAATGACCATTCCAGTAACACTTCCCTTTTCCAAGGCAGACTGATTCTTCACACCTAAGCCCCTCCTCGAATTCTCTAAAAAAAAAAAAAAAACATTGTAAACATGCCAGAAATCACACAGCTTCACAGGTGGGAAGGGGGTTTCCAGGGTCCCCAGTCTGGCTAACCGCTTAGAGCAGGACTGCTGGCAGCTCAAGGTCAAGGCAGCCCAGCTCTGTCCCACCAACAGTCGGAAACCTCCTCGGGTTGGGAACAGCCCCTTGTCTGGGTCACAAACCCAACCGCTTTATATCCAGTTGAACAAAATACTTTATTCAACTAACAAAAGTACTTTTTGTCATTTGACTTTTTGAGGTCAATGGTTGTGCAGCCCTGAGCTTTACCCACTGGACTGATTTAGGGCAGAGTCGATTCTGGGGAGGGAAGGGATAACGCTGACTACTTTCCCCTGAACCTTCACCAGCCTTGACCAAGTCTTTGGAGCTGCAAAAGCTGATGGAAAACTAAACCTCACATGGATTATTTTAGCCCATAAAATTTAAATGAACAAAATACACCATCAGAGTCACTCTGAGATGGCGAGCCAGGTACCAGCACCAGGCACAAGCCAAGGGCAATCAGGGGAAAGATGCTACCATTAACGAATTGCGTACACTTAAATTTTTGCCATTTCTGGGCTGGCTGTTAAACAAATCAGACAGCAATACCCCAGGGTCCCAGTGCTTGCTGGGCTGTGCCCATCGGCCAGAGGGATGGCGCTGGCTTTGCCTGCAGCCCGGAGCGCTCCCATCCCTTCCTGGCCTCTCTGCTGAGTTCCCACGCTGTCCGAAGGACGCGCTGGACGTCAGCCTGGCTGGGAAATGCTGGGGGATGATCATGCTGGTCACCAGCCAGTGCCCCTGGCCCTCCTCACACGGCTTGGCACAGACCTCCTGTGGCCTCAGGCACAGTTTGAGTAGTTCATTCTTCTGCCCTTGATTGTTTGTCCCCTGCTGCAGGGGCAAGCATTGTGAACCAGAGCAGGGACCACATTCAACTAAGAACTCC
>JAVJGG010000039.1:293664-317012 GCA_035590195.1 Aviceda cuculoides | reverse complement strand
GGATGCGTGCGGGGCAGGGATGCTGGTGTGGCAGGTATGCTGGGGTGGCAGGGATGCTGCTGTGGCAGGGATGCTGGCGTGGCAGGGATGCTGCTGTGGCAGGGATGCTGGCGTGGCAGGGATGCTGGCGTGGCAGGGATGCTGCTGTGGCAGGGATGCTGCTGTGGCAGGGGTGCTGGCACGGCAGGGATGCTGGCACGGCAGGGATGCTGCTGTGGCAGGGATGCTGAGGTGCCTGCAGATGCAGGACAGTACCTGCATGTGGCTCTGGGAGCTGTTCCCAGGTGAGAGACCTTAAAATGACACTTCTATACTGGTCCTTGCCCCAGGCCCTGGGACACTGTGTCAGGGGGTGCCCTGACTGGACCATGGGCAGACAGACAGGGTGCAGAGCAGGCAAGGAATGATTCAGACTGAGCCGACTGTTCTCCTCTGTCTTACCTCTTGTGCTGGGCTCAGGGCAGAGCTGCAGGCTTTGAGAGGTCCCGGGATTTTTCCAAGAAGGAGAAGCAGGTGGTGAAGCTGGCGGCATTCCCTGAAATATAGCCCATGCCTGAGAGAAGCCAGAGCAGAGAGAAGGGATTTAGCACCTTAGATGCTGGCGAGTCTTTTGGTAGGAGAGACAGGAAAGCTTTGCTAGCACCAGAGAAGTCCTGGGGAGGGGGGGATTTAAACTAGAGGTCATGGGAAGGCAGCAAGAAGGGTACTTGGTGTGGACTGATCTGATTTAGGGGTAGATGCAGCCAGAGCTCAGTGTGCCTCTGGAAAGCCTGGAGGGAGACATCCCATCACAATAAATAAGCAAGGCAAATCAGGTTGCCTGCAGGGGAAAATCCCAGACTGTAATAATGATAGGGCTGATGCAGAAAAGTTAACTAGGATTAGAGAAACTGCAAATTTCAAGTGGAAGATGACAGCAGGAGACTTCAGCTACTCTGTATAGATCTGACTGCTGTCTTGTCGGGATAGACAGGTGGAGATAGATGCAGAGATAACATTCTTGGACACAAATGATGATCCCTGAACAAAATTGTCTAAAACCCCCAAGAAAAGATGCTGCTCTGGACTTAGTGTGGAGTGCTGCACAGGACCTGGTTCAAGCTGTGTCAGTGGGTGAACTGCTCTGTAACAGGGACCACAATACAGTTACATTTAATGCTGCAGAGGGAGAATGCAGGCCAAAGAAATCCAGTGTACATATACTCAATTTTAGAAAAGGAAACTGTAAAAATGAGACAAACTGTCAAAAAAAGGAAAGAAACAGCATCAAAGCGAGGAAATCCACAAGAAGCAAGAGGTGTTGAAATTGGTGAGAGCTGAGGCCACAGCAGAGGTCAGTGATTTCTTTGTGTTGGTCTTTACTGTCAAAGGTGCTGGGGAGGCTTGTGGCTTTCTGTAGCAGATCAGTCAGAGGAGGCAAATCAAGCTGAAGCAACTGTGTGGGTCGTATTAGACCACGTGCCCTGGCTGGCATCCCTAAATGTACCCAGAGAAAAACAATCTAAGTCAGGTCTATATGGTGCTGAACTCAGAGCTGGTGGGTACAGATCAGGAAGAACCTTGGAGCCATCTCTGACATCTCTAAAATCAGTGTTCAGCAGCAACCAGAAAAAAAATGGCTTAGGCTCTAATACCACCTGAGTGGGTGCTGGGAGCAAGATGGAGGGTGTCACTTAGCCTGTGTTCCTGGAGAGCTGCGCACAGTTCTGGACACCCATCTCCAGAAGGAGGCGGTGAAGAACCAGAGGAGATCAGGGCTCCATCAGTTGGAGAGAAGGCTGATGGACAACCAGATCAAGGCTTGCAAGACACTGGGGTGAGGGACAAGGCAGCTGGAGAACATTTGCCCGTCACCTCCTGCAGAAGGAGGGCTGGCGGGCAGATGTGCTCCCTGCACGAGCCCCCATCTGCAGAGGACCTGGGGGTGAGCCTGACCTTTCACCACCACATTTACACCAAAGCCTAGGCTGATGATCTTCTACAAGGGCAGGGCCCCAGGTGGGACATTTGTTTCTTCCTTGGGAGGAATCCAGAGTACATATTTCATATATTTTGATGTGAAATACTGTTTTGGACCAAAATAATCCTTCCAGAAAATTTGAGGTGGGATATTCTGTTCATGAGCTACTCTCACAAAAGCTTAGGCAAAGCAGCGTCACCCGTACAGAAGTGGAGACCTGGCCTGCATGGGGCCACCTCGCCAGGGCTGCTGCAGACCCGCCAAAGCCCCATGTGGGCTCTGATGGGGTCTGGGTGGGAGAGAGGGGCCCAGCTGACAAATGGGTCTCCTGGTCCCCCCCCATGGCCCTCGAGCCCCAGGAGCCACCGATTGCCACTGACAGTGTTCTTTATGAGAAAATTAAGTAGAGTAGCAGTCTTATCCCCACATCATAATAGCTTTTCCTAATGCCAAAATAAAAAAAAAAAAGCTATTTCATGCTGTAATTACAAGTCACAAAAAGAGCTGTGCTGACAGATATATAACACCCCAGCAACTGCCTCTGGCAGCCAGGCCCCACTAACACTAATCACGATAACAATCCCAACAATAATTAGAGATAAGACTCTCCCTGCGAGCCCTCGCTCCACATCTGTCCCTGTTGCAGCCCCAGTTTGCTGGAGCAGGCATGCCGTGCGGGGGGAGGAGATGCAGGCAGCCCCACCGTCCTTGGCAGGCGGTCTGCCCCCCCAGCTCCAGCACCTTTCATAGCTCTGAAGCTTTTGACCCAAACTCATGCTGGTGCAGACACCTCAGTAGCTCAGTGGTCACAACAAGGAGTTTTGCATCAACCCCGCAGTATGGGTATTTGCACCATTACCACTCTCATGTTTTAATTCTGTTTTCAGCACATCAACAGCAGGTTTTTTGATTGAATGGTAGATTCACGTGGGGTGGCTTTACTCAGAGCGGGATGGACTCCCCTGGGCTGGAAGCCTGGCAGATGTAGTCCTACAGAGACCCTCCTGTTCTCCTCACTGACGAGATGCAGAAGTCCAGATCTGATGACTTAAGGTCAGTCCAGAGAATGTGTTTGGACTAAGAGCTCCTGTGCCTGCACCCTGCTCTCCCCGCACCCTTCTCCTTTAACCCCTACGATTCCTGACCTCTGAATCACGATCGGATGCCTGGGCAGCCCTGAAGAAGCAAGAACGGCCCGAAGTGTGTGGGGAATCTTGAGGGCTGGTGCTGGCAGGGGGGTGGTTTGACCAAAGGGGGTGATGACCCTTTTGTCAGTGTGAGTTGTTTGAATTTGGTTGGTGCCTTGGGGTTTTTTGGTCCGTTTGACAAAGTTCCTCAAGCTGCATGTCAGGGATGTTGCTGGGTCTGAAGCTGCATCTTGCAGCAAGGCCTTGAAGTGGAAGGTGTTGGGGGGCTGGGCTCTTAGACTTACGACCTCCACTGGCTGTTGGTGACCTGGGGCATCTCTGGAGCTCTTTGAGCGATCATGTCCTAGAGGGGGTACTGGGAAATATACTCTGGGACAAGAGGAAAGTCCTAAATGTTTCCTCGCTTCTCCTTGCCACAAGGAACCAGCCATCTTGCACAGCGTAAGCATGCTTGCACATCACAGAGACATGTGCCTGCAGTTCTCACCAACATGCACACACATGACCTCAAATGTGCATGCTGCCAGCTCCAGGGCATCTCCTGCAGTCCCACAGCTCCTTTTGTTCACGGTCCCTGTGCGCCAGACTGCAGGGGCAGGTGGGTGCTCACGGAGCAGGGGCTGCTGATTCCAGCTCTGCCTCCCGCTGCCTGCCTTCCCCCTCTTTTTGTGCCCACACCCCGTCTCACTGCTTTCTCCCTCTTACATTTGCATATCATGCATATTCATGGAAGATGTAGCTAATTAAATATTCATACACACAGTCATTGAACTTGCAATTAATCTGAAACTTGCAGTACTTCTTATATCCCCCCACCCTGAGAGGAGTCATGAGCTGGCTCTGGCTGCCAGAGGGTGCTGGGCTTGCTGGCTGCTGTGGGCTGCAGCCCAGGAAGAGAGGTACCAGCATATACGTACCCTTTCACTGACCCACTTTTCCAAGATCCATGCTGTTTTGCAGGAGGGAGCATGATGAGAATTGCGAGCCACCCTTCCTGGTCCGGGGGAGGCTGTGGTGCATGACGGGAGCACATAAATAGGGCAGCAAAAAGCCTCAGCGCTGCAGGGTGCAAAAGCTTTGCCTCCAAGAGAGGATCTTGCGGCAAAGCTGGCCCCCACCTGCCACCAGCCCCACATGGGGGGGTATGGCAGGGCGCAGGGCAAGGTCTCCCACCCCAGCAGCGTGGCTCTGCCTGGGCCCTGCAGAGACAATGGTGTTGGGGGTTTGCTGGATGCCGAGGCTCCTCCACAAGCGGCAGCCCAGCCGCTCTGCACCCCCAGCACTTGGCTCCTGCTCTGGGGTGCCCGAGGGGGATGGATGGGCTGGAGCGCTCACACGAAGCCCTCTCCTTGCTCCGAGCGCTCCCACCCCCACTGCCTGCTCGAAAGCTGCTCCTCGCAGCATCCCTCTGCAGCTCCCACAGCTCCTGCAAACTTCCTCTCATCTCCACGTACTAACAGTGTGTCAGGAGCTTCTGCTTCAAACCACATCTAGTCTGACAGCCCACCCTGGAAAAGCCAGCTTCAAACAGCACCGAGACTGACAGAATCAGAGCAGAGACGGGACGGGGTGGCAGGGAAAGGGGGGGAAAGTGGGCGCAGGGCCGCGGGGATCCCCAAATCGCACAGCAGGACTGCACTGCCAGCTCCCTGGGACCACAGAGCCCAGCCTAGCTGGTCCTGCCACCCACATGCCCCGAGCCCAGCACAACACTCATCCCTGGCCACACACAGCCCCACAGAGCCCTGGCAGCCCTCACTGCCACGATGGGGTGTCACGCACGCAGCTCCAGACCTCTCTTTCCATCGCAGCCCCAGGTCAGAGAGACGCAAGTGACTCCTATGTGAATATAACACTTAGAGCTGTCTCTCTGGCTGTTTTATCAGTAGTGGCCAATAAAAAATGTAGGTCATGTTGCTTGAATCTATTTGCTCTGGCCAGGACACAGTCTGATATACTGGCTATGCTGGGTATCCCAGACAGCAAACATTTGTTAAAACCCCCAAAAGTGTTTGCTAAAACTCTCTCTAGTAACTCCCCCAGTTTGTATGGGGAGTCTGGGCAGAAACTGAGACAGTCGGGGCTATTACAGCTGACCCAGAGCATCCCCCCACATAAGCAGGAGCTGCCTTGAAAATGCAGTTAGAGCAATCCAGAGTGTTTGCTCGCCTAAAAAACCTTTCTAGCAACATTCCCACCCTCCTCCAGCCTTTTGGTACTCTCAGTGATATCCTTGTCTGTTATTCTTCACTTTTCAAGTGGGTTTTGAAATCCATCTTTGCAAACCCCTTGTTTACAGTAGGAGAAAATGTTCAACAGGGTTGCAATTTGTCAGCTCAGCAGCACTGGCTGCAGATTGAAGTTTGAAGGAAGTTTGGCTGAAAGGGAGCAAGGTGTTTTGAAATGCTTTGTGGGGAGCTCAGGCACGACTCCAGTGCCGCTCTGCTCCCCGCATGAGCAGGCAATGGCTCCCGTCTGCCGCTGCCTTCTCCTGCGCAGGTTTTCCGTCTGCGGCTCGCTGTGTACACCCATGTGGTCTGCAACAGAAGTGTGGAGGGTTGGTGGTTTTTTAAGGCAATAAAGTTGTTTCCTTCCGGTCACTTGCTTAAAATCACCCAGGGAGCTGGTAGGATTTATATCAGTGTCTGCACAGGAGACCTTCCTGGTATTGTGAGAAGACAGACGTCCAGACACACCACAGCTCCCAGACGTAGCAGTGGAGGGTACTGGTCTTCTGCTGCAGTTCATGTTTTAGCTCTAACTATGCCATCAGTGTTAGCGGCCACTGGGTAATAGACACTTGTTACAAACCCGGCAGGTTGGGAAGGGCCAAGCTGGTCTGCAGAGCCCCCAGGGCAGCCGTGCTCCGCAGCCAGACATGCTCGTCCCTGTGCCCGGCAGCACATGCCTGTCCCCTAGCACTGGGCATGGTGGGTCACAACACAAATCACTGTGTGGCTGTGGGAGCAAATCCCTCCCTGTTCCCCATTCGGAATGGTGACTAATACCCCAGTATTAGCCTCAAAAGTGCCCAGTCATCCCCAGAGCAGTGACAAGAGCGGGTTGCTCCCCATCTCCCTCCTGGGAAACAGATGGAGATGTAATCCAGACCCCAAGGAAGGATTGGGTGGTGATTCCTAGCTCTCCCTCCAAACACTAGCAGGACTGAAGTGGCTCAGGGGACGTGTCCCGCAATAGCTGTGCAGCAGCACAAACCTTCTTTGCAGCCCGGGCCGTAAGCAGCTTCATCTGGCATCCCAGGGCAGGTACAAACCATCCTTAATGGTCTTTTCCGCTGGTGTTACTGCATCCATTTTGCAAGTGTGACTGCCAAGTGCACTGCTGAGGCACTGCTCTGCTGAGCTATCCTGAAGACATGAATGCAAATAAATCTGCTCTGCGAGGAGGCTGAGGGGCAGGAGGTTCAGGGCTGGGTTTTCTTCCTCCTGATTGTAGGAACATTAACATCTGGCTCCAACTGCAGTATGTACTGCTCTGCTCTGCTCCACATTTCTTCCTTGCATTGCTCAGATGCTGCTAAAGGCAGCTCGGAATATCTTTCTGGGTGAATACATTGCACTATTTGCCAGTGCCTTCTCACTCCTTTCTTGCAGGCTCTGTCAATGTTGACCCAAGGGTCGGCGGATGCGAGGTAACTCCCTGGGAACCCTCTGTAAATACCAGTGAGGCATTATGAGTAAATGGCACAAATATCAGGGATGAGGTTGCTCCCATCAGCCAGGCAGGGCAGCCTGAGCCCTGAGTAAGGCAAAGCCGCGGTGCTGGGGGCAGGACTACGGGAGGTCAATTCCCACCTGCTGGGGCAGGAGGAGCACACCCCGGGCAGCTTTACCTGGAGGAAAGTCTTGTTGCTGATCTGACAAGGGACAGCAGCAGTGCCACAGCCATGGTGATGTTAACATCCTGACATGGTCTTCCATCTCTTCCAATACTCTGGAGAAAATTGCAAGTGGCATTTGCATGGATTTGCTGTCACGCACAAGTGCCCAGGTTCTTTGCAAACAGTGCGTTTCAACCACAAGCCCCTGATGAGGACAGCACAAATCCCAGCCCTCCCTTCTTACACAGAGACATGGGGAAGAGATGGCTCATGGCCACAGCAAACCCAGATCTGGTCAGGATGGGGACTTGGGGTTCCTGTATCCCACTCCTGAAGCCTGTGCTATCCAGACCACCCCTAACCCACCTTGGTTCAGGCTGTGCCCAGCACCTGGTGTTCCAGAAGGGATACAGGCATTAACCTACCCCCTGCCCAAACTGGTGCAGCAGGAACAAGTGCACTACAGAGCAGTGCATTGCATCTATTGATGTTTTGTGAAGCACAAACCAGTCCTCTGGGGCCTCTGTGTTTGCTCCTTGTCCAACCCCCCCCACCCTGCATGGTGGGGGAGCTCATGATCCCCACTGAAAGAGTCTATTTGCTGCCAGCCAGTCCCCAAAGTGGCCTGGTCCCCTACCTTCTGCCAGACAAGGCTGGCCTTAGCAAGATTTTATCAGAGCCAAAGCAAGCTCAGTTTACAGAATGATAATGCTGCTCTTGCGGGTGTTTAGACACTTGCAGGCTTACTGTGGCTTATAAATAAATATTTATTATTAATTTTATTCCTTCTCTGGTGCCAGAGTGCACAGAATGAATCACTGCTGCTCTGTGATAAAGGGTCCAGGAGCCAATCTTTAGCCTTGTCCGAGATTTATGCCCCTTTAAAAACAAAGATCCTGACAAAGAGACAGATTTCCTGGCACAGAGCAACTCTGTTTAATTAGAGAGATGATTCATGTTTTCAATCACTGTTTAATACCAGGCCCTTTACAGTCAGCAGTAAAGCAGGAGACTGCAGGTCTGCCAGGCCCTTGAAAACAAGCCCATCTTGGTTTCCTCCATTGGAGGCACCGTCGGCACGATAGATGCGCTGCAGGGATAGGGTCACAGTGTTGAGAGGCTCAGCTGGACCCCAGCACCTGCAGACCTTCACCGGAGCCACCCGTAACCCTTTCCCGGAGGATCTGGTGCACGGGAGAGACAGACCCCCCCCATGCCCCAGGGACAGTGTCAGCTCCAGCAGGAAAATCTCCCCCCTTCCCCAGTCCAGCTGACACGCTTCAGTCCTGGGCTGCTCCAAGCAAGAGCTTTGCTCTCCACATCCCCATGCTCTGGCTCCCAGCATCCCCACAGCAAGAGGCAAGAGGTTGTGCCATGGACCACTACCATCCCATGGCAGCCCCCCACCATGGGGCTCAGCAGGCTGGGGAAGCGGGTGGAGGCTGGCTCCCACACTGGTGCTCTCCCAACTGGCACCAGCATTAGCAACACCCTGGGGATGGGAAGGCCAGGGTAGGCTGGTCTGAGCATCCCCAGGCTGAGCAGGTGCTGCTGAAAAAGCTCCGCCAAGCTCCCACGGAGGTCTTTGCAGTGGTGCTGGGTGTCTCGTGGAGGCCAGCACTGGAAAGCAAAGCTTTGGCCTTCATTCTGCTCCAAAGTGGAGGAAAAAGGTCCTTGCAAGGGAGGCAAACTGATGATGAGGCAATGTCACACTGAGCTGGTCCCTGAGAAACAGGGATACCACTGTGGAGCAGAGCCCACTCCTGGCACGTGGTGCTTGGACGTGGGTTCAGCCGCTGCAAGACCAGGGCACAGCCCAGTCAGGACAGGGGCCCAACACAGCATCTTTCTCTTTTCCCGCCCTGGTCAACTGGGCGTCTCACTGGAGGAGTGAGAGCGAGCCTGGTGAGGAAATTAAGCAAGCTACCAGCCTCGCACACAGCTACCAGCTGCATTTATGAGCCATGACTGTCTAGACAGTTTCCAAGAGTCGGCGGCTGCCTTGCTCACTGCGCTCCCTACCATCACATCCCAGGCATCAATTCAGAAATAAAACAGACGTGGCAAAGGCCCATAAAATTAATTAGCTCTCACTTTAAATTAAGCATCTCAAATGGGTGTTTCATGAAGATTTAATTAAAAGCCTGAAAGTTATACTGTAAGCAATGGCTGGAGCTCAGCCAGCGAGGATGGGGTGTAGGCACGGGGCTGGAAGCTGGCACCACGTCCCGGCTGTGCCGAGCGGTCAGACAGGCAGTGCGCACAGCGGTGGCTGCTGGGTGTGATGAGCGTGGATGAGCTGGTGCCTCCCTCCCCGTGTCACTGCCCCCCCTCCTCCTAAGACTGTCCTCGCTTTTTCCGAAGTCTGTCTGGGCATCTGCACCCAGAGCGGGGGCACAGCTGGGGCAGACAGGTTTGCGGGAGGGACACCTGAGGTGGGTGGCACTCTGCTAATAGGGAGGGACTTCTCTGAGGCAGAGGGAATTCGGGGTCTGTCCCCGTGCTTGTGCATGGCCCTGGGGACCCTCCCTCAGCACCGGGGGATGTGGCACCTGGAGGAGCAGGGGAGGAGTCCCAGACGGGCGCAGGGTATGCCCAAAGCATGGAATAACATCACCAGCATTGAGAGGGGTCAGGCTGGGTTCAGATCAATGTGAGACATGTTAGGTCCATTGGGCATCACCTGAGGTCCCCCTGGGTGGGACATCTGATGCTGGTGCAATTGCCTTGGTTATGCACTGGCAATTAATGGGCAAAATACTCCATGCTGAACAAACATTGGCCAAGGGCAGCCCTCACCTCAGCGAGGCGTGTGCTGTCACACCACGTCCCTCTCTTTCTGCTTTGCCAGCGGGTCCCCTCCAGCTTAAGCCTTGGCAGGGCTCCATATGGCCACAGCAGCATCCCAGACTGCAGCAGGCTAATGTTCATGGTCCCAGCACACCGCTCAAGCTTGATGCTAATGAAGAGGAAGAACTGGAGAAGGAAAAGAAGGTTATTTCCATCCCTGAAGAGCCCTGAGGTTGCTTAGCAGTGTATCCAAGCAACACCCCTTTCTGATTATAGAGTTGACTTCTGCCCTTCTCCACCACTCCTGCCTCTAGATCCTCAGTGAATTCAGGACAGGATACTGGGAGCAGACAGCAGCAGGAACACACTGCAGAAAAAAACACCTTCATTTCCCAGCCAGGCACACTTCTCCCCAGGCACCCCCCCACCAAACACTCACAGATGCGCTAAGAACTGGGGTGCCAAAGAATTTCCTTCTACTGGAGAATGGGCAGGTCTTAAAATCCAGCAGCTCTGAAGAATGAGAGCAAAGAATCCCTCTCTGAACCTCACCAGCTCTGCCACCTTTGCTGCAGCCTGGCAGTCCCCGGGGACAGGGGCTTTCTTGTTCAGCTTGCTCCTGTTGGCGATGGCACTACTAGGTCCAGAGCAAACCCCAGGATAACCACAGCCCTGGTATCAACCTGGGACTGGAGACTTCATCACTCTGCAGAGAGGACTGTTCACGTACAAGACAGTCCTGTTCCACGCTGTCCTTGAAGCCCATGCTCCCGACGAGCCTTCCAAGGGCAGCCCCTGGGAGGCAGGCACATTGCCGGATGGCTGCACAGCCCAGCTCAGCTGTGGTTTTTCCTTTGCTTTGGTGTCATATTCTGATCTGAGGTCCCTCATTGTTTAAATTGAAGCCCTGCAAGTTGACAAGCAAAAACCAGGTTGCAGCAGGCAGCCAGGGCTATTTTTACTGTGGGGAGCAAACAGGGACCAGGCAGGCTGTCCTTCCCTCTGAGCACCACTGGCTCATGTGTCTCCCACAGCAAGTGCTCAAGGAAAGCAACTCTTTGGGGTAAGAAAGGACCTCTCCCAGCTTCCCAAGACTGCCCAGCTGGGTGCTGGCAGCACCCTGAGGGTGCACCGCCTTGGCCAAGCACCCTCGCACTACTCTGGCCAGCCTAGCAAACAGCAGCGCAGAAGAGAAGGAGCTTGTTACTCTGAATCCTGAAGAGGAAGGGTTGATCGCTACTTTTAGTGATGTGCCCCTCCAAGGCCTCCCAGCTCCCCTGACTTCCAAGGGGCTCTCTCTGCCACCTGGGGTTTGGCTCCTTAGATGAAATCCCACGTTGGATGAAGAGATTTGGGCTGGGGGGGAGACGCGCCTTTGAAGTCTGCCTGGGGACTCCGTCAAAGCGCAAACGACCACAAGGCTTTCCTGTATTGCATAAAGTTGATGCTTAAGATAAGAATTTTAACGTTTCTCCCAGGAGAGCACTGATGCTGGAGTCTGGCTGTTTCTTGACATACTGTTTTCTGGAAAGGGAAGAGGAGCTTGAATTTGAATAATGAGGCTTTGACAGGAAAGCATCCTGCCTTGCTTTCTTGCTTTATGCTGGAGACCATTCCTTCCCCGGAGAAGCAGGCAGACCCAGCCTGGATGCCGGAGGCTGAGGAAGATGAGCGCGAGAGACGGTGCTCAGGAACACGAGTCCAACAGGTTGCAGCGTGAGTGCTCTCCCCCCTGCTCCCCACCTTCCTACACCGCCTGCGCTGCAGATGTGATCCCAGCAGCTCTTACTCATAAAGGCCACACACATAAGACAGGCCCAAAGGGCGTTGTTAAATGTGCGTGTCTCACCATTATGTAATGGCTAATTTACCTTAATTATATTAAACTTAGAACAAACTTTTACTTTATCTCATTCATAAACTATTTGTGCTGCTTTTTTTCTGCTCTGCCCTAGCTTTCTGATGAGCAATTCTCAGCTGTTTAAACAGTGGCCTGTTCACAGCACAGCCTATTGCTACCTGGCTTATTTTACACTGGAAACTTTAATCCCCATACTGCTACCAATGTGCCTATACTGCCAGTGCCCCAGTTACTTCATCAGCATTGTGGGGGCATTTGTGAATCTGGCACAGCTGTAGCCGGGTTGGACCACGCCGGTTCTCCCACCTGCCCGCCTTCCCTCGGCCACTTGTGCATCTAGTTCGCATGTGAGCTGATAAAGGTGATATTCTCCCCAGCTTCCTCTAATCCCCTCAGACTTGCATTCAGTTCATGAGAGCCCATTTATCTGTGTCTGAGGCTTAGAGACAACCCCAGAGGAATACCGCCAGAGCATCTGCCCGAGCCCAAGCGAGGCTCTTTGCAAAGCTGTGCTGGCATCAGGGTCCCATGGCTCAAACAACTCCTTCCTCCTGGATTTCCTCCCCCAACATCTCCCTGGGGGCTGGCTTTTTGACCTCAAAAACATGGAAACAAGTGGCCCTGGCTCCCAGCAGGACCAATGTCGCCATGCTGCCCTAGATCCTCCTAGTCCTCACAGTCCTCAGCTCTGATTGTCCTGCGTGGTCACCCAACCAACCCTTCTTTTCTGGCTGGGTCTGGATCAGTTAGCAGTGTTGCAGGTTTTAAATCTCTCTCTGCCTGTGCGTGCTCAATAGTCTGTTCTCCCCTTGCCCCTCTCCTCATGTGCTGTACCATGGGGCTAATCCCCAGAACCGTCTTTGGGACATTTCACTGGATGCAAAGATGTTTGCAGACTTCATCCTCTCAGGCCAAAGCCCTCTGGGTTTTGCCTCCTCTGCAACTGAAACAGTGGCATCCTGCATCTGCTAGAAACGTTTCCAGAGGAGCTCTGTGTTCATCTGTGTTTCTGCAGCCAGTGGACTGAGACTTGCTTTTCTCTTGCAAAGACCAAAACTGCCGGAGAGGTGTGAAATGCCTGGGGTGGTGTGGCAGTCAAGGTGCCGTGCTTACATCTGTGCAAATGCACACTTCTGTGCAAGATATATCTTTATGATCAGAAGCCATTTGCTATAGAATCTCCTGAAATATATTTGAGTTTTAAGGGCTGTTCTCCCCTCTGTGTTTATACAAGTGGCCACCACAGGGACTGCAGCCAGTGTGCTTTCATTAAGCCTACAATAATGAGCATCAAAGGCTCAAGAGAGTGCTTTATGGGCCAAACAGGAGCATCACTTACTCTGCCATATCTTTACCACTTGCATTTGTGCAGGCTGGTGCTGTGCCCACCGCTCCTGGGGGGGCTTTCAGCACTGCTGGCCTGTTTGCAGCAGGATCTACCCCATCCCCTGCTGACCTGGCTTCAGGACTGCCCTCCAGCTCTGCCATTTTATTTGTTCCCCAAGTAGTCATCCTTCGTGTTAAGATCTCACCGGGCCCCAAAAAGCCCCTTGTCCGCTCCCCCGACTCCCTGCCCCTCTGCTTGGCACAAGCCAGCCCAGCTCCCCTCTCCCGGTGGCACTGGTGTCTCAGCACTGGGGACTTGCTGCCATCCAGTGGCTGCTGCAGACAGCGGCGGAGACCTGCTCTCGCCCAGCCCTGGGTGCGAGTGTGTGTGTGTGTGTGTGTGTGTTCACACACGCGTGTCAGTGCACACAGATGGGCGTCTGCAAGCATGTGGGTTTGCGTGTGTCTGCATTCACAAGCGTCTGCCCGTGTGCACGCGTGTGCGAGCGAGGACACGGTCCAGCGCCCGTGGCCTGTGTGCACGCGTGAGAGAGCGTGTGCACACGCGTGCGCCCAGGCGTGCGCGTGGCTGGGAGCGCGGTGCACGTGTGCAGGCGGCGGGTGTGTTGCAGCTCTGCGAGCAGACCGCTCCGAGACCAGACCGTCCCAGCAGGTCGCTTCACCCAGCCGCGCTGGTAGCCTCTGCCCTGTCCCCAGCTGCGCCGTTCGGCCGCACAGCCTCACGCAGCGCCAGCGTGAGCCCAGCAAACACGAGCGGGCAGCAGGGCTGGCTCTGGAGAGAGCTGGCACCTCTGCTCCAGGCAGCAGAGCCGGTGGCCAGGAAAGGGCGGTCAGGACACGCTGCCGGTGCGCTGGGCTGCGGGATGTGCATCGCCTGGCCCACCCAGCACGTCACAACGAGAAAAATGGCAGAGCCAGCCCTGCTCCAGCTGCGGCCAAACTGTGCACCTGCTCCCAAGCATACGACTCTGCTGCTGCTGAATCTTCACTGGCTCTCAAGCCTTCGTGTGATTGATGGCAGAGCTGAACTGTATTGAAGGAAAGCCTTTTCTATTTGGCAATATGCATCTGCCACCCAGCTGCAGGTACGTGAGATATGGAAGATGGAGGTCTCTCCCGCTCAGCACTCCCCCTTGGGCACAGAAGTGCTCCCAGGTGCCCCGCTCCAAACAGCTCTCCCTGACCTTGCCTGTAAGCTGCTAATGGACTGGGTGGCCTCCATCATCCAGGACATCCTGCCCCATCAGGAGCAAGGACAAGGCAGAGGGAGCCTTAACTGCGCCTGCCAACCCCAGGTGAGTGATAAAGGTCCCAGCTCATCCCACCGCCTGCAACTGGGAGCCCCAAGTGAGATGCAGAGGCATGTGTTAGCCAAAGGAGCCGGACATCTCCTCTCAGAAGGATCTGCAAACAGGTGCCAGGTGGGGTACAGAGCGCAGGTCAGCCATGTCGCTGGGGTGAAACTGGTTCCACAGCAGCTCTGCAACTGGATGCAGGGTTGTGGGGTGCAGCACCCCCATGGCACCTTCCAGAAGAGAGCTCAGTGTGAGTGTCCTCTTCCAGCCCCCTGCTCCCTTTCCCCTTCCCAGGACGTGCACCATGGTGTCACAGCAAGCTCCTGGTCCCAGCCATGACTGTGGGCATCTCTGAGGTGGGAGTCGCCCCCCCCCCCCCCCCAGATCACGGCAGCCTCACTCACCTCCTCTCCAAAGGCAGCACGTGGAGGTCCCTGCCACCAGAGTAATTAATTAGTACAGCTTATTCTCTGTATAACTTCTAATGGCTGTTCCTCCTTGCTGCTGCTGTGACCTCCCCTGACAACCCCTCAGTGCAGCCAGGAGAGGTCCCACAGCCCCATTCTGCCCACTGCCTGGCCCAACATGGAAGGACCCAGAGATGACAGGGCTGCTTTCCCCTGGCCACGCTGTGAGCAAGACTGTCCCCATGGACCCTCATCACCTAGGGACATCCAAGTGGGCAGCTGGAGCCACAGGTCCCTATTTGATCCTCTGTACCCAGAACAGGCTCAGCTCATCTCAGAGATGCCCACAATTTGGACAGCCTCCATCTTCATACCTGACCACAAGAAAACTTGGCAAGAACAAGACTTTGTCCATCAGTTTTGGCACTGATTGGACAAGCATTGAGCACGATTAAATTAGTTTCCGCACTCAATTGAACATAATGCAGCTTCATTCATATTAATAAAGCCCTAATCTCCGTGGTCACTCAAGTGAGTGTCTTAGGTAGGGATTTACGGTGTGGCAGCTCCTGGCAGTGCCACAGCTGGGCAACCCAACACCAGTGTTCATTAAAGGAGGAATTAGAAATTATAACCATGGCTGTGCTGCTTCTGTCTTTTTGATAAGTTATAATATCTCCCATAAATTAACAAGGGTAGGGAAGAAACAATCCCATAACTGTGGGGGCTTTCCAGGGAAGTGAATTACTTTGCAGGGATGACCGTTTTATAATATCTCAAATTACGTGTTTTCAGAACTGCTGCTACTGTGTCACACCTCCTCAACCAGTGACTGTAAACAACAGCGGTTCTTTCGCCTCCACAGGACAGACCAGCAAGGGACGGGGGCACTCACCAGCCCCAGGACAAGAGAGGTGGAGGAATCCTTGGAGGGGGGCCCATCAGGAGCAAACACTGGTCCCTGGCTGGTGACGGCATGCCGGGAGCACAGGCCAGGCAGACGGCTGGAGGAGAAGCTGCTTTCGCTGCCAGGGATGGCCAGCAGACCTGGCTTCCAACGTCCCTCGCTGTGTCACGGTGGCAAGCTGGAGAGCCATGTCAGGGAACCAGGATCTGCCTGGGAACAACTGGGGACATGCAGCCTCGAGCAGGGGGTCTCTGCCACCCAAGGGGCAAAGGAGGCTGGACGGTGAGGTGGGTCTTCCATGGGACTCGTGGCTGCCTCAGGGTTTGGCCCAAGGCTCTGGTGCTGGGATGCCCCAAGCTGGGTGTGCAAGACCTGAAGTTAACCCAACACAAGTAGTCTGCACCCAGCCCAGGCACACAGCACCCAGCCCAGACAGCCCAGCACCAGGAAAGCGTTTGTCCTGCCATGTCTGCCCAAAAAGCCCCTGTTAGGCTGAGTGATGTGACCCCCTAAGGCAGAAGCAAGCGCCCATCTATCCCACACCCACCCTATCCTCTCCCCTCAGGTCAGTGCTGCAGGAAGGAAGGACCGGCTTATTTTCCCTCCACGCAGCTGAAACCTGCTGCCAGCTCGCAGAGCTGTGCATAGGGAATTTACTGTCCCCAGCCTCGGAGCCATTCCTCCCTGGAGCATCCCTGTCCCCAACTCTGTCACCTCTCCACAGGGTTCCACATCAGCACATGGGAAATCAAACACTTTTAACAGGCCATTAACGCACCCTCCTTCCTCCCCTTTTGTGGCTGCAGGGAAACAGAGCCAGAAAGCCTGTGCTAACAAATGCTAACACACCCCCTGGGGCAGGGGTAGGCGACAAGGGATGGGATAAGTCCTCCTCCTTGGTCAGGTGTGAGGGACCATTCCCCCAGGGCTGCCCAAGGCTCTCACAGTATCTATCCTAAGGCAAGTGGATGATTTTGTGCGAGGCTGGCACCACTGAAGAGGGGGTGAGCCCATGGGATCCCAGTAGGCTCCTGGGCTCACTGTGGTGGCTGTGGCTCTTTCGGCTGTCCCCGCAGAGATGGTGGCCCCAAGCCATGGTCACCCTCTTCACCAGAAGCAGAGGATGCTGCCGTTGCCAGCTGCCTGCTCGCCAGCTCGCTGCCCAACGTGGCCATGCCACGGGCTGGGCAGGTCCCTGTGCAGGAGGATTACCTCCCTCGCGTGCACTGGCATGCAGAGCCCTGTCCTGATGCGCAATCCCAGCAAGGTCGAGCAGCTCCTATCACTTCACAGCTGTGCAAACAAGTGCCTCCCTGGGGAGGCTTAGCCTTGCTGCAGGAGACAGTGTCTGCTCGGATTCGCATTGGGTGCAGTCGCCTACAGTTCACCCTTCAGAAACTTATTGAGCCTTGGAAATGGAGACCGTTGCCTCTTGCGCCTTGACCCACTCCTCAGGCCCCCAAAGGCAAGGCTGGGGGCCATTTGGGCTTCTGCTCTGGGGAGCTTTTCTGCCAGTGCCCCAGACCACCACCCCCGGCATTGGCTCTGCAGACCAGGCAGGGAGCACCTTAACGTACCTTTAGACAGGAGTCACTCAGCTTGGCAGAGGCACTGGCCCCTCCCTCCTGATTAGGGACAGGGAAGATGAGGGACATTAGGAATGTGAAGGAAGCAGATATCCAGGAGCTGGCATCATTCTCTGATGCCTGAGCTGAACCAGCAAAAGCACTGAGCTGGGCTTGAGGGGGTTGGAGAGGATAGGAAATAAGGCTGCAATGCCTGAAAGGAACAGAGAAGGTGGGTCACCTTTTAATTCTGAAGTCTGGGCTCCACGCTAGGAGAAATTCTCATCAGATACTCTGGAGAGGACACACTGGAGGCAGGGTGTCCAAGGCTCCCAAAACAGCTTCTCTCTCCTCCCCCAGGTATCCTGTGCCAAATCTTCCCCTTTTGCATGTGCTGCTGCATAGGGAGCCCAGGCAAGCATGCGGCTCCTCTCCCTGCACAACTGGTGTGTGCATCTGGGCTGGCTGGGAAGGGACAGCTGCCCTTTCCCAGTGGTCCCTCACCCTCCGCCAGCTGCCTGACCCCATGGGTGAGGGCTAAATCAGGGCACTGCTCTATGGGACGCTGCAGCAGATACCAGGGGCAAGGAGGTCTTCAAGGCTGCCTGCCCACCGCACGCCCAAAGCAAGGATTTAAAGGCAGGTGTAGGAGGCTGGGCAGAGGAAATGTGCTGGGGAAGGTGCCTGAGTGGGCTTGTGCCCCAAAAAAAACTTTCCAGAAGAGACTCAGAGAATGAGGACATGAGGACCTGCTTGGTACCCAGCCAGGATGAGGCAGGAGAGCGTCAGTGTTCTCTTGGGCCACTCCAGACATAACCCATCTGCAGCCCCCCATGCTCCCACCATGCGACCATTCAGCCCTCAGAGATGAGCCTGGAGGGGGATATATCTCCTGTATCTCCAGCAGCACCCCAGAGGGCCCTGCTGGAGGACTGGGACATCAGCATCAGCTCTGCAGTGACACCAGCAAGGGGATTTATCTGCAATGCCAGCAGTTGCTAGGCAATAGCATGTCAGGCTAATGCCACCACTGCTGCTCCGAGCTGGTAAAGGAGCTGGCAGGATGGGCATGCTGGCATCCCCTGGGGCAGCACCCGCATGCCCTGCTCCCCCTTCCCAAGGATCACCAAGTGTGATGGCCTTCCTCCAGCTCCGGAGGCTTTTCTGAGATGATTTCCCTGTGAAGAGAAGCCATGACCTGGCATGTCTTTAGGAACCAAGGTCAGAGTACTTGTCTGCTTCCCTCAGACATGTCCTGCAAGACCTTGGCTCTCCTGGTGCTCCCAAGAGGTGGATGTCCAAACGGTAAGCTCACATCAACCACAGAGACTGAAGGGGATGTCCAGACACACTCCATGCTTGCATCATCCACGTAGGGCCGGCATAATCCATGTCCAGGTGCTGGGACTTGCTGCACTGTAAATGCGTGGGTGCTTTCAAGTCAAGGGTATGTAGTGAAGAGTCTTCAGCCATCTCCCGCCTTGCATCAACATGTTGTGTTGAACTACAAAGTCAGGATGGGCCCTGTGGGCCTGGCTTATCCTCCACCAGCAGATAGAAGAAGAAGCAACAGCACTGATGGGGCTGTCCCATACATTATTACAAAGCTGCCTCTCTGTGTGGGAACAAACCTCTTTCTACTTGGGCCTTTCTATCTAGACAAGGGTTTTCCCTCCGAAAGAGCTGGAAAGATGGATTCACAGCCAAAAGTATTGCTCATAATTCAAAATGCTCAAAACTGGAGTTTATTGCCGTGGGGAAACAGCTAGCAAGTCCCAAGGGAAAGACATAAATGTCTTGTTGACTATTTGTACATTCTTTCAAATACCACCAAAAATAAGACATTGCTGGTACTTGCCGTGACTGCCAAAAATGACTGGAGAATAGAGAAGCCCTGCGGAGAGGAGAGCATGGAGAGGGAAAGCACACACGAGCATGTGCATGTGTGCAGGCACACACGTGCCTGGGAGAAGCTCGGGGTTTGCGGCATCTGTGTTCCCCTCCAGGCTGCTGCCTGCTGCCGCCACGCTGATGTGGGGACATGGGACGGCTCCCACCATCTCCTGTATCCCCCGCAACACCTCAGCTGCCCTGTGTCCCCTCCTAACCCAGGACAGTCCCAGTATGGTCTAGCATCACCTGTGTCCATGTCCCACCATGCCCACCGTCTCCCCAAACCCCAGTGATGCCCCATGTCCTCTTTGTTCCACCTGCCAGCTGGGCAAGAGCCACCATCTCCTGCACATTGCACTGGGTTTGTTTCACCTGGAGCAGGCCAAGGGGGAATGGTGTGACATTCCTAAAGCATGGCAATGCTAGCAGGTGAGAGGGAGGGAATAACCTCCCCAGGCACATGGGAACAAGGCAAGAGTCGCGGGATGGAAATTAAGGCAGAGAAGCAAATAAGTGAGAAGCTCTGGGCACAGGAGAGAAGGTGGCTTGTCACCCACAGGCACCCCAGAAAGCATTTTTCACTACAGTATGATGTGTCTAACTGCAGCCATGGACTTTATACCCCCAGCTCAATCAATTCTTTCTCACCAGAAGAAAATGCAGCCTATTTTACATTTCCAAAAACCCACTGAAAACTGCCCAAACCACCAGCATGGCTTCATCCCTGCTCAGCCTCTAGGCAAAACCTCACCTGCCATTTTCAGAGGCTTCCCCCAGTTTCAGGCCATGGGCGGCAGTCAGCCAATTCCAAAACCTGATGAATTTCCAAACTGGAGGAGCAGCACAGGGTTGTGCCCCGTTGCCTGCCCTCAGCTGGCTCCATGCTCTGCCAGACTGGCCAGCAGCAAACCCACACCCCTAGGTAGCCCTCATTATTTCAAGACCCCCTCCTCAGGGCATGCCTGAAGCTCCTACCACCCTTTTGCTGCGCACCCCACAGAGCCTGAGGGCAGCTGAACGATGCCAAAGGGTGCTCGCCCCAGCAGATGCAGCACGAAGTTGCTCTGTTGTAGTTTTTACACCCTCACTTCGAGACTTCATTCCCAGGCTTGCACCGACCCCATGGGAAAGCCAATTTGACTTAACCCCTTCCAAAGGACCTGAAAAGTCTTGCATTGAAATAACCCCTCAATCACCCTCTGGCCCAGCTGGAAGAGCCCTTCGGTCGCTCCCCGGGGCTGTGCAAGTCCCCACACCGGAGGAAGGGCAGCGCGTGGAAACCCACGTGCCAAGAAGCTCCTTGGCCGGGGCCTGTCAGGGCATTTTAAATGATTTGCTGGCGCGTTACACAAAGAGGAAAACATCCGAGACTCGCGGCGGGCTGCGTGACTCCCCATGGCCCAGGGAGGAAGGGCTCGCTCCGCCGCTGCTTATGCAAGTGCCGGCAGCTGCTGGGGCTGCGTTAGCCCTTGGTAGGAGCACTGTGTCCCAGCAAAACCCACCCATTTTAGGACACGGTCTGGGCACTGGAGGAAACGCAGCTTGCAGGCCCCCAGAGGAGGAGCGGCAGCTCTGCTTTCTGCTGGCCCAGCCTCGGGAATGGCAGGGCTGTGCCGTGGTTACGGTGCCATGGGGGGCACCCAAACTGGCTGTGGAGAAAGGTGCTCCCCTGGCCGGACCCAGGAGACGAGGAGGTGTCTGGACAGGGGATTTGCAGTGCGGGGGCAGAGGAGGTGACCTGGGCTACGAAAGACTGAGTGTGGGAAAAGGTCCAGAAAAGCTTGACAAGGGGGAGGATTGGGGATGTTTTTTTACCCCTGCAAAGTCCTGGTTTCTCACCATCTGGACTGCTGCCTTCAGGAGAGCAGGCACGAGGATGGCCACACCGGGGTGACATGCTCTCACTGGGTGCAGCTGGGAGAGAAGGAGCCGGCAAGCAGGCAGGGCAGAGCCAGGCAGAGCTCTGGGGAATAGTGTGTGTCCCCCTGCACAAGGAAAGGCAGAGCAAGAGGCGGGGGGGCATCATGCCCACAATTGCAGTCAGTGGGGCAGGGTCCTCTCTCTCAACTTGCCCCATCCCTGCCTGCCCCATCCTCACCAGGGCAGCTGGGTTTCAGGAGGGCATGGGCTTGATGGGACCCCCCAAAACAGGGTGGCAGCAGCTGAAGGCACCCACAGCCCCACTCCTCTGCTGGCTGCAGAGCTGACATGAAGCCCAGAGGAGACTTGCATCTGGCCCCACGCAAAGGGGAACGGGCTGCTCAGGTATTCAGGGAAGCTGCCCCACAAGCCACCCTGCACCACAACAGGCAGCTCTGGGATGTCTCATCCCCCTGGGTGGAGGAGACCCCTTGCCAGGGAACAGAGCCCAGCTGGGTCCCCGTCCCTCCGCACATGGCTCCGGCTCTGTTGGCAGGTGTGGAGCAGGGCCCAGGCAGGAAGGCAGAGCTATGATCACCCAGCCCTGGAGGCCTCCCCAAATCTTCTGGGGGTCCTGCAGAGCTCAGCATCTGTTTGTAGGACACCAGGAAAAGCAGGACAAGGTGGGCCAGCAGCTCGCCGGGTCCCCACACTGGGTACAAGGATGCAGGCAGCAAATAGCCCCGGTCCCACCATAGCATTTATGCTCCTGCTCAGGCAGGAGGGGAGGGACAGGCCCCCCCTCTCACCAGGCACACATGGCCCCCCCAGACTGCCCACGCCGTCCCCCCGCGTGGCTGGCAGCTGACGTCAGGCAGCAGATGCATCCTGTGCCCAGCAGGCTGGAGTGGGGGTGGCACCGGCGGGTGCCTGCAAATATCACGGCTGCTGACGGTGCTGGTTATTCTTAGCACCCCACGGAGGCGCAGGGGGGTCTGCCTGGCAGCGTGGCTGGGAACCGGCGGGCTCCCCTGGAGCAGATGGCCCAGCTACATAAACTGGCTCCCTCCAAGGTGCCAACGGGGAAGGGATGGGGAAAGAGGCACGGCCAGATAGTGCCCAGAGACCTGCCTGGCACTGACCCAGCTGCAGCAGGCATCTGCAAGGAGAGGGGTGGCTCTGGAGACACCCCAAGATCAGGACAGGGTGCAGTCTCCTCTCCCAGACCCCCCCCGGGGACGGTTGCCCCAAAGTAGGAAGTTGGGAAGATGGGCTGCGGCTGCAGGACCTGGAGAGACCCTGCAGCTCACCGCTCCCGGACAGGCGGCACATGGCTTGGGTCTGCCTGCAAGGAGAGGAGTGAGCTGCTCGGCCATGACTGGCATGGAGCTGGCTGAGCCCGGGTCCCTCCACGGCCCCATACATTTCTCCCTGTGCTCTCCTTTACAGCCCATCACCCCCTCCAGCCTGCGGGGGGCGGGGGGGCTGCAGGAGAAGCAGGGTCAGGGCTGGGATTCCTGCACTGAGCTGGGAGCAGAGCGCCTCACACTTCAGCCGGGAGAAGGGAAGCCCATTTAGAGCCACGAGAGCGACGTGGACTCTCTCTGCCTGCGGTGCACTGGCCTGAGCCATCCCCTGCTCTGCAAGTCTGCATCAGCCCTGAATGAGGCCTCACTCCCTCCAGCTTATCGGCCTGTGCTGGCCGTGACTTAGGGCTGGCAGTGCCTCTGCCTGCGTCTGGGGTGCAAGGCTGCCTTGCCCGGGGCATGGAGCAGCTGGCTGCCCTTGAGGAAGGCGGGTGTGCAGACCTGCAGGCAGAAATCAGCACTGTCCCAGTCCTGAGAACAGCAGGACCCAAAAAGGCCAGAGCTAAACATAGGAAACCTACTTTTCAGCTGTCGCCGCCAACAGCGGGGCTGGATGCCTGCTGCCGGCTGATAGCCTCGTCCCGTCACGTGGCTCCAGGATCTGGGGCTTTAGGGAGCCCGTCGTGGCTCGCAAGGCTTGCAAGCAAGAATGTGGCAGCCCGTGACGTGCTGGTTGCAGATGAGGAGCGAGGAGCCGAAGGCTGGGGAGTAGCAGGGCTGCTGCAGGGCAGCCCTTCCCATGGCGAGCGTGCTGGCCTGGGGGCTGCCCCGAGCAGCGGCTCCCGGGGTTGCTGGAGGGGCCGCGGGCCAGGAGCTACCGCCGAAAGGCGACCTGCACCCCGGGGCTCCTTGCAGGAGGAGGGAGGGGATGCGACCCGCTGAAAAGAGCCGCAGCCCCGCACCGCTGCAGGACAGGGCCGCCTGGACGGCGGCCACGGGAAGGAGCCACCGGCTCCGGCGAGCGCCGGGAAGCGCCGTGCCCAGCCTGGCAGGGCAGCGGGCGCCGGGGACGGTTCAGGATTCCCACCTCCTGGTTGCATCGCCTCCCGGTAGCACGGCTTTGCAGAGGCTCGGTTATGGCGCCGCGACAGGTCATCCGTGGGGTTT
>JAVJGG010000039.1:271586-291242 GCA_035590195.1 Aviceda cuculoides | reverse complement strand
GCCCTCCGCGGCCCCGGGAGCGGCCCCGGTTGCGCCGCCGTGGCGACGCGCGGGGGGATCCCGGGATGTCCTCGTCGCCCGTGGAGGAGTGCCGGTCGCCCGTGGGGCTGGACTGCTGCAGCTGCTGCCTGGACTTGGCCAACCGGAGCGGGCTGGAGGAGGGGGCCGGGGGCGAGAACAACAACCTGGGCAGCCCCACCGTCAGCAGCTTCCGGCAGCTGCAGGAGCAGCTGGTCCGCAAGAACCTCAACACCGACAAGCTGAGCTCCATCATGCGCCAGGACTCGCTGGAGCCCGTCGTGCGGGACCCCTGCTACCTCTTCAACCAGGGCATCTGCAACAGGAACATCGACCAGACCCTGCTCTCCATCCTCCTGCTCTTCCACAGGTGGGTGTCACCGACGGATGCCGAGGGGCTGCGCATGTGCCGGGTGCCCCTGGAGCTGGAGCCGGACCCGGGCTGGCAGTGTGCTCGGGAGCTGGCAGTATGGGGGCAAGACGTGGGGCCTGCAGTCCCCTGGGCTGCCAGGGGCAGGGGGACCCCTATGACCCTGGGGCAGGGGGACCCATATGACCCTGGGGCCGGGTAGGGTGGCAGCGGTGGGGATTTCTAGGTGGGGTGAAGCATGAGCTTGGGAGGGAACCCGGTGGCAGGGAGCCCAGTCTGCCCGCCATGGGTGGTGCCGGCCCAGTCCCTGGGTGCAGGTCCGGGTGGCTCTGCCCGGTGATGGCCAGCAGTGCCCCCCTGTTAGTGCCCTGTGTCTGTCTGGGCAGCGACAACAGTCTCCAGCTGTGTGTCTTGGCCCCTGGACTCTGTGTTCATCTCCCTAGCTACATCTTATCCACACGGACATTGCCTGCAGGGGCATGGACAGCGTCCAGCATCAGGCATCGTCCTCTTAGTCCTGCATGGAGAGGGGCAGCTGTCACTTGAGAAACAGCCGTGCTGCCTCAAAAGCCACCTTTACAGTTAGTGAGAAACTGGGTAGGGATCCTGAGACTCCTGCTGCCAGGTCCTGCTCTTTCAGCAGCTTCCCTGTCTCTCCCTGGAGTAAATTGAGTGGAGACAGATTTGGCCTGGGTGGTATTTCCCATCCCTGGAAAGTGACTCTGCCCCTGACGGAGCTGCTCCCTCTCGGCTAGAGCTGCTCCGGGATGGGGCTGCCTGCACCCAAGCAGCGGGACATGCTGGGTCGGGGCTGGCCGCGTCCACTTGCCAGAGGGCTGGGCTTTATGCCACGGCCGGGGAAGGCGGGAGTGTGGGGTCCCTCCCTGCTCCCCTGCTCCGGCACTGTGGGCAGAGGAGACTGAGCGGGGGGTCCCCAGGGCTGCCACCCCGCAGGGTCCCCGGCCCTGATGAGGGGGACCCCGCGGGCAGGGAGGGGACAGAGCTGTCTCGGGTCCTGCGCTGGTGCCTCAGGCCCAGCGGTGGGGCTGGCCCTGGTGTCCTGCCAGCCTGGAGGGCTGGTGAGAGAACAGGTAGCAGCCTGTGCTGCGGGCCGGCAGGCCTGGGGCAATCCAGCTCGGCCTTGGGAAAGCCGAGCTGGACCGGGGGGTGCCGCAGGGAGCCGCAGGGTGGTGGCACCCCAGAGCTGCCGGTGGCTTCAGCAGGTGGGACGCATCCTCATCCCCCCCCCCCCGCTTAGGGCTGAGGGCACACGTGGCCCATCGGTGCTTATGTGGCAGGCATCTGTGTGGCTGGCAGGGCGGGCAGCGGCTCTGGGGCTCGTTCCTTCGCCGTGGGTGGGGTAGCGCGCAGGTGGGGCGGGCGGCAGCACCCACAAGTTTGCAGACACCGCGCCATCCCCTCCCCTTGCTGCGCGCACATGCACCTGTAGGCGTGCTCCTGGGCTGTGCAGGGGTGCGTGAGCCGCCCTTCGCTCTCCTCTCCCGGCGCGGGGAGGCAAGTGGGCTCACACGTGGCTGCCCCACGCGTGCGAGCCACCCAGGCGGTGCGCGCACGCCTCCTCGCCCCAGCCAGCGTCTAACGCTCTGCAGGCTGCTCCTTCTGAGCCGTCCTCGGCGGAGACGCTCTTCCTGCACTTACATAACGCCGAGCTGCCGCTCAGGTGGGAAAGGAGGAGCTGGGACGCCCGCCAAGGCACCCGGCACCCGGCCCGGGCTCCCAGCTGCACGGCGAGCAGCGAACCCACCCAGCCGGGCGGGAAACGGGAGTGAGAGATTTCCCTTCGCTCCGGGCAGCTGCAGCCAGTTGGCATCATGGGTGGAGAGGGGAAGCGAGACGCCGTCCCCAGCGCGGGCTGTCGGGGCTGGGTGTCAGAGTCGAGCATCTGGCCTGCTCTCCTGGGGAGGCGGTGACGGTGCCCGTGGGCGAGAGGCGGGCGATGTGGGCATAGCTTGTTGCTTTTGAACTCGTCCCTGCTGGGGCAGGACCCACAGTGCTCCCAGCGAGCATCGGTCCGCTCTGCTGAGGTAGGGAGCAAGCGGAGGCGTCAGGGGACCAGGGTTTCTCCCCTTCTGTGCCCCTCGCTGCAAGGCCCAAGCCTGTCCTCCATGCCCTGGTGTGTGTGGTGTCCCGAGAAGCTCCGGGCATTCCCTTTTATGTCGGGCTGTGCCATGGAGTGGTGCGAAGCTGTGGCGTCCCTCCCATCACACCCTGCTTCCAAGCACCCTGCTGCCAGCCTGGTCAGGAGGCTGCTTGGGTGATCCCCCTTTGCCCCTGGGTGGCACAGCCTGTGGGAGCTGGGGGGCACAGCCCTGGGCACTGGAGGCAGGTGTGCCCACACCTGTGTTTGCTGTTGTTTTGCTCCAGCCTGAACTTTCTCCTCCTGGGGAATGAGCCAAGATACCCAAGAGGTGATAGCATACAAAGCAGGGGATTGTGGGTGCCAGAGGAACACCCCGATAACAGGCCTGATAAGGGCACCCTTGCTGCTGGCACTGGGGAACCCAAGCAGGTTTGTGCCCCTTGTTTTAGCTGATGTGCTCCTACACTGGCACAGGAGGAGGGGGAGGTCGCATGGATGCACACGCTCGTGCGTGGCCAAAGTCCAGCGCAGCACGGGAGGACCAAGCAGCTGCATCTGGAGTCTGAGTCTGGCTCTGGGGCTGCTGGAGAGACTTCAGCCCATGCTGAATCAAGCCCTGGGCTCTGCAAGCCAGAGCCAGATCAGTGCTGGGGGTCTGGGACAACTTACATTCAGCATTTCCAGCCTGTCTCTGGGGGTTTCCCCCTGGCTGGGTGGTCCATGCCAGGCTATCCATGCTCTTTGCTCACTGCAGGGATGCTGTGAGGGATGCACAAGGTAGGGATGCTCTGGACCTATTGCCTACAGGGCTGACTCTTCCTCCTTGGGGAGTGCGTGGGATCCCATTCAAAAAGGGCTTCTCCCCTCTGTGTCCTCACATGGGGCATCATGAACTGCTCTCCAAGGAGACCTGGGCAGTGCCAAGGGGCCAAGCTCACATGGAAACACCAGGTATAGGGAGGCCAGCTACCACCATGCTGGCTGGGTGACACATCTCCCCACAGGTGCCACTGCGGTGGGCAGAAAGGTCTCCACCATCCCTCCACGATGCCAGCATTACCCCAAGATCGGTCCTCCAAGACCCAGGTGCGAGCCTGACCAAACGTGGGCTCGGGAGAGCAGCCCCGTGACCGCGTGGCACCTTTCCTGGGGCTGGGGGGAGCCGGCAGAGTGGGAGGGGGTCAGCACTGCAGGGGGAGAGCAGCACCCTCCTGGGTGCATACCGGCATGCGATTCAAGCAGGGCACCGCCTGGCTCTGGGGTGCCGAGAGGAGATATGTGCCAACCTGCTCACCCACATCGACCAGCCCGTGCCAGCTCTCCTTGCCCAGCCTCTCCCAGATAAGATCAGCAGCCTGGCCAGCCCATGCCCCATCCTGCTCTGGGCAGCAAGGGGACATCTCTGCCCATCTGGACCCTTCCCAGGCACTGCGGGAGCTGCTGCTCTGCCAAACAGGGTGGGCAATGACCCACCCTTTGGTCTGAGCCATGAAAGGGGCTGGGGGCCACCTTCCCCTGGGTCCTGGGCAAGCCAAGGGAATTGAAGGGAGGCAGGGGAGCACTGTGCTGCACCAAGAGGCTGGGGGAAGGATGAATCAGGGCGGGAGAAGCCAGGCAACACCACCTTTCCCACCATAAGGTCAGGCCAGCGAGCAGGAGCTGCCCAGGCAGCGGTGCCAGGGTGGCATTTGTGGCACGGCACCATTTGTTCCCGTCCATCGGGTGTCACTTTGCGGCAGCGATGCAGAAGGAGGAGACGGAGACGGGGCGTAAAGGGCATCCCGGGGCGGCAGGGCCAGGGAGCGCATTCCTGCCGGCCGAGTGGGCTGGAGCAACAAGGAGGCATTGACGGGGAGAGGGGCCGCGCAGGAGCACGTGTGAGCGTGAGAGAGGTGTGGGTGTGAGACCGAAGAGCCGTCCCGCCGGCCACTCTGCCCTCCCTGGCCCCGCGGGGCAGGTCTGCCCGGGGAGGGGGCTGTGAGAGCCACCCTTCCCGCTCAGGACCGGTGCACCGGCTATTTGTTTGCCTTGCTCTCGTGGGACAGAGCTGCACGTGGCCTGACCCGTGTCTCGTAGCATGGCTTGCCGAGCGCTGCAGACCGCTGAGATGCTGGGGAGCTTTTGTTTTAGCAGCAAGAGTAGCTTGCACTCCAGGGAGTAGCTGACCTTGGCGTGCCCAAATCCTCCCACTGCCTGGAAGATGCCAGGCAGACAGTCTGCTGTGCCTGCCGTGGTTTCCATCACAGGCATCCTGCCACCCTGGGACCCCCGCCCCATGACCCAGCACGCTTTGGGGCGATGTCCCTGCAGGTCAGGCTTGCAGGAGCTCCTGGCCGGGGAAGCCCAGCAGCACTGAGCTCAGCTGCAGCACACCATGCTCGGGATGGCTCGGCAGGGCTGGCGGCGGCATGTGCCGCACCGTGCGCCGTGCCCGTCCTTCCCTGCTTCTGCGAGACCCAGCTCCCTCCAGCAAGGAGATTCCCCAGCATGCCCTGGAGCACAGGAGAGCCCTGCTCTGCCCCTCCAGCCCCTCAGGATGAAACCATGTGCCCCTGGCCACAAGGCTATGGCCAAGGGGGTCTGGCACAGCTGAGCCGAAGTCTAGTGATGCCAACACCAGCTGCACAGAAACCTGTCACCCCAGCCTCCTGCAGACGCTCAGGCGCTGCCTGTCTGCCAGGGCATGTACCCAGCTCCGAGCAGGTAGGGTGTAGGTGTCCCAAGGACAGGCAGGGACGGGCAGCACGGCCCCATGGGGAAAATGCTGGCGGGATTTATTTCAAGCTTTGAACTTTAGGTGTGGAAGAGGTTGGAGCTGGAGCAGGCTACAGGGGTCTGCCCTGGTCCCAGCATCAAGTCCCCAGCTCCAGCATCATGCTTCCCCCTTCTCTGGTGACACGTACGTGGCCTGATCCTGGATGGTGCTGAGGCAGGTACTGCTGAGGTCAGCTGTAAGTTGGGCTGGGGCTGGCACACAGGGGAAGCCTTTTACAGCCCAGCTGGCACCTCAGCTCCCGCCGGGCACACGGCACAGACGTTGGTGCTGTGGACAATGCCTTTGTGGGCACGCCGTGCCACTGGCATGCTCCTCTGTGCTGGGACCCGACACCACCTCCCAGCACAGAGAGGGTTAAAGCCGACCCTTTACTTTGGGGGAGCACCATGACCTGCGTGGGACTGAGGGGTTCAGGGGACATGTCGGCAGAGCCTGGCAGCTGCGTGTGCACACAGGGGATGTGACCGCAGCCTGTCTACACGCATCATAAGGCATCTGCCAAGGGGAGAGTGGGTCCGGGCAGATCCTGCCCTTGGGAAGCGACTGAGACCCCATTTGCAGAGGGGAGAGGATACCTCAGAGTGTGTGGCAGGGGGGTGAGGGCTCGAGAGGTGTTAAAGGCTGCAACCTGTCCTGAAGCCACGCTTTGCCGATGAGCTCCAAGTTATATTTATCCAGGTGCCATGCATTGCTGGCTTCGGGACAGGAGTTTGTCATTCTCTGTCTGTGTGTTTAGAGTTTTATATATATATATATATATATTTGAGGGACTTTTGCTTCAGAATTACTCCAGTGGCAGAGCAGAAGCCCTGGTCCCCTCTCTGCCCTGCTGACCCCTGGCCCTGGGGTTAGGGTGTGATCCAGTCCTTGCCAATCCCTGCCTGCAACTGCGCTGGGGATGGCAGCCCTGCCCGGGTGGGCAGCAGGGTGGCCGGTGCCACAGGGCAGGACAAGATATCCCCTTGGCCCCGAGTGAAACCATCCCAGCGATCCCTCCGTGACACTGAGCAGGACTGCTCCAGGTGGTCTGGAGGCAGGGAATGGTCCTACGTCGTCCCCAAGGGTTGGCACGAGCCAGGTGACGTCTGGCAGCCAAGGCCAGGCACACGGAGAGCCACGGCAGCACCGCAGGTATGCGTCCCGCCAGCAGCTTATTGTCTTTCATGTTGTTATTGTTCTGAAATGTCAGCGAGGGAAGGGTTTTAACGAAGCGTCCCCAGTTCGAAATGCCCGGGATTCTTTGCAAAGGCCAGGCGGGGTATTAATAACCGGCCCTGCTGAAACTGTGCAGCCCCAGCGCGTCCTTGCCTGACCTCCTGCGGGGCGGCTGGCTCACACGCCGGCAGAGCTCAGCTCCTCTCCCACTTCTGATCCCCACCGACTTGCGTCTGGCCTGGCTTCGCACCCCCCCGCTGGTCCACCCGGTTTGACCCCGGGGAAGGGGCGTTGAGGGGCTGCTGGGGCTCTCCCCGAGCATCCCCGTCGGGCCAGGCAGGAGAGCGCAAAGCTCAGGCACCTTTGAAAGGGGAAGGTGCAGGATTCAAGGGTTTCCTTGAACGTGGGTTAGTCTGGGCTGGAAGAGCTGCTTTTGGTTGCATGGGGTGCTGACGCGCTGCTCTCTCGCAGCTTCCCAGCCTCTGTCCTCTCATTATATAACGAGCTGCCTTCCAATTAGCGAGCCAGGCGCTCCCGCACGCCGCAGGGCAGCAGCTGCCAGCGCCAAGCGTGGCTCCGGAGCGCCCGCTCCTGCCTGCAAAGTGGCCTGGGATTTCTTTCGGCAGATGCCAGAGGCCCTGCCTTGGGGTTCCTCTCTTGGGCTGGGGATCTCCGGGAAAGCCGGCTCTGCACCAGCAAGGGGCGAGGGGAGGGCAGAGCCCAGGCTGGCAGACCCTGCCCGCTCTGGGGTTCGAGGGCACCGCGTGGTCCTGGTGCTGTGGGGGGTCCCTTCAGCAACACGGCCACCTCCGTTCTGGCCCTGGTTCCCTGAAACAGGACCAGAGGAGGGCAGCCAGGATCTGAGGATGATCCAGCTGGGACCGTCCAAGATGATACAGTGGGCTATGAAATGAGGACAGGCCTGAAGTTCACAGCCTAGGCTGGCAGGAGACCTGCGGGGCAGGGCACGGCTAACCAAGGGAGGTAACACGGAGTTCAGTTACGGGACTCCACCCCACAGGGCCCGTGGGTGTGAAAAGCTTGCTCTGCGGACAGATTTGTGGATGAAAACTCTGCCGAGGGTTCAGTCCGCCCATTCTCCCTGGGGCTGGGCATCCCTGACCCACAGGCGGCAGGGAGTGTGGCCAGGGGCTGGCTGTGCTCGCTCCCCCCCGCTGCCCTGCAGCCAGGCACGACGCTAGTGGGAACGCTACAGGGTTTTTGCTGGGCTGTGCCATACCTGACACCCTCCCACCCCGGCACGCTGCAGCTATGGGACCCTGCACGGGCCGGGTGTGAGCAGGGGAGCAGCGGGGTGTCGAGGTTTGCTGCACGGCCCCTGGCAGGGCGCCCGCTGGGGCGGCCTGAGCTGTGCAGGCAGCAGCCTGGGGCTGGTGTTGACAAGCGCAGGCAAGGCGGGAGGTTGGGTAGCATGGTCCAGGGCTGCTAATAAGCAATCAGCCCTTTTTCCTCTTCCCCTCCTACCCCAGCATGCCTGGGGAAGCCGTGGCTTTGGGGGCTTCCGACATACAGCACCGCCGGGAGGAGTCTGCCAGAGCCAGGTCGTGTCTGACCTCCCCTCCTGACACCGCTGCTGGGGGGCAGCTGCTGCTGGGGTGCACTGGCTGGGGGGCACGGGAGGAAGAATGGGGGCCGGTGACAAAGTTAAGAGAAAGAAAAATTGCAGCTCTCAGCAGGCCGGCTCTGGGGTGTGCACTCGCATGCCAGAAAAAACAGAACTGGGAGTACAGCCAAGTACCTTTATCAGAGGAAGCAGGCAGCCCAACAGCTGGACATGGGAGCCTGCCAGGGCTCCCTCCTCCCGCCCCACAGTGCCTCCAGCCTAACAGGTTGGAGGAGTCCCCGCGCTGCAATCTCTGCCTGTGCCCCACTGCCCGGCGGAGGGGTTAGCCTTAGCCGTGTCCCCCACCCGCCGGAGCTCGCTCTGCTTGCGTCGGTCGGTGGTGGAGGGAGGGGAGGACAGGTTCCCCATCGGCCTTCCCCGATCGCAAACCCTCCCTGGGCTTCCCCAAGGTTGCAAAGGCCGTGACTGCCCTGCACAGCTCTCCCCGTTGCTCTGGTGTCCTCTGGGAGTGGGACTAGGTCTAGCAAGGCCAGCAGCACTGGCTCTGCAGGCAGGGGCTTGCATAGCTGCCCGGGCACTTAGAGATGTACCTGGGAGGGGTTGCCCTCTGCTCTGGAGCAGCATGTGCCCTGGATTGAGGGATTTATGAGCTCCCCAAGCCTCTGGTGGGCATGAACCAGGTCCCCATGTCGCAGGGCTCCTGGATGCATGGGGCTGCCATAGGTCCCACACAGCCCCTGGAAGGCACTGGCTGTGCCGGGGGTAGTGCCAAGCCTGCAGTAAACAGCTTGGCCAGGACATCTTCAGGATGAGGAAACCAAGAGCCGGCCAACTGGTGTGCTCCAGCAGCCTCACTAGTGTGCTCCTGCACTGCAGGGCAGGCAGGCGCAGTTTGGGATGCTGCGGGTGAGACTGCCGAGTGGGACAGCAGATGATACAGCGGCGTGAGTGCCTGTGGGCAGCCCCCTGACATTACCTCTACCTAGGTATCCTGGTAGCACCAGGATAGGGCTGTGGGGCAAGACTGGGGGCTCCACATACCTGTCCCACACCTAGTCCTTCCCACCATGGGCTCTCACAAGCCCCAGCCATCACCAATGTCCTTGGCCACCCCTCCTTCAGCTCCTGCAGGGCATGGCCGGCCCTGGCGCTGGCATCCCCAGTCCCCTTGGCTGGCACAGCCACAGCTGCAGGATTTCAGGCTGTGAAAGGCAGAGTTTTCTTAGCTGCGTGTTTGCAAGCAGTGGCTTTTCCTCTCCCCCTCTGCTCTGACCCTTTGAGCTGGAGATCTGGCTCTGTGGAGCAGCCTGGGCAGCTTTGGCTCTGCGCCTTTCCCGTGTTGCTCTCCAGTGTCTCTAAGGCCAGGCAATAAACATTTCCCACGCCTCAGACCCTCTGAAGGGCCTTCCTCCCATTGAGCTGAGTCCTTGGGAGAGAGCAAGCCAGGAACACTGCCACAGAGCAGCGAGAACGGCCTGGAGCTGGGGGAGAGCAGAGGCTGAGGAACCAGTGCTGCTCCGGCAGCACAGGCCATTCCTCCAGCTCCCACCAGCAGCTGACAGGGCAAGGGCATCCTTTGGCATGTGGCACCGCAGTGCCTGGCATGCGTTCAATGCAGGAGGCTCAGCCCAATAGCACATCTCGTCCCTGGGGCCGTGGGGACGGGGCCATGTCCCCTGACGCACAGCACAGTGCAGGTGTGGGGTGCCAGGAGGCGAGAGAGATGATCCCGTCATCCTGCTCCGTGTCATCCCTTGCTCCAGCCAGGCTTAGCCCTGCGGGGGCTGCAGCCCAGCTGCATTCATGCCTCCGTGTCCTGTTGCAGCGGAGGGGGTCGTCACTAAATGTCACCTGGTGATCGGGGCTGGCATCTCCCGGGCTAGGGCACAGGCCGTGTGTGGGCTGGCTGAGGGGTTGCTAGCAGCTTTGGGGTATCCTGCAGGAGCAGCTTTGGGGTATCCTGCAGGGCCATTGCTGGCAGTGACAACAGCGAGTGGCTAGTGTCACCACCTCTCCTAGCTGCTTGATGACAGCCACGGGGTTTTTTTTTTCCCCCAGAGAGCACAACAATTAGTGTCACAATTACACTGTATCATGGCTGCCGTTATTGTTCCCAAAATAACCACAGGCACGAGCCGGGGCCCTGCCTGATGAACCTCCCAAGGGTGCACACATGAGGCAAGAGCTGCCGTGCTGCTGCCCTAGGGATGCAGCTCGCACCTCTGGCCCCTCTCTCCCAGCCTGCTCCAAGGCGTCCCTCACCATGGCCTCTGGTGCCATAGGGTAGCAGCAAGTCCATGGCCCCCTGCTGTGTAGGAAGAGCAAGGGGGGACATTGACCACCCTGCTCTGCTGCTGCCAGGCCCCAGAGGACCAGGAGCAGGGCACGGGGCGGTCGGAGAGGAAGCAGATCCCAGCAGCCCTGCTGGAGTGGGGCCAGCAGCCCAGCAAGGCTGTCTGCTGGGGCCACGGGGGGCTGGGAAAGGGCCCCCCACCGCTCAGGGCGCAGCTGGAACCCCACGCAGGACTCCGCTGCTGTGGGAGGCGTTTGGACAGCCCACGGGGGCTCCCATCCGGATGAGAGCCGAGCCCGAACCAGGGGTCCAGCAGAGAGCTGTGGGCTGCTGCTCCCACCTCTGAGATGCCAGCTGGGCTGCAGCGGGGCCAGCCCCTGAGCAGGGGGTGCCTCCCCCCTGCACAAGGGGACAGCTGAGCTGCCTCCGCGCCGCACTGCCGACACCACGTGTGCATGCATGGGTGTACGTCTGCGTCAGCCGTGAGTCAGGGCAACGTGTGCGTGGGGGGTGAGGTATTTGCAGTGCACGTGCAGGATGCATCGGCATGCACACAGGAGGGACGTGTTTGTAGGGTGTGCATGCAGAAGCGTGTGTGTGTGCAGGATGCATGCTTATGCGTGTGCGTGCAGGGTGTGCACCTGTGTGCAGCATGCAGGCCCATGTGGGCTACAAAATGCACATGTGCATGGAAAGGGGGTGGGCATGTCTGTGTGGGTGTGCCTGTGTCTGCAGGGCGTGCACGTGCATGTGCACGCGGGACTGGCACGTGTCTGCGTGAATGTATGGGTCGCAAAGTGCGCCCATGTTTGTGTGCACCCGGCAACATGTCCATGGGTGTCTGCAGCAGAAGCCATGTCCCCCGAGCGGGTGTGTGGGTGAGGGGCTGCAGAGGGGTGGGCTGGATGCCTGCTGAGGCTGTGCCAGGGAGAGGAGGCAGCCCCCATGCCCAATGTGACTTGCCCCCAGCCGTGCAGGCTGCCTTGGGATTCCTCATTAATTAAGTGCCGGGAAGGAAAGAGAAAGCAGAGCCTTCTGCACTTCCATCCCTAAAAAGCATCCCTCCCCCGGGGGTCTCATGGAGGAGGGCAGCATCCTTCCCAGCCTCACAGCTGGGGAGCCCGCGCCCCAAGCAGTGATGGCTCTGGTCAAGGCTGTGCAGGGCTGGGAAAGACCCCAGGAGGGGCGGCAGGGAAGTCAGTGACTTACTTTTGTTTATTTTTGCCATAGTCCCAGCTCCATGGGAAAAATATTGGAGGTGGCAGAGCTGAAGCGATTTCCTCCCAAAGCGCTACACCACTGCACTTCCCCACTTCACTCCACCAGTCATGGAAATCTCTGGCTTTTCCCCAGCTCTCCGTGCTCAAGCGCTGTGTCGGGAAGGAGGTGGGCAGGGCCTGGGACCCCAGAGCCGTGGGGCAAAAGCCATGAGCCAGGCTCTGGTCTGTCCGTCCTAGAGCCCATAGTCCCTGGCACTAATAATTTAACAACTCTGGCTTTCCTTTGGGAAGGGGGCAGGGCCAGGTCTGGGGGTGCAGTACCGTAGGAGATGGGGAGGTGGGGAAACCAAGGCACAGCTGCCAGGGGTAGGGGCAGGCTGGGGTCTGCCCACCCTATCTCCCTGCTGCTGCCCACCTCTCTGCAGGAGAAAGAAGGTGGCACAACTGGTGATGTGCCCAACCATGGGAGAGGAAATGCCTCTCTCCTTCTCCCCTGCCATCTCCATACTGAGATGGGCACCTTCCCTGAGCTGCAGAGGGAAACCGAGTCACGGGACCCCCAGTGTGGGTGGCCTGGGCTTCTCCTGGCCAAGGGGACCCCCCCCCCATGTCGCGGGGGCTGCCACCCTGCCCACCACCAGCCACCCTGGGGACAAGCACACACACAGCGCCGTTCATCTGCCTGTAGAGGGGGGCAGCCGCCCGCTCCCCGCTCAGCACCCGGGTGGCTCGGGGTGGCACGCTGACCCGATGGCCCCTGAAAGGGCCGATTGAGCGTGGCTGAGGTCATCCACCCGACGTGTTTACCCCATGCCCGCTGCCCGGGGATGCGGCCGGCACCCAGGCTGTCCCTGCCACCCGACAGGCCGGGGGGACGCGGCTGCGGGCAGAGCCGGCATCACTGCTGGGGTGCTGGGCTGCCGCCGGGGAGCAGAGGGGACAGAGAGGGGTCTCAGGTGCTGGCATGGCCTTCCAGCCGCCATACTCCCCGAGCCTCTTCAGGAGGAGGGACTGGTGAGTAGGGCCTGGCCGCGGGCAGGGCGGGGGGACATGTGCCAGCCTGGGGGCTGGGGGGACAAGCCTGTGCCCGCTCTCTGCAGCGCCAGTCCCCTGCAGAGCCCTGCCCAGCAGCTTTGCGTGGGCTGGGTTGGTGCTGGCATAGAGGGATGTGCATCATCCCCCCTGCAGACGGAGGGACGAATGGGTGCCGCACGTGCCCACACAGGGTGCTCATGCCCTTCGCTGCTCAGGACACCGTGGTCCTCATCCTGCCCTGGGAGGTGGGGGTGCGATTTGCTGGGGAGCAAGTTGGCAGGGCTTTGCTCTGGGCAGCAGCCATGCTGCAGTGTGCCTCAGTTTCCCTTTCTGACGGGGAAATACCCCTCAGCCCTCTCCCCAAAGAGGCACGGCAGCACACCCACTGATTGGGGCTCCTTGGGCCACTTCCCACGCTGGCACCCACCAGCCAGGTGCCAGGCACCTTCAGTACCCCCTGGATCAGGGGATTTGGAGTCCTCTGCAGCATCTCTGGGGTGCGGGTGGCCCTGCCAGCACTAATGCTTTCTCAGACGCTGCGCCGTGGCGCAGGCTCCCTGCCAGGGTCTCGTTCAGCATCAGCCCCTGCCCTGGCTTGCGAAGGATGAGCCCCACGGGGTCAGCGGCAGCGGGCGGCAGCGGGGCGACCGTCTGGGTGCTGAGCAAAGTCCCACCAGGTGCAGGTCCAGAGGGCAGAGATAAGCCCTAGAGCTGACAGGGCAGCCCAGAAAGGGCGGCCGAGCGCGGGGGGAGCAGCACCCGCGGTGGGCAATGCCAGCCCCAGCCCCCCCCCACGTTGCTAGGGGCGTTTTTGGGGGGGAGGGTTTCCCGCGCCCCACGGAGGAGACGCGCTCGCTCTAACTGCAAGTCGCTCTGCGGGTGCGGTGGCAGACCTGGCGTGACCCCGGTGCTTGCACACGCGTGTGCACACGCAAACACCGCGCACACCCGGCCCCTCGGCTGTGCGACACCCCCCCCCGGCAGCCCTCCAGCAGCTCCGGGCACCCCAGCCTCCTCCCGCTGCAGTGCCGGCCCTGGCCGCGGGGCGGCGGCCCCCCCCCGGGCGGAGCGCGGTCCGGTGGAGGGTTATGCAAGGACGGGGCGGGGCCGGCGGCTGCCCCGGGCTTGTTTTGCAGCCCGGGGTTTGTTTTGCACGCCGGTTTTGGTTTTGCACTCCTGTTTTTGTTTTGCACTCCCGTTTTTGTTTTGCAGTCCGGTTTTGTTTTGTACTCTGGGTCTTGTTTTGCGCGCCCGTGTTGGTTTTCTACTCCCGTTTCTGGTTTGCACTCCCGGTTTTGTTTCGCACGCCCGTGGCTACCCCCTTCTGCCACCCCCCCCACCCTCCCCGCCCTGCCTTTGCAGCCGCGGCTGGCCCTGGTATGCTGGGGGACCTGCAGGATGCACCCCCCCAAGTGCAAAGTGGGTTTCCTCCTTTTCCCAGTCCCCCAAGCAGGTGTGTGTGTGTCCCCTCAGCTGAACCCCCATCCCGGTTGTATGTGGGGAGCACAGAAAGGGGGTGCTGAGGCCTGTGGGCTGCGGAGGAATGTGGGGTGGAGGGATGGGTGCCGAGGAGGGATGGGGTGCCAGGACTCTTGTTGCAGAAGACGAGGGGTGCAGAGTCGCGAGGACACGGTGCTGGGGGGCAGGGGTTGCGGACTGGGAGAGGGCCGTGCTGTGCTGGGGTGCAGCTGGGGAGGCGCGGAGCTGCCGTGCCGGGACTAGGGGTGCCGTAGCAGCCGGGGCCGCCCCGGTCCCGCTGGCCCCGCCCGACGGGGCGGATACCGCCCATATAAGCGGGGGGCGGTGCGGGGGGAGCCGCAGTGCGTTCAGCTCTTGCCTGTCTGCTTGCGCCGCTCTCCGCAGCCATGAGCACCGGCATGTACCAGTCCCCCATGGAGGTGGCTGTCTACCAGCTCCACAACTTCTCTATCTCCTTTTTCTCCTCCCTGCTCGGGGGGGACGTGGTCTCCGTGAAACTCGACAACAGGTAGGGGCAGCCCCGGTACCGGCCGCGGTCCGCCCCGCTGTTTTCCGCCGTGGCCCGGGCCGGGCCGGCGTGTTGTCCCGGGTGGAGGGGCGTCTCGCTGCCCCGGGAGAGCCCGCTGCGTCGCCCCTGCGGAGCTGGGGGGGCCGGGTGCATTGTTCCTGTGGGGCGGGAGGGGGGCCGATGCATTGATCCCCGGTGAAGGGGGAAGCCCCGGTGCATTGCGGCCCGGGGTAGGGTGTGTCCCGGTGCATGGATCCCCCGGGGAGGGGGTGCCCGGGGGCTCGCTCCTAACGCCCTGCCTCTCTGCTCTCTTCCAGCGCCTCCGGAGCCAGCGTGGTGGCCATCGACAACAAGATCGAGCAGGCAATGGTGAGCCGCAGTGCCGCTCCCCCCGCCGCGCACCTTGCTCCGTGACCCCTCCCCGGGTGCTTTTGCTTGGGGGGGGTCAGCCCGGAGCGGGGGGGGTCCCGCTCTCCAGCCCCTTGCGGAGCAGAGCAGCTCCTTTGTCTGCCCACCACAGCTGGCTGAGCTCATTGGCTCCGGCAGCGCCGCAGTGCGCAGGGAGTCTGCCGAGGGGGGAACCTGAGAGGGACCCTCTGGGGATGGGGGGGTGACCAAGCCAGGTCGCATGGGTGATAGGGAACTGCAGCCTGCCAGACCCCGGGGGGGAGGGGGGGCGCTGGAGAGTGCCTCCGGAGGCAGCGAGACCTGGGAGATAGGGGACCTGAGGGATGCTGTGGGTGCTGGCCTGGGGGGGGCTACACTGGGTGAGCACCGAGCCCTGGCCAGGGTGCCAAGGGTGGTGTGAGGAGGGACAGCCTTTGGGAAAAGTCTTTGCAGCACTGGGCGAGTGGCTGGGGGCAGAGCTTTGCGGAGCAGGGTGGGAGCAACCCCCAGGGTGTAACCGTTGAGTGATCGGTCTCTTCAATGGGCCTTTTGCAGGATCTTGTGAAAAATCACCTGATGTACGCGGTGCGGGAGGAGGTGGAGGTCCTGAAAGAGCAAATCAAAGAACTGTTGGAGAAAAACTCCCAGCTGGAGCGTGAAAACAGCCTCCTGAAGACCCTCGCCAGCCCCGAGCAGCTGGAGAAGTTCCAGTCCCGGCTCCCCGCAGAGGTCTTGTGCGTGGAGGAGCAGAGCCCCGGGGCAGCTGCCCCGGCCCAGCACTCAGGGGGCTCTGCGGTGTAAGGTGGCTCTGTCCTCGGGGTGGGCAGAGCCACAGAACTCTTTCTACTTAATCTCCTGCAAAATCGTTTCCGCCTTCATCTCACACGAAGGACTGCCAGACCCCGGCGCTGAGCCGTGCCCCCCCCCCGGGCAGACCTGGCCAGCCAGCAGAGCCAGTGGCCGTCTCCTGCACGAGGATGCTCTTCTGCGAGGGAGATGTGGGCAGCTGACCCCTCCCCATCCAACCACCCGCCGGGTGCCAGGAGTAAATCTGTGGCCTGCCCGTCCCAGGTTCTGCTGAAACCTGGGCATCTGCAACACCCTGGCAGTGCCAAGTGGCCTTTGGCACTTTAATGGGAATCCACGGTTGGAGGAGTGCACGCCGAGTCCTGTGCCTTTGCTGCACTGTGCAGGGGGGGTGTCTCTTTCTGGCAAAACCTGACGTTGGAGGAAGACCGTTGTTTAGTGAGCGATGCAGATTTGTCCCGCTAGCTACCCAGGAGCGTGCTCGAACCCAAACCTGACTCTGAGCAGCACCAGTGGTGGCAGTTGTGGTGTAGTGCATGGCTGTACGCACATCAGTGTGGGGATTACAAGGAAAAAAAAAAGCTTGTTTTATTAGTTTGGGCATCTTCTGTAGCCGTTGTCTATGTATAAACACACACATGAGCGGTGCCCACAAGGCTGTGGGGTGCCCTGCTCTGGGCCAGCCATGCCCATCTCTGTACAGCTGGGGGATTCGAGGCAAGACTGGAATGGCAAACGGCTGTAACTGGGTGGCCAGCGCTGCGAGTGGCACGAAGGAGGAGGACGGATTCACCTCTCTCTGGCATACGCCATGACAGAGCCACGCAGCGGTGCTGGGAGGATCTGGACTGACTGCTGGGCAGAGCCACGACAGGGGCTGTGGTCCAGCCCGCTGGGTTGGGGGGAGCCAGCCTGTGCTCCTGGGCTCCCCACCTTCCCTGGCCAGCTCTCTGGGCAGTGACGGGACGTCCCTTTTGACGTCAGAAGCGGTGACACAGTTGTGTAAATCTAGGTAGAAATGGCAATAAACTCTACTTTTTATATAAATGTGCACCCTAAGCTGTGTATCTGTGGCTGGGAAGGGGGAGGTGTTGGGGTGCTGGGGCTTGCTGGAAGGGGACTGGTGAGGATACTGTGCTGCAGACTTGCTGGGGGCTGGGCTGGTGCTGCTCTCCAGTTGGGAAAATGTGGCAGCTCCCCACCTTTGGGGGACAGGGCCAGTCCCCCCTAAACCACCCTGGTTGAGCCAAGTTGAGATTTTGGAGATGTGAGCGTGCACCCCCTTCCTGGGGGCTGGGTGCAGGGTAGGAAAGGTGCCCTGAACCTACAGGTCTTTGCCCTCTGTGTCATGCCTGTGACCAGGGGGGTGTGCAGGGCAGGCTGGAGGGGGGGCAAGCGGGGAGAAGGCTCTTCTCAGGCTGTGCGGAGCTGTATGGACCCCAGCCCAGCTCTGCTCTTCCTCTGGTGGTTTTGTTCTGTTGCTTCTCAGAGACATCATTGATTATTTTTTTTTTTCTCTCCTTGAACTGTCTTGAAATAGGGTGTGAGGGTCAGAGGATGGGTCAACTGCATTGAACAGTGCTGGATGGAGGCTAAGGGTGCTCCAACCCTATCCTACATACAGCCAGCCTTGGATTCAACCCCATGGGGTGGAGGGTGGGGGGAACAACAACAAAAAAAACCCAACCAGAACTCTCCATCCTCCCCTGGGGTTTTATACCCTGGACACAACTCCTCAGCTAGCTGGAGACGTCCTCAGCCCAGTGAAGGGGGCTGGCAGTGCCCCAGGCCCAGGATAGCTGGTTGGTGGCCATACCCTGTGCTGCCAGCAGCACTGCTTTGGGTCTCTGCTGTAATGATGGCAACTCAGCCCCAGCTCAGTGTGAGTCACGGCAGAAGCAGGGAGCTGAGGACGGTTGGCTCCCTGGAAACGCCGGGTAAACAGCAAAACACAGGCCCCAGCGGCTCGAAACTGTCACAGGGTGCCTGTCCCCTCCTAGGGCTGGGACTCAACCGCAGCCTTGTGCAGGCAGCCCTGCAGACACTCTAGTGCAAGGGCTCAGCGTGCACACATGTGTGCCTTGGGTGTGTAAGTATCATGTGTGTGACTGCTTTCCCTGCTGGGTGCATGCATGTGCAAACAGGTTCAGGCACCCCCCATACCATGTATATATGCATCCCTTGCACATACAGACACTGCAGCAAGCAGGAGGGGGCACACAGGCAGCAGACCCCCAGTGCTGCCAGTCTCTTGGGTGATACAGTGTCTCCAGGAATGGCTGTTCCCCCAGGCGAATGGATGCGGGCTGTGTTTGCACTGGCTATTTCACTATAGTGGGTGTTAGGGGTGCTACTGGCCTCCCAGCTGCTGGGAAATGGTTTGCCCACTCTTCTGCACCTTGCTGGCTGGGGAAGGTTTGGGCTGCAGCGATGAGCTCTGTACCCTATCTGGCCTTGCTGCACCCCAAACCCCAGCTACATTTGAGGAATGTGGTGATGGCATTTGGAGTCTGAGTGTCGTTTGCCACCTCTCCCTGTCCTCTGTCCCGGCGTGCCCCCAGCCCTCGCATGCCTTTGTGCAGGGGGAACAGGCAAAGGCACCCAGGCAGACCCTGCTCATCGCAAGCACTCCGCAAAACCCGCTGGCTCCAGATCAGCCTTCCTCACACGGGTGGGCAGAGCCTTTTTCTGTGCCCGCAGGGTGGTGTGACACAGTGCCAGCCAATGGCACAGGGCAGCGCCACCAGAAACCCCTTCCTGGCGCTGGCACATGCCACCGCAGAGCTGCCCAAGGCTGAGCTCAGCCCCGGGGATGTCCCCAGGGTCCCCTGGGAGCAGCAGGAGAGGAGACGAACCCTCGGGCTGAGCACCCGGCAAGCCTGTGGGTGCAGCGGCTGAGGGAGAGGGGCTGCCAGCCCCCCACCCCCAGGGCACACGGGGCCTGCTCCCCAGCTCCTGCTGCATCTGGGGGCTGGAGGAGGTCTACCAACACCCCTACATGGCCCGAAGACACCCTATGCCCGTTCCAGGCCCTCTGGTGATGCAAAAGGCTTGGAAACACCCTTCTCAGGCTGCCCGTTCCTTCTGAACGCAATGTCCCCTTGCGCTGTGCCACGGGCCCTGAAGAAAGCGGTGCACTTTGTGCAGCACCCAAAATGCGATAAGGGCCCCTCCCTTCCCGCTGGCACTGCTCTCCGGCTCCCTGCCCCCGCCAGCCCCTGGGCTCGACAGCGTTAATCCCCTGGTGCAGCGAGGGTGCCGGGGTAGCGTGGCACCCCAGCCCTCTCTGTCAGCCCCCCGTTTCCCACCCCCCCTCCCCAGCAAGGATGACAACCACAGGCAGCAGAAGGGGGGGAAGCGGAGCCAGCCGCTAAGGTAAGGCAGGCAGGGCTGAGGTCTACCCCGCGGCACGGCGGGGGCTGACCTGGGCTCCCCCCCCTCATCGTACCCCCCTTCCCGGGGACGAGTCAAGCTCAGCAAGTCCCTATGGCGGGGACGTGGGTGACAGCACCGGTCCGGGCAGCGGAGGGTTAACGCTGCACCGCGGCCATCACGGGCTGCCCCCGCCTCCTGCAGCTCAGCGGCGCCCCAAGGGTTAACGCGCCGCAGCAGGAAGTTTCGAAGAAACGGCCGATTTCTGCAAAAACGAGAAGCTGCTGCTGCTGCTCAGAGAGGTGCTTTCCCGTGATGCCGCCCGGCCCCGGCCCCCCCTGCACCCCCGCAGCCCGGCATTCCCGCACCCCCGACCTGCCCGGCGGGGTGCCAGTGTGGCACTGGGAGGAGGGGGGAACTGTGCACCCACGCCTTCCCCCTTGTCCTTGGGCCAGGGCGGGTGTGGGGTGGGGAAGGGGGTGAGGTGGGGGCGGGATGGAGATGGAGATGGGATAGGATGGGGATGGAGAGGGGGAAGGAAAGGGGTTGG
>JAVJGG010000039.1:252630-271486 GCA_035590195.1 Aviceda cuculoides | reverse complement strand
GGTAGGATGAGGATTGGAGTGGGGGTGAGGTTGGATGGGGATTGGAGTGGGGGTGAGGTTGGATGGGGATGGAGATGAGATGGGGATGGAAGGGGGAGAGGGAGATGGGATGAGGATGCTACACCCCTCTTCTCCCACCCTGCTGTGGCAGGCTGAGCTTCCAGGGCTCCCCCAGCCAGGAGGCTGGCTCAGCTCAGGGGCATGAGGGAGAAAAGGGGTTGGGGGACTTGTTGCAGAGCAGGGGAGTGTGTGTGTAGCTGACGCTCAATGCAGCGTGCACAGGGCAAGCAGCTGCTTGGGAAGATGTTTGGAGCCGCGTGGGGAGAGCAGAAGGGTTTGGAGGTCCACCCAAGGGTCAGGTGTATGTGGGGAGACACCCCCTAGCCTGCATATTCCCGACTGCACCCTGCTGGTCTCTGCATGTCGGGAGCCCATCTGGGAAGACTCCAGTTGGCCTTATGCAAGCGTCCCTCCCTGCTCCTCGAACACCATGTCCCGGCCCGGCCCAGCCCCACGGGAGCCTCGCAGATAAATGAGTGGCTGGGATTTTCCACACAGTCCTTGGAGCCCAGTTCCCCCCTGTGGATCCAGATCAGCTCACACCTCCGGCCAGGCTGGGGTTAGCCCACCTCAGGCTGCTTGGGACCACTCACAGGCCCAGGGATCCTTTGGGAAGGGAAAGCCGTGCTACAAAACAGCGGTTCCGCTGGAGAGCAGCATGAGTCGCGGCTGCCAGGCCTGAGCAAGCGGTGGCTCGGTGCGGTGCAGATCCGTGCATGGCGGTAGCAAGCTTGCACACAGGCAACAACGGCTGCTTTGGGCTCTGCCTGCAGCAGCCCCCCAAGGATATGTGCACAAGCCCTGTGGGAGAAGCCAGAAGAGGGGAGAGATGCGGCCTGAGGATGAGCCAGCGACAAAACTCGGACACGCAGGAACTGTCCCCCAGGAACCCCCGCAGCAGGGTGGATGGGAGTGAGCAGAGGGGCTACCCCCCATTTGGGGCTGGGCCATTTGGGCTGCTGAGGGTTGGGAAGATGCTCAGAGCTGGGGGGTCCTGGTCCAGCCTGACTCCTTCCCTGCAGCTCAGCAGTACCTGCCCTTCTGCTGTGCCTCAGTTTCCCCTCTGCGGTGTATCAGGTCCCTTGGGAAGGGGGTTTCTCCAGGCCAGGGCCAAGCTGAGACCCCAGTGCTCCTACAGATAGTCCCCAGCTGGGAATGGGGTTTCAGGGGCCTCATGGCAGTCAGGATCAGGCGCCAGGCTCAGGCTGGGTGGAGGGGAAGGGAGCTGTTTCCAGCACGCATGCATGCCGGGACCAGGCCCCAGCAGAGCTGCTGGCAAGCCTGCCCACCGCGGGCACGTGGCAGCCATGCCCTTCGCCAGCTCTGCCTCCCCATGGGCACTGGCACCTGTGGGACACAGGCTGCGCCTCCCAAAAGGGCACAGGCAGTCCTTGCGGAGAAGCTGTTGCTGTCCCGGCGTGTACCATGCCGCCGTTATACAACCACGAATTACCAGACCAGACCTGCGCCTTCCTGCACGGTGCTGGACGGGACCCACAGTGCTGGACTCCAGCCCCACCAGGGTTTTTGGCCCCCCTGGCAGATCATGGGGCTGTTTCCCCCTCCCAGGTTCACTGCCACCCCCTCAGCCCCGACGGGATGGAGACCTGCCAGAGCAAGAGCCCAGCCTGCCGCGGAGGGCAGGGGCTGTGTGCCACAGCGTCGGGGCTCAGTGTTGGGGTGGAGGCCACAGGCAGGGGTGCTCGGGTGGGTACGCCGTGTTCCCCAGCGGTTTGTGGTCCCCAGCACCCTGCCCTGACACCCAGCCACAAGCATTTGCTGGTATCTGGAAGTGAAATAAACAGCAGGTAGTTGCCTGGCAGCAAGACCGCAGGCAGCCGCGGAGCACCGCGGGTGCAGGCTGCACCACGCAGCTGACTGAGAGACCACCACCACCGCCGGCCCTCGGGCATGGCACCTCTCCCTGCCTCCCTAGGGACTGCTGGGGGTGCCTGAAAGGAGCAGGCAGGGCGTTTCTACCCCAGCCAGCTCCTCCTCTCCACCCTCAGGTGTCCTCCCTGCATCCTCATGGACTGCAGGATGAGTTTTCCTATTGGGGAAAAAAAAAAAATGCCCTGAACATGTGCATGGTTTGTGGCCTGTGGGCTGCAGCTGTGTCCTCAGCTTGGTCAGATGCTATGGTCTGGCGAGACACTGGTTCCAGCAGTCGTTTAAGGTCCCTGCATGTAGCACAGGGGTGTCCATGCTTTGGGGAGCTGGCAGCACTGGCCACCTTTCCATCCCCAGCCAGCTGGAGAAAGGGGAGCCCAGAGAGGAGCCATCTGCCTGCAGTCTGCTATGGGTCAGCACATGGAGGGCCACAGCTTTCTCCCCATGGTACAGGCACTTTTTGTGTTGGGATGATCCGCTGGATAGACACCTCCCAGGGCTGGGATGGTGGTGGGAGCTTCTGTTGCAGAGCTGCAAAAGGATTTCAGCTTCCCAGATAGATAGAAACAAGGTTGAACAGCCCCAAGGAGCTGAGCTTAGAGGAACAGCAAGAGAGGAGAGGGCAGGCGATGGTGTGTGAGGGTTGTGTTAAAGACAAGTGGGAGATGATGTCAAACAACAGCATTGATTACAAGAGGACCTGAGGAAGGTGGAAACCAGCTGCGTCGTGCAGGAGGGTGACAAGTACACACAAGACACAAAAACAACCCAAGATTCCTCCTGCCTGTCCGTGCCAGAGCCAACGTGACTGCTCCGCAAGGTTAATGGGATCTATTAGAGGCGATAAGGAGGCTGCTAAGCAGTAAAATGTTCTCGAGAAAGTGAACTTCCTCATTCCTGCCAAGAAAGGGAGATTCATTCAGAGCAAACAGCACCAGAACAAATAAAGCAATTAGAAACAGCAAGTTCTCGAACCCAGACAAACAACCCAGGGACCCGGAAGGCTTATGTGTAGGAAGAGCCACGCTTGGAGTAAACACTTCCACCCAGGGGACTGCCTCGTAATGAATGAGCAATGGGAGTTAAAGAAGGTGCCAGGGATTAGCCAGGATTTAGGGGCCTGGGGGACCTAGCCAATTTGCTTTAATTGATCATTAGAAACAGCATAATCCCCAGGAAAATCAGTGTGGGAAATCCAGGCGTTCAGGCTGTGGGAGGACTTTGCTGGGGCTGACAAGAGGGCACAAGTCACAGAGGGGTTGTCTTCATCTCAGAAGGGGTCACAGAGAATGCTGAGGATGAGCGGCTCGGCTTTTCCAGCAAACCCCCTCCAGGGCCTGCCCACAGCCTGGCTCTGACACTGGCCCGACTGCCCGGCGCTCTGCCTGCACAGGCAGGCTGCCTACCCTGCCCAGCCCCAGGGGCAACACTTGGAAAGCAGCCCAGGGGCAGAACAGAGGGACGCGGGTTGATTTGCACCCTGGGGAAGGCCGACCTCTCCAACCCGTCCCTCCACGTCCCCCTGCCACCCCAAACCCAGGACTGCCTATGGGCCATGCTGGGGGAAGGGGCAGGCAGCTGGCTGGTGACCTCAGTACAGGTGATACTGGGGGCAGCTCTGTGCCAGATTTACACCACCCCCAAACACTGCCATGGAAATTTCCCCTGAGCTCAGCACTCAGGTTTCCTTGGCTGGTGTTTAAGGTCTGTCCTGCCAGCCTTCCCAATCCCATCAATGATTATCCAGGAGAGAGGTTGCCCAAGAGCCACCGGGACAGGAGCAGATGAGGCACGACATCCCCAAACAAACACAAACAGCCCTGGCCAGGGCAGGGTGCCAGCTCCCACCAGCTCCTGCAACAGCCCTTTGCTGACACAGCTGGTGGCACGCAAGGCCACCCCACCGCCTCGCCACCCAAGGGTCATCTGCTGCAGGGGGGCAGACAAGACACCCCGGAGGAGCCCAACCCTCCTCCCTGGCCCTGCAAAGCCAACATCCCATCGCGACGGTGGATCAGCCGTGACGGCCCCCTCTGCTCCTGGAGGAGATGCTCGCCCCTGCAGAGGCGGTGGCATGGCGGTGCTGCCCCGCCGTCGCAGCTATCGCCTCCTGCGTGCCATGCGTGTGTGCCATGCGTGCGTGCTGAGGCAGGCGTGGCGGGGAGGAGGGCACCCGCCGGCCGCTCGGGTACCGTACAAGGAGAGGAATGCGGGCACAGGGCACACCCCGCTCCTGCTGCCTGCCCGCCGCCCTGGCATCACCCTGGCAAACTCCTGGATGCTTCTGCCCCTTCTCCGGCAGCCCCTGGCTCTGGGGGGCGGCCGCGGCTCAGCTCTTGCTTGGGGCTGGCTCTCGGTGTGGTGGGCAGCTCTGCGCCATGGCTGGTCCATGAACCCTGTCCTGTTCGGGGACCCGGAGGGGGTGGCAAAGGCACCGATAAAGCTCGGCAGCGTCAGGCAGCTGATCATCCACTGTGAATTGCCTTTCCTATCATCAGGCCTCATCACGGGGAAATAGCCGCCCAGCTCGCGTGTGCCAGATATCCAGGGCCCTGTCTGGCAGGGCTGGCCCCTGCAAAGGGAAGGAGACCCCTGGAACCCCTGAGCACTTAGGCAGCTGCCTTGGAAACCTGCTTCTAACCCCATCTCTGCCACCCCGAGGTTGGGCTAGGGCCAGCCAGGGTTCCTGATCTCCCCTTTCCCACCCCACCCCATGGAGCCACCAGGAAATCCTCCCACTCACAGAGTGGGTGCCCTGGCTGAAGAAGGAAGGGGGTGTGGGGCTCCCCTCTATGCACCTTAAGGTGGGGGACAGCACACAAGCCAGCTACCTCACCACCACGATGCTCAGCGCACAGCCCAGTCCCCCGTGTCGCTCGGGAAGGGACTCAGCCCTCCAAGCATGGGCGGGTAGAGGGAGCCTCCATGCCCTGACACCCCTACCCCATCGCAGATCAGCAGCCCCTGTGCAGGCAGTGCCCAGGCAGGGCTCCCCGCTCCGGGCTCCTGCCCCAAACTGGGCAGAGGGGACCTTGCAAAGGGGATGAGGTCGGGGCCGCAGAGGCACCTCCAGCAAGCAGCGTCCCCTGCAGCCTGCTGGGTCACGGGCCACTGTTGCGCAGGCAGAGATAAGGGGCCCCGGAGCTGGCTGGTGATGAGTGTGGTGTTCAGGTGTGTTTATTTTGTCTGAGCCCTCCTCCACCCTGGGCAACCACACGCCGCAGGTGAAGCCATCGGCCGCTGCCTGGGCTCTGCCTGCTGAAGCCAGCCTCTGTAACCCCAGCGGGGTTAAGGGTTGACTCTGAAGCAGGAGATGTCCCCAGCTGTGGGATCTCCTGGGCTGTGGGATCACAAGCTGGCGTCCCTGCCATGGTTTTTGGTCTTTGCTTTTTGTTGCAGAACCTCCCTGGTGTTTCAGAGAAGGGATCCTGAGGTGAAAGGCCCTGTCAGCTCCGCTCACTGCAGCACGCAGCAGGGGCACCCAAGGCTTGGAGGAGGTGGCAAGAGATGGTCTCTGAGAAGCCACCACCCTCCTGGAGGATGTGTGGGCTCTGTTTGTACTTGCACCAGTGCAAAACAGCATGACGTTTCCAGTCTTTCCCCTCTGCCCCTGGAGAAACTTCCCCCTGAACTTGTCTGTACTCTCCCCTCAATCATTTTGGTCATTCTTACATGCCTACAGCAGAAGACACGCTGGCAAGGTCAAAGATGTCCTCGGCCGCCTTTGACCCAAACACAGCTAAACATCCCGTCTGAGAGATCCCAGAGGCACGAAATGGGGCTCCTGACCTGCTAGGAGCATCCCGGTGCTCCGGAGTGTGAAACATCAGCATGGTCCCATTTTTAAGCAGCAAACTCTGGCATGGGCGTCACTGCCTGCCCACAGCCACGCTGCTTCTGCTGCCTGAACAGCTGCTGCTGCCCCACGCTTTCGGGAGAAGCCCCACAAGGATGCTCAGGCCTGGGCGATGCAGGCAGGCAGGATGGTCTGTGTGTGCTGGAGCCCTTCGGCTGCCCTCGGCCCTCCCTGCAGCACCCCAAAGCACTCCCCTGTGCAGGCTAACGGTGGGGGACACAGGCTGTGTGGCAGCAGGGGGGGCGTTGTGGCTGGGTTGGTGCCACGGGAAGATGCTCCCACGGGCGGGAGGGGAGGCGTGGGGGGGTGGGAGCTGCCGGGCGCCGGGCCAGTGGCTACTGCCTTGCCAGCACCCTGTTATTCATTCTCCAGGAGGGAGACCCTTGGACTGTGTAAAGTTCGAGGCTTGGGGAGGGCGGGGGCGAAGGCAGAGTCCAGGCTCGGATCCGGCTGTCCAACCTCCCTCAGCTGGAGTGACTGCTGGGCTGGGGACACCCGTTTGCAGGGCTGGGGCGAATGCATTATGCAGGGGCTGGTGCACCTCCTCCAGCAGCAAAGCCCATACAGCGAGAGGCCCTTTTAGCTCCCCCGTTCACTCACGTCCCCCTCAGTTTGGGCTAAGCCAAGCACGGGGGTCAGACCCCTGCAACCCGTGTGCAGGATGAGTGGGTGCAAGCACGGGGCATGCAGAGCCCTGTCTCTGTCTCGGGAAGGTCTGAGCTGCAGTGCCATCCCATCTTGGTGTGAAGGGATGCTCCTTGGAGCACAGCCAGCAGCTTGGGGACCGCTGCAGAGAGCTCATCCTGGGCAGGAGAGCGGCTGGGTCTCTCCAGGCTGTCTCCATCCCAGTGTTGACCCCACACCAGTGCCGCCGGCCGGCTCCTGCACCCTGGGCTGTGCTCACGTGGCCACGGCAGCAGCCCCTGCCCTGTGCTTGGCAGTGGGGAGGGACCACCGGGCACCGCGGCTGCTTGTCAGCCACCTCAGCTCCCAGCCGGAACCGGCTTCCTCCCATGGAGTCTCCCAATTAAACCAATTTCTTGGACGGCTCCAGTGATGCAGCAGCCGGAGGCTTTGTAGTTGTGCGGCCCCTTGGGCCACCCCCGGGGTCTCCCTGTCCCCCCGGCGCCCTCCCCATCCCTGGGGCAGCACCTGCTCTCTTGTATAACACGTGGCCCTGATCCCCTGGGGCAGTGTCGCCGCTGGCCCCGCTGCTCTCCATGAGTCTTATTGGGAACATATCCCAGCGGGGGCCGAGCTCTGGGGACTGTCCGGTCTCGCCAGGCAAAAACAAGGCAGCTCCGTGCTGGGATGTGAGCCGGAGGCGCCTCTGAAGCTGCCGCCCAGCCAGGGTCCCACTGGTGCCAGCCCGCTGTGCCCAGGAGCCGTGGTGTCGAGCAAAGTGGCACATCAAAGCCCTTCTTGCCTCAGCTCCTCGCCGCCCCTGGCCAGGCACAAGGATTTGGCTGGGGAGTAGCAGGGAAGATGGGGAGGCAAGGCCAGGGCCCCCACAGGGCTGGGTCTCAGGGACGTGCCAGCCCAGGCCGTGCCGGGGAAATGGGCATCTTCCTGCTCCAAGCACCCCTTTCCGCTTGCTGGAGCTCAGTCCCAGCATATCACAAATACTCAGAGTGGTTGGGGTGGGGCAGGGATGGGAGCATCCATGCGGGAACACAGCAGGAGACAGAGCAAAGCTTGCAGGCATAGACTGCGTCAATGGCCGGGGGCACAAAGGACAACGGCCGGGTGGGCTGAGCTGCTCACCCAGGGCACAGGAGCTGCGCTCCTATAAGCCCCAGGAGAGGCAGACGGATGGCATGACGGCAGGGACCTGCGCTGTGTAGGAGGAGGATGCTCGGAGGTCCCGGTGCAGCAAACTCCTGGGGCTGTGACTCCAGGGAGACAGACCTAAAGGCACCCCACATCGGGTGGGACAGTGCACGGACACATGCCTGGGTCCCTGTGCCAGCCCGTGGTGCAGGGGCAGTGCCAGGGGCAAGAGGGACGTGGGCTGGGGCCGGCCAGCAGACAGACCCCGTTTGTTGGTGCCGGTGCTGCTGCTGACCCTGGCGTCACCGGCACCGTGGGAGACTGCACCCACGCAGGGACACACACACAGCCCTGCGCCCATACGCACTGGGACACACACACACATGCCTCCAGGCACATGCATGGCTCAGGGGGACCAAAGCCTCATTGTCCCCTCCAGCAGCCTCTGGGATGGCTAGGGATGCAAGTAAGACCCTGCTGCAAGAGAGCAGGGTGTGAACAGCCTGGCTGCCTGTGACAGCATTTTGGGAATTCAGGTCCAGTGGCAGATATGGGGCGGAAATCACTGGTGCTGCTATCGTCCAAGCCTTGGCCCCCCAGGCAGCCCTGGGGCTCTGGCACTGAAGGCAGCAGGGCGGGGATCCAGGCAGAAGTGCTGCAGAGCCTGATTGGCAAAACACTGAGCAACCGGCTGCCTGCAGGCTCTGGCAGACAGGGTAATTATTGTTATTATTGTTATTACAATAACAGCTACTGCTTGCTACAGTTGCATCATTGCTGGCATCATCGCCATTATCGTTTCACTCAGAAATTTCTGCCCCAAGGGCAGGAAGCACAATTGGAAGGGGAACCCACCGTGTGCAAGTGCTTGTCCTGCGGTTTGTCCCCTCTCTCCAGGGGACCGACAACTTGGGACTCTGCTTTATTGCCTGCAGGTGCCTTAGTGTCTGGATTGAACAGGACAGACAGATGGGGCTGGAGACAGAGTGACAGCCCCAAATCACCTTCCTGCTCCAGGGGCTATGCCTCCTTCCTGAGTTGCTCCCAAGCGCCCTGCCAGGAGCTCACCCTGTCCCCAGGGGACTGGGACGGTGTCATGTGGAGGACAGCCAGGGCCGGTGTCACCATCCAGAGCTCTGCCACTGCCAGGGAGGATGCCCCACTCATGAGAAGGGACCGCCTGGCTTTCCGGCCACCCTCCTGCCCCAGCAAACATTGCCATTAACGGACGGATTACTAGGGAATTAGGAGTTTGTGCGGTAAGCAGGTCTGGTCTGTGGGCAGCTGAGGGACAGGGATTACCCTGGGACAGGGGCTTCGTGCCAGCACCTCTCCAGCCGGAGCTGGCGCTGCCAGAGAGCTGAGCCCCATGAGTGCTGGTGCCCAGCCCGGCCGGCAACGCCTGGGCTCTGATCCCTTCACGAAGCCAAAGCAAGGATGCTGCATGCCTCTCTCCCTCCATGTCACCTGCCTGTCCTCAACCTCCTGGTCCCAGAGTGGTCCTGCTGCATGGCTGGGCTTCCCACCTCTCCTAGAGACTGAGATGGGGGTGCCAAACATCCTGGTGTGGTGCAGCAGTGCCTGGGAACCAAAAGCTGACCAGCTGCCCTGCGCAAAGGGAAGCAATCCCCAGCTTCCTGGAACTGCTCGCTCTTCTCTGATTTCACACTTAGGAGAAGCACACAGACACCCAGCCCACACCCAGCAAAGGCCACCCATCCCTCCTGCTCTGCCCTCGCTGCCTTTGCCCCAGGCTGCCTGCTTCATTCGGGATGCCGCAGGAGAGCAAAGCAGCCAGAGCCCAGGGCCAGGCAACTGCTGTCCCTTGTGGGGGCTGAGCCCCAGTAGCACCCTGGAGCACTTCTGGCCAGCCCCAGCTCTGCCCCACTGCATGCAGTGCAGCCGTGACGGCGCTCACACGTCTTCTGCTGAATGCCACCACATCACCGCGCAGAGGGGAGGAAGGTCCTTCTCAGCCCAGAGAGCAAATCCCTCCTCTGAGCCAGGCCTGGATTAGGCTAAGGGGATTGCTGCAGCAGCAGGTCTGCCCGGGAGCCCTCCCCGCCCCCCCGGAGCTGCAGCGTCATGCCAAGGGAGGAAGAAGCATGTGTGCGGGGATGTGTGAGCACACACAGAGAACCTGCACCAGGGTCTTGGGCTGGGCATCCCACCAGTACCCAAACCACTGAGGCTGTGACCTTTTGGCATTTTTCTATTGGGGAAACAGAGGAGCAACGTGTCATTTTAACAGCTCTGGCATGGCATGCTTCTCTGTTTCCCCAATGCAAAAACACCAGCCAATGCTCTCCTGACACATCCCAAACCTGCACAAAATTAGCTTGCTACCAAAAGACAAGCTCTGTTGGAAAGTTTCTATCCAGCTCCATTCTGATCTCCCTGGTCCCAAAGCACAGCAGCTCCCAGTCCACCCCAGTCATCTCTGCCAGCTCCCTGCCCTCTATCTGCCTGGCACAAAAGCTTTGCTTTCTGGTGAGCTATGGGCACTGCTGGCAGAGAGGAGCAGGGGCAAGCTGCAAGCAGGGCCTGACTCTGCACACATGCTGGATGTGATTAGGCAGCCAGAGGCTGCTGAGAATAGCGTGGCTGCACCATGGGAAAGCTGTAATACTAATTAATCCAGGCACCAGCTTGGGGCCGGGTTAGATCTTCCAGGGCTGGCAGGGATTCGGGCAAGAAGAGAAAATGCCCCTGCAGTGCGTGGGTGCCGAACCAGCCCATGGGTCTGGCAGCTAGCATGCCCGTCCCTGGGCTGCATCCCTGCCCCACGGCTCGGGGTGACCTCCTTCTGTCCAGGGCTGGAAGAACCATCCCCTGCTCCCCTTCTACCACCCTGGGGTCACTTCAGCTCAGACCCCAGCGGCCAAGGGGGGCCAGGAGCCCGTGGGTGGGAAGGTGACAGGGTTGCTTCATGGCCCAGAGGGTGCTCTGAGGTCCCGGCAGTCTGATCCGCCCCCCAGCCGTGGGCCAGCTGCCCAGCGTGCTCATCCCTGTGGCGTCCGGGGCAGCCAGGCGCCAGGAGCCAGGCACAGCGCTCTGCAGAAGTCCAGCACATCTACTCTCTGCTTGCTGCTCCCATCTCAGTGGCAAGTGGGCACCAGACAAAAATGGCTTCCCAGGGAACCAGGACTGATGGAGCTGGAAAGCTCATGGGAAAGGCTGGGGAGAGAAACCGAACCCTGAGGCTGGCCTGGTTCCCCCCCTCCCACCCTCTCCCACTGCATCCCATCAGTGGGATGGGTCCCATCGCTGATGGGTTATCTGCTGTTGTGGCTCAGCCAGCTCTGCAGGCTTGCCTTCAGCCTCCTCCTCCCATAAGCTTGCAAGTTGCTTCTGATAAGCCTTGCTCTGCTCACCAGCTCTCACACCTTCTGCCACCCTCCACGAGCCCAAGAGTGGGCAAGGCAGCACAGGGCAATCTCCTCCAGGGCAGCTTCCAGAGATGCATCCTCAGCACTGGGATAGGGGCCAGCCCTCAAAAGCATCCAGGCACCCTGAACCCGCACTCATCCCATCCAGCTGTCTTGGTTAAAGATTGTTTGGAAGTGGGGAACACATGTACCCACATGTACCGACCAAGGTACCAATGCCCGGGTGGCTGAGGAAGAAGCTGAAGGTACTTTCCAGCCCAAACCACTTCCAAGAGGGATCGGCTCCCAGACATATCAAAACCAGAACATTTTCTTCCTGTTTCAAGCTTAATTTTTGCATCAGCACTGATTATTTTTAACTGAAGCCAGTTAAAGCTGGAAACAGGCACTGTGCTTCTGCTAACTTTGTTGCTTTTGGGAATCCCCCAATTTTCAGGTCTAAAAGATCCCACAGATGATGCTTGACTAGTGTGAAGGAAGCCTGGTGGGGAGGACCTCTGGGCTGAAAGCTGAGATGTGCTGCGCCCTGTGTTTTTAGAAACTGGAGATAGCCAGCTGGATCCCACTCTAGACCCTCCCCTACCTTGCTCTGACCCTCTAAACTCTGGATCTCCAGATCAAGATGCCTCGAGGGACCCAAGAAGCTTCTGCCCCTAGCAGGGTCACGTTGCTGATGAAGAAAGTCATGCAGAATAGGGCTTATTTTTTGTTTAAAGCTGATCTCTTCAGGTGTTTGCTACGTAGATAATACTCATCATGTCTGTTTACCCCTCCCTGGAGAGAGAACATATTTTGAAGCTGCTGCTGGCATTGCAGAGGCTGACGCAAGACGCATGCCCAGGGCCATGCGTGTGCAGCAGCACTGGCAGGATCAGGCCATACTGGTCTGAGCCCAGCTGGGTACATTACAGACGTGTGATGCAGGAATGCCTCAAGGCACCCGTGCTGTGCCACCAAATGACTCTGCCTGGATGTGCTCCCGGGGCGGGGGGGCGGCTGCTGCATCCCCCCAGTGCGGGGTCCTGCAAAACCCTGGCTGTGCATGGGTACCGCACCCATGCTGCAACCACTTCCATGCCTGGACCTCCACCAAGCTCCGGTCCAGCCTTGCCGGAGGAGCTGCTGTTCGGCCTGTTACCATGTTTGGGTGGTTTTGAGCCAGCGGATGACTCAGATCTTCATTCCGGGACTTGTTTACACAGCCAGGGCGGGAGCGGGAGGAGCGTGCGCAAGCGCAATTGGCAACGTGGCAGCTACACGATGCCCAGCGTGCCCCCCGTGTGCGGCTGGCCCTGCCACATGCTCCCATGCTGGTGCCAGGGCTGGCAAGGGATGACTTCTCCTTTTGGAGTGGGAGCTCACTGGACCCCCGCCAAGCATGGGAGAGCCCCTGGGAAGGGATGTGCCCAGGCTCGCACGGGGAGATGGAGGCAGACTCAGGTGTGCTGCTCCAAAGCCGGTCATTTGGGGTTGCTTTACCCTCTCCTAGCAGGATCAGCCCAGCAGCTTCTTTTTTCCTTACTTAACGTTGGTGCTACGCAGTCCCTTGCTCTTTGCCATCTGTGCCCGTAGTACGGTGATGCCCCTATCCTGCTGCTGGGTCTCTCAGCTAGCAGCTGGCACACGTCCCCTCGCATGCCTGGCTGGTGAAGCTCATGCCATTGGGATTTCTTGGAAACAAAGCCACTTTTTGGCATGCTGGGAACAGCAGGTCAGCAAACACAGGGCAAAAGTCCCCAGGGCTGAGCAATGAGTTGCTGCTCTCCTGCCTCACCCCCGGCATCTGGTGATGCCTGTAGCCTCCGGCAACCCCTGGCACCGTGCCCTCCATGAGGGAGGGGAGATGGATGTCTCTGGGCTTCTCCAGGTGGCTGCTTTCATCCAGACGCCACTGAAAAGCCTGCAGCAAGGCAGGCAGAGATGCAGATGTGCAGAGGCAAAGGCTGTTGAGGGCCTGGGCACTGGATTTCCCCAGCCTTCAGCTCTGCAATGCTGGAACGGGACCCTGGGGGCATGCTCACAGCCCACTGCCTGGGGCTGGTGCTTGCAGACCCCGGGGGATATTTCTTCCTCTACAATCTTCATCGCAGCAGGCTTGTTTGCCATTAAGTGTTGACTTTCTGCTGAGAAGACAAACTTTTTTTGGATTACTTGGTTCTCAGCCATGGAAACATCTGGTTTGACAAAGAAAATGAGAGAGGGAGAGAGAAAAATTCATCAAAGCAGGCTCCTCTGCCTCTATTTTTCCTTCCCTGTGCACCTTGAGCAATGGGCTTACCCTTAGCAAAGCTCTGCTGGGAAGCTGTGCCCAGCCCACGCTGGCACAGACCTGGCCCAGCCTGCCCAGCCGGGCATACCTGCTCGGGGACCTGAGCTGTGGGGTCTTGGGCTGGGGGAAACCCCGCAGCCTTGCAAAGAGGGGGTGCTTTGGGACTGGCCGACTTGCTTGCTCATGCCTGGTGCCAAGGCATGGAGAGGAGGCAGGAGAGGAGAGCCATGCCGTGTGGCCTGGCTGCTCCATCCTTGCAGGCGTTGGTGGGACGGAGGCGATGTCACCTCCCCTTCCTCTATAGTAGTTTTAATCCCTGGCTGGAGCCGAGCAGGCAAACCACGGCTTTTCTTACAAGACTGAAAGTGAAAACTGCACATTTCCTGAACGTGGAAAGAGTCGAGCAGAGGAAGAAAGTGGCTGAGCAAAGCAGCCAACCCGCGTCCCAGCGCCCGGGGGAAGCACTTGGGTGGAAGCAGTCGAGCAACAGCAAATGGCGTCTGCAGCTCGGCAGTGTGCCAGCCCCGGCGGCCTCGGCGCCATGCGGCTGCGCGGCAGCGTGCACGGCCGGGCTTGGCAGCGGTGGGCTGCAGCCATGAGATAAACTAACGACCAACAATGCTGGGGAGCATTTGTCAAGGAGCTTTGTAGGTGTCCTGGGTGCTGGGTAGAGGGTGCTGGAGCCAGGTGAGTGCTTGCAGGGCAGGAGAGCAGGCAGCTCCCGCCCGTGTGTGGGAAGCTCTGCCTGCTGAGGAGGGGTGCTGAGAAGAAAGGGCTCTTCGGAGGCATGCTGCTCCTCACCCAGCCTGCTCAGCCCCAGGGCTCTGGGGACGGATGTGTCACCGGTGCCACCACAAGCCCACCAGAATGAGGGAGGCTGAGAACAAATCCTCTGAGTAACCTCTTCCCCCTGCTCTGCCTCATGTTCGCAGTCTGCACCCTCATCCTCACACGGTGCATGGATGGAGGCAGGATTAGTGGAGAAACTGAGGCACGGGTGACACGCTGGCATGGTTTCTGCAGCACAAGTACCCCACTCTCTGCACAGGCACCATAGCTGTGTTCAGCTATATCCCCCTTCAATACTCAGGCTGTGGGAGGGGAAGGGTCTGTAAAACGACCCCCAAACCCTGGTCTGCCCTGCAAGGACTTTCTCCACAGCACCCCAGTCCCTTGTTGGAGGGATGACTGCTGGACCTGGCCGGGGAGCGGCCCACGCTGCTGGTCTGCTGCAGCTGATCCCGCATCCCTTGCCTCCGGGGCAATGTTCCCAGGGGACCTGGGAGCCTCTCCAGCAACACCCCCCCCAGCTCCCTGCCATGCTGCACAGCCACGGGAGTCTTCCCAACCCCCCCTGACCATGACAGCTCCCAGGCTGTCCTTCGGCTGCTTTCTGCAGACATCCCAGGGCTTTCCTCCACCCTGCCCTGCCCATCCCCAACCCAAGCGTTGCTCTGCGAGCAGAAACGAAAGCCTGGCCCTTCCTGCCTGCCCACAGTGTCTCACAGCCACTGCCCAAAATAGCTCAAAAAGCCCTAAAATAGCGTGTCACTGCCCACTCAGCCCATTCGGTACCCTGAGGAAGACGTAGGAGTGCGTGCAAGGGTAGGGGTGGGCAAGCACAGGGACCAGCCCAAAAAAGCACATCCCGTGGGAGCATGATTTCCCCTGGCTGCACAGGAAAACAGCTGTTGCTGTGGCAACAGCTCAGCGCTTTCTGCTTCCTCCCGCAAAATGGGGTGAGCATGACGTCAGCAGCCCACCGTCCGCCGATGAGCGCGGCTCCAGCCTCTCCCAGCTTGACTCAGTGTTGGCCACCAGCCCTGGGCCTGCCTGGCCCCCAGCCAGGACGAGGACATGACTTCCCTGGTCACTCTCTCATTGTGCCTGGGCATCTCTAGCTTTCCGAAAGCACCCCTCAGGTAGCAGGATGTGGAGCCTGGGTCATGCTCAGCATGTTCAGGCTCGGAGATGAGGTGTCCTCATCCCTCCAGCCCTGCCCTGGCTTAGCCAATACCATAAATCGCCCCCGGCATGTCACTCCTATGCAAGTGATGGTAACTCAGGCAGAGCCACCTCTGTCCAGGCTCCCTCCGCCTGACTTCCCTCTCCATCCTGGGCATGCTGGGGCAGCCGGCAGGGACCCTGCTTCCCTGAAGCATCCTCTACGCAAGTGAAATGCTTCCCAGTGCCCTCAGGTTAATCCCACTCTGCTGTCAGAGCACCCAGGGGAGATGCTGAGCTGGAGGCTGTCAGGAGGTCATGAGCCAGGGGAGCAGGAATGGGGTAAGCTGGGTATAGATAGAGCAAATTGCCCTCAGCCTCCCAGGGATCAGTAATCCTGACATGCTTGTGGCTTCTCCCAGTGAATGCTAATCCCCCTCTATTAAACTCAGATTACATAAAAGTCTCTTTTTCTGGTTCTCGCTCTCCCTTCCTGCTCCACGCTGCCAGAAGACCCCTCTTCCCACCTCCCCATCTCCGACACTGGGCTGGTCTCAGGGGCTGGGCTGTCCCAATGTGCCCCTCATCCTTGCAGAACCAGACACGTGAGCACACTCCGGAGGGTGTTCCCTACACCCCAGCCTTCCCAGCCAGGCGCCCCAGGGGTCCCTCCACTTGGCAGGGCACACAGACCCCCTCCGAGCTGCCTGTCCCCAGCAGGCGTCCACCTCCAACAGACATAATGCTCCATGTCCCTGTCCCACATTTACAGCTCATCATCTTCATCCAGCAGGACCATACCAATGGCACCAATGCCCCCTCCCCTCTCGGCCCATCACCACCGCAGGGCTGTCGTGGTGGGTTGCAATGTGGTACAGCTCAAAGGAAAGACAAGGCAGGTGGGTGCTATCAGCCAGGGCATGGAGCCAGTACTGGCTCCCCTTGGATGTTTGCAGGCTGCTCCAGGGCCAGAAAGTACAGTGGAGGGCTCAGACATGGTCAATGAGAGCCTTCACCCCAGCTCCACAGCCCTGGGCACCAAGGGGTCTGACATCTTATTCTTGCAGTCTGCAGAAAGGCTGCAGTGGGTACCAGACCTAAAACCCCATGCTTGGTTCATGCTACCTACTCATGCACAAGACCCCTCTCCACACAGTTCCCAGTGTGGGAACTTGCTAAAGGCATTTTACAAGCTGATCTGTTTGTGCACAGAGGACTCTTGGAGGGGGCACGGCCAGGGGCTGTGGTGTGATGTTTTTCAGGAGCAGTTTTCCTGAGAAGGCACGGAAAGGACCAGAAGTCACAGCTGCCCTGTTGCCACCTACTGAAAGCACCCAACCTAAGGAACAGCAGAGAAACTGCACCCGGAACTCCAGCCTCTCCCCAGGGCTGCAGCATCTCAGCCAGAAAAGCCAGGGACTGTCCTAGGGAAGTTCCCCTCTGCCCACACCAGGACACAGCAGCAGCAGCAGGCTCCCGAAAGCCTTTGGCTCGCTCCCCCTGAGCCGCAGGGTATCTTCTTGGTGTTTCTCAAATAGGCTTTGGAACCCCACCCCATCACTGAGCAGAGCCCAAGGCTGGGTGCTTAGACACCCCAAGTCTCTTCTTATCCCTGGAAAAGGGGCTGGGAACTGCCACCAGCTCCCCTGGGGCCCCTCCTCGCCTGGCCCCAGTCCAGCTGGGATCCCCTCGCCCCCGGCGTGCTCAGCGCTGCCTGTTTGTGTGCTGCTGCCCTGGTTACCAGCCACTGAGTCACCACAAAACCTCCCCGGGGCGGGCAGGGAAGCCTGGGCTCATATTTTCCACGGGAACCCTACAACTCATTCAACCTTTCGAGATGGGGAGAGATGTCGACAGCAAGGACCTCCCAGAGACCAGGACTGCCTGCACAGGGAGGAGCCCAGGAATGCAGGAATGCTGCGGTCCCTTTGGAGCAGTGCAGCCACGGGCTGCTTAGGCGCACACATGAACGTGGCTGCGGGATGGTTTGCTCCATCACCCATTCAGCTGCATCTTCATCTCCAAGTCCTTGCCCGTGCTGCCCTGCACTTGTGCCCACCAGCCCCATGCACGGGGACCCTGCCAGCACTGTGCCTTGCCAGCCCCATGCCCTGCCCAGCCCCAGAGTCATGGGGTTTCCAGGCAGACCAGGTCTCGCTGCAGAGCAGGGAGCTGAGGGAAGTGAGCTCCGGTGCCAGCGAGACGAGGCAAAGCTTGGGCAACAGGGGCTGGCAGTGAGGCCATGGTGTTACGAGCAGCGCCCGTCACTTCGTGGCTGCAGCCTTACACCAGCTTTTTCCAGGGAAGTTGGAAGACGTCACCTGTCAGGCGGCTCTGCTGTGTCTCAGCATGAGCTGAGGGCTTGGCTCAGTTCTGCCGTGTGGCACTGATGGGTCCCAGCCACCCCGGGGCTGGTCAGTGCCAGAGCCACAGTGCAAGCCCCTTTGGGATGCCTGCATCATCCAGTGAGGGTCCAAGCCCACGTCCTGTCTGCAAACCCCCCACACCCAGCTCTCTGGAGGGGACCGGGGCAGTGTGTGCAGCCTGGCCGAACCAGCTGGGGACAGGATCGAGCCCTCTCCACCCAGCCCCAGTGTGCCCCGCAGGCCCTTCAGAGCCAGGAAAGCAGATGGGAAGTGTCTCCAGCACAAAGCCCAGCATGCCTGGCCCCTGTCTGTAGCACAGCCGGGCAGCTGGGGCTGCACGGGGTCAGGCAGGGTGGTGTTTGCAAGGCTCTGTGTTTGCCTACACGGGGTAGAAGGCATCCGTGCCAAGCTTCCCCAGGAGGCATTTGGTCCCTGGGTGGTTGGGGCTGCCCATGGGAAGAGCAGCTCAGGGGAGGCGGTTCAGAGAGCCAGGGTTTGTGCCAAGCTAGGCTCTTGCTAGAGCCTCTCCATCCTGAGAGCAATCTGGGGACACACAGGCAACCAGGATCCCAGGCTCTGCAGATGCAACTCATCCTGACATGCTGTTGCACTCTGATAGTAAAGCCAGTCTGCTGCCAGTTGGCCAAATCCCTGCCCCCTGAGGGGCAAGCAGAGACAGATGGCTCTCAAACAAACAGCAGCAAAAGCCTTCATTGTCCAGAAAGCAGCTACAGGGCAGATAAGGATACAGGGAGGGGGGTTGTGACGCAGGGACGTAGGGTAGTTGCCGCAGGGGAAGAGGATTCCTTCATCCTTTTGGGGATGCTGCTTGGTCCCGTCTGCTCTGAACACCCATCCCTTCACACTCACTGCCTCTCAGGCTCCCATCACCCCCTCCCGTGTTCAGCTCATTTGCAAATCTCCCACTTGGGTTGGAAAGAGGAGAGGGCGGGAGGTGTGCCAGGATGGGGAACGGGCACCAGCTGGGGAAGGCACGGACCCAGCAGTGGTGACCTGGCAATCCTGCACCAGCCGCTGCATGTGGGCGCTTATCACTGGGGGTGGGACGTGGGGGGAACGGACGGGACCCCAGCTCACATGAAAGCCCTGATGCCATGCGAGAGGTGAGCGGGTTCGCTGCTGCCGGGCAGACGATGGGGCAAGCAGACTTCCTGCAGGCACCGCGTCACCTCCAGTCCTTCCTCTCGCCCAGACAGACAAACAGACAGACAGCAGCCCCCCGGGTGAGCAGCCTCTACACCCGCTTGCGGCTTTGCTCCCCACGCGTGCTCAGCACGCGTGGGGAGCAAAG
>JAVJGG010000039.1:229141-247901 GCA_035590195.1 Aviceda cuculoides | reverse complement strand
TTTCTCACTGGCTGGGCTTGAGAAGCTGAAAAGTCCTTGATTTTAGACTAAACACTACTTAGCAACAACTGAAAACACCAGGGTGTTATCAACATTCTTCTCCTACTGAATCCAAAACACAGCACCGTACCAGCTACTAGAAAGACAATTAACTCTATCCCAGCTGAAACCAGGACACGTGGGAACAGGAAGGCTGGGTCACACTACACCATATCCATCTGGATGGATGAACATATCCATCTAGTTCAATGTTATGGTCTTCAAAAGCAGCCAGGAGCAGAGCGGGACGTTCCTGTTGTCTGATGGTCTCTGCCCCATTCCGAGCGAGAGGCTGGCCTCATCCACGCAGCAGCACTGCTGCACGCTCTGCGCTCCCTCGGAGCCCACGTTGACACAGGCGAGTCCAGGGTCGGTCCTTTCCATCCCCTCCCAGGGGTGGGCACACAGCCCGTGGCCAGTGACCTCTTTGTGGGGGAAGAAGGGCAGAGCAAGGGGGCTGGATGCCACGCTGGTGTGTCGGTGGGTGCATCCGTGTCCCATGGGTGCTGCAGGGTGGCTGGTGGAGCTGTGGCACCTCCCCATCTCCATCACCCCCCCGACCTGACAGAGTCCTGCCTGAGTCAGAGCAGGTCTGCCCCACATGACGGGCACGTGAAGGGCCCTGGTTTCAATACGTGATTCCCCTCCCTGTCAGTGAGACAGAGGCTCCCACACACTCAAGTGACTTCTCAAAAGTGCAGCTCCAGCACTGTTGTGCTTTTCTTTAAATTCACCCTTAACTACCTGATTTCTGCTGACTTTGACCGCAGGGATGGCCCATGGGTTGGACAGATGGGGACACAGAGGAGGAGACAGAGGGAAGGGAAGTTTTGGTGACCACGGTTATCCTGGAGCCCTGAAGCAGCCTGGCATCTGAGCAGCCAGCATGATTAGCACAGCCATGGCAGAGTTAGACATTGCCCTTCTTCAGCGCAGACCCGTGGCAGATCCCAAATGATCGGTAAAGCTTTGATCCTCCTTATTGCAGGGGGAAGCAGGCTACAACTCCTTTTTGACATCAGATGGGTGTGGAGACTTGTTATGCTGCCAAAATAGCAACAAGCACTGCAAACCTGACAGAGCTGGGTGGGGTGTCTTTCTTGAAGGCTCTGGCTGCAGGAGTCCCGTGATTACGTGATAATCTCAGTTTTCCTTTTAAAGACAATGACACAGAAATAGTGAGTTTCCTGCATTCCCAATCATGGTGGGGAAAACTTGGAAACTTTTCTAAATATATGCTAAAAATGTTCACAAAGGAAATGTCACTAGAGAGACAGTGAAAATGCATGACTTGAAAGGACAAAAAAACAAAATCCCATGACGTCTTGGGGACTTGAACTCCTGGGATCACACACCACCCCACTCCCCCATGCCCACCGGGCACGTCTCTCCTCTCTTAATGTGACCAGCTCACAGCATCTCTCGCAGCTGATGCCAGTCAAGCCGGCATCCCAATGCTGTGCCCCCAGGGGAAAGGACTTGCAGAGATGCGAGGAAAACCCAGGATGAGCCATTGAGCACTTTGCTGACACAGCACAAAGCTGGAGCGCTGTGCTTGGCTGAGTTCAAGGTCGAGGGCTGTAAATTCCTTGTTATTTTTAGCTCCAGGATAGTAGCTGGCTGAAAACAAGAGGAAGAACAGCTGGGATCCGGAGAGGGAGGGGAGGTGCAAGGAAGGTGGTTGCTTTTGCCTGCTGAAATAAGGGTGAAACCATAAGAAACAGGTGGAAGAGGAGAGTGAAAATGGGTGCTGCGGGGGTGGCAGGATGCCCCCAGAGAGGGGCCCATGGGGATGAGCAGGATGTGTGTTCGCACCCTCACCAGCCGCAGAACTGCAGCTGGACATGTCCTGGCAGCTGGGGTGACCCGTGAGGACACGCAAGGTGCTGCTGCAGCCCAGGGGCACGGGAGGATCCTGGAGCACAGGGGCACAGGGCGAGCTGGACCACGGGTGCGTGCCTGCACACACGTATGCAGCAGAGAGGATTTCTCCCCCGAAGGCTGCGCTGAAAAACAACAGCATGCAGCTGATGTTGGGAAAGGGCCTTTTCTCCTCTTTGGTGCAACCATCCAAGGTGGGGCAGGCTCCCTCCCCACAACATACCCGCCTTCCTCCCGCTCTGCCTGGGGCCCGGGATGAGCAGGGGTGCCGTATTCGGGGCTCCGTGCTCCATCACCAGCTACAACAAAGTCATGGTGCCTGCCGGCAGTGTCCCTCGCGCCTGACCGAAGGGGGATGGGAGATGCTGGGCGGTGCAGGGCCCACCGGCGCTCCCAGCTCTCAGCATGCATCTCCATCAGATGGGCATTTCGATGTGTCACATTGGCACAGCAGCGGGAAGCATACAGCGAGGGGAAACGGCCCGACAAGGAAGACACCACATGCCTGCAGCTCCTCGCATCCCCCATCCCACACAGGGCATCGGTTTAGCTGCTGAGAGAAAGCAGTGATGTTCCTGGGGTGTGCAGTGATTAAATGCTGGGTTTTGAGGAGAAAACAAAGTCAAGGAATAATAGAAGAGAGAATAGTCTTGCAGCAATCACTGCTGGCTGCGCTGGGGCTGAGCTGTGTACAGGGAGCATGCCTGCACAAACACCCACACCCACTCTCATGCTGGTATTCAGATCCTGTGGGATCCAGCTACGCACGCAGGGCATGTATGCACAGACGTGCATACGCACACTCTCACATGGGTGCGTGGATCCCCTGGAATCCAGGTACAGGCAGCACGTGTGTGTGAACAGACGCCTGTGTGGGTTCGGGGTCCCCAGACCCAGCCTCACACCCGTTGTGGGTCCCCCTCTGCCCCCAGCCCTGCAGGGCTTTGCTCCTGGGAAGGGCAGCATGCAGTGGAGCCAGTTATGATGCTCCAGGGGAGTCCTCAGGTTGTTGTCCCTGAACCCAGCAAGAACGCACCAGGTGATAAAAGAGCAGATTTCCTTGCTCACAGCCCCCAGCCTGCTGCTAGCCAAAATCTGCCTCTTGGCCTCCTCCCAAGCCTGCCCTTCTGTCTTTGCCTTATGCCCCTGCCCTCCCTTGCCACCATCTCTGATTGCATCTGATCCTGCTTTCTTGCTTTTCCACACATCCCACTGAGACACTGGAGCTAACCCCAGCCATAAGATGCTGCTGGGGCAGTGGGTAGTTCTGCGCCCCCTGGTTCAGGGCAAATCCTCCCTTAGGAAAGCCAAGGTCTGACTTCAACCACACCCAGGGCTGATGCTCTCTGGACTCCCCAGAAAAGCCCTGTAGGTGGTCTCCAGGCAGCCAGGGGTCTGAGATGATCACCACCCATGTCCCCTGCTCCATCTCAGCTCCAGGCTGACGGAGCTTTCCTTGTCCCCACAGCCCTATCCTAGGGCATTGGATGGCCGAGTCCTGCCAGTCCCTCCCTGCCCAGGAAGCCCAAGTGGCAGAGGCAAAGTTCACACTGCCTTGCTCCTGCCCTTCCCACCATGTCACTGTCCTCAGGAGACACCTGAGCTGCCTAGAGTGTCCTGAAGGCTGCAACCCTGAGCAATGCAGGCAGCGCGGACTGCCCCACCGCTGCTGCAGGGACGCAGCCAGAGGCACTGCCAGGCAGAGCCGACAGCCAGAGAGCATCTTTCTCTGCCTGGCAGTGCCAGGCCTGGCAGCTCTGGCGGGAGGATGGATGCACGTGAGAAGATACTTCATGCTCCGGTCAAAACCAGTGCAAACAAAGCAGCATGATCTGAGAAGCAAGGGAAAGACCCTGGTGGGGAGAGAACCACTTTTGTTGGCACACAAAGGCCCTCTTCACTGACCTAGAAAGATGAGCAGTGCGTGCAGCCGGCACTGAAACTAGGACGGGGGACAAAAGCAGTGCGAGTTCTCCGCAGACAGAAAGGTCTTTGTGAGCCACTCAGCATCTCCAGCTCTGACCAGCATGGGTCCCCAAGCAGAGCCCAGGCCACGGGGCTGGGCTCCCCTGGAGCCAGGTCACCCCAGACCCACCCCAGACAAGGTCTGCATGGACGGCCCAGTGCGTGGGAAGTGCTGGGAGCACTGGCTCACCTCTGGTGAGGCTGGATGGCACCCAGGAGGCTGAGGTGTTGGGAGCCAGCTGCTTTCCGCTTTGCCGGATCCCCAAATCCCTGCCCCATCCCAAAAGCCCTGCTCTGCCCTGTCTCCCCACTGGTGTGACTCATGCCTCGTGGCCACACGAGCTGCACACGGGAAAGCCCTCACCCCCCCACAGCCAGCCTGGCGCCTCTGGGCACTGTGCGATAGCAGGGAGAAGCAGCACCCACCGAGTCACGCCGGCTGCCGGCAGCACCCGCCCCCCCACCCCAGCTGGCAGACCCAGACCTGCTCGGCTCCCCGTGGCACGGACCCCCGGGCTGGGAGCACTACTGGGGTCTCACTTGCCGCTGGGAGGTGGCGCATGGGGTTTCTCCACGGTGCCACCCACCAGCCATCACTCCTCCACAGTCGGTCGGCCGGTCGCGATGGGAGGTGGGCAAGCAGGGCACAAGGCGGCCAACAAGCAGGAGGCGGGGGCTTGCTCGCACCATCGATCCGGACTCACAGTGCAGAAGGGCCGGCACAGCAGCGTTTCTTCAGGCAGATTTGCCACTGCAGTCCTGTTACCATGTGGCCCAGCCAAACTGGCTCCCGCCTGGTCTGGCAGCAGCAATGTCCGCTGAAGGGCCAGAGGGGGTGGGGACACCTGGGGGACTTTGCAGCCCTGCCAGCTCTGGCACTCATGAGCTGTTGCCTTGGGAGCGGTGGCACCACATAGACTCGTGCAGGCTCTGGGGTGGGAGCCCTGTGGCACCAGCCACACGTCACGCTTTCTGTAAAAATGAAGGGCTGAGTTCACACCCCTTCTTGTACCTCCTGGTGGTCACATACACTTCCGTGAGTTTAGAATGGATTGCAAGGATGCTACACATGCCAGAGAGCCCAGATGCATGCACACATGTGCAGACACCCTTGCACATTCCAGAGAAGAGTCCTCGAGAAGAGCTAGTCCTGCTAAAGAGCAGCTTTTTCCCTCCTCCTAAGCCCCAGCAGACCACAACACCCTGGATGTGAGAGATGCAGCAAACCTCCTGAGACAGCAGGTCGGTGCCTCCATCCCCAGAGTTTCAAACAACTGCCACCCACCACCTCCTCTTGGCAAGGACACATGGGTCAAGTTCATCTGGCTCCAATACTGTTCTTGACGGGAGGTCATCTGGCTCACCAGGGCACTATATCTGATCTGTCACCACAGTCACTGTGTAGAAGGAGCTGCCAGAGGTCACTGGTTTCCAACCTCCTGCATCACTGGAGTCTCCATCAATGGTGTACAGTCTGCCCAACTCCTCTCACAGCTTCTTCACCTACTAACACCTCGACCAGAGAAGACCTCCCACTGGTGAGGCCATCACCTTCCATCAGCCCAGGGAGAGGCATCAGACATGGCTGCAGCTCTGCACCTGCATAGCCACATCCCCTCTGCCACACCGACTGTGTTGAGACTCTGATGTGCTGGGGCAACGAATTCAGCTGGCACCAGAGATTATGCCCCACATCAAGTCAACACCACTGCTGCACAGTCCTGAGCAGGGTTTCTGAGACCCTTGGCACCCCTGGGGTGCTGACAGCTCCTGCATCTCTGCAGCGTCTCAGCTGCAGTCCTGCCCCCAATTCAGCTACTGCTTCCCAAGCACCCCGAGCAGCTGGGGCAATAGATGTCAGTAGTCACTAAGCTACAAACAGCCAACAGGAGTTAAATGCTAGAGCTGGCAGAAGAAAGCTTCCAGAGGCTCACCCTCACCAGCTATGGGAAGAAGCTCCCTGACCTTCCCTGAAGAAAACTGGAAACTGCTGTGACAATTGCAAGGTCTCTATTAGTAGTCTCTGACCTGTGTCTCACAAGATCTTTGCAGACCTGGCTGAACCTAACATCAACCCCCATCCCCTTCCAGCCTCCTGCTCTGGGGTAGCTCATCTCTCATCCCCATCCCCTGCAGAGCAGTAGGAGGACTGAGGCTTCCTCAAAACACAATCTATCTGCCAAGGGGGAGGTGCATACAAGTGCCAACTTCATGGAGAGAGGTGTCATATAGGGATGATGGGGAGCCATGCAGAACACCAGACAGCTCCAGACCCTCAATGGAGCTGCTCGCTGAGATCAAAACCCATCCCAAGTGAGTCACCTGCACGCACGCTCTGAGCAGTGCAATGTCTTCTGCAATGATCCCTCTTTCTGGAGACAGGCTTTCTATGAAGACCACAGTGCTTCTGTAAACTCAAGTAAACACAAGTGGACGCTGCCAGATCGTGACTTGGAGAAGGGCAAGTTCTCCTCTCTGTCTGTGTGCTGGGACAGCAAGGAGCCAGCAGGCTCATGCAGCAGCCTTGCCGGACACCGCTGAACCCAATAACTGGCATATGCCATGCCGGCTCCCACAGCCAGCCTCTCGACAGGTCTAAGCACTCCGTGGCAGAGGGCTGCCCTCAGGCCGCCAGCTGCAGGCAGCAAGTAGGCAGCCCTGACTTGCTCTTCCCCAGGCCAGGACAGTGCAGCGGGAGGAAGCAGCGGCCAGCGTGTCAGCAAAGCTCCTGTTTGCAAACAGAACAGTGCATGCCTGGGGCCATGTGCAACACTACGGCTATACTTAGCTGGGCCAGCCCTGTCTGCACACGAAGCCAGAGCCCTGTCCCTCTGGGCAGGCTGATGCCTGGAGTTGCAACCCAAGGGAAGAGTTTGTGGCATTGGGCTGCCAGGTCCCCAATACAGTATTGGCCACCTCCAGGGGTACTGGCACTGCCTGCCAGTACAGAGCTAGCAGAGCATCCTCATCACCACTGAGAGTCTCAGCTGGCTCCTTCCAACAGAAGGGTGAGCATCAGGTCATCACCATGGCTGGGGAGGACCATCTTTGCTCACTGACATTGCCAGACTGGCCCGGGAAAGAGGTGGTGCTGCAGCTTCTGGAGAAAACTGCAGACTCCAGCCCCCAGCTTGGAGGGCACTGAACTGGGCTTGAACTAGCCCTGTTTGACCTGAGCTGCACGACACCAGCTCTGAACAGACTGGTTAGATCCCCATGCAGGTACCTGAGCAGGTGGGAGTGGGTGGCAATTCACCCTCCACCCTCCATATAACCCCCCAGGACATGACTGAGTTTGGCTGGGACATCTCCGTGGCAGCCTCTAGCCAAAGGTGCTTGTGAGGGTTTAAGGCACTCTATATTTGGGAGCACCCCTGGTGCATGTCCTAGGGCTATCCTCTTGCCCTGGGCATAAACTCCTCCAACTCTAGGGCAGATCCTGCCTACGCAGTCCTCCAGAGCCTTGGGTTCTCAGTACTGCAGCTGTCTTCAGCCCTGGTTCATCGGAGAGCTGGGGGGAGCTACCCACAAAGATGTGGCTGTTGGGGTCAGAGGAGTGGGAAGCACAGGAAAGTACCTGCCTTTGCCCACGGCATTGCTGGAGAGATGAGCAGGCTCATGTCTCCTCCAGCACAGCCAGCACATGCATTCGGGTGGCTGCTGGCTGCAGGGGAAGCATGTCTCCCTCCAAGGTCCCCACGCACAGCCAGGGGCTACTGCATCCCCTGCTCCCTGATCTTCCATGTGTGCCACAGCCCCCCTGCTGCCACTCAATTCCCACCAGCCAGGTGACACTACTCCTCTGAGAGGACTCACACTATGGCCCAGCATATGGCAGGAGACAGCCAAGACAGAAGAGAAACCAGACACAAAAAGCTTCAAGCCTTTTTGAAACAGGCTTGCTGTTTCTCCTTTGGCACACAGCTAGCTGCCAGGCCCATTGGCATGGCCAGGTCATCCTAGCTCCATGGTTTCTCCTCCCATCATCCTATCCAGCTGCAGTGCACAGAGAAGAGGCACTGCAGAGCCAAGCGGGTAGGGGGGAGAGCCAGGGCTTGCAGGGGGGGTTTGTGGCACTGCAGGAATGCCATTAGAAAGTGCACCTGGAAAAGCCAAGCCTTGAAGCTATTCTATGCTCCAAGGGCATTGCAGGGTGGACATGCTCTCCTGCCAACAGCCAGTGCCTCAGCCCTTGTTTTCAACTTTATGTAAGCAGGGAACACAACCCTGCTCCAGGACGTGGTGAAATTAGATCCATACGGTAACAATTAGAAAGGGGAGGGATAAGGAAGAAGCTTTGCTTTGTTGGCACAACTCTCTGCCCAAAAGAGAGAAAAGAAGAAAACAGAGCCCGTGAGCCAGTCCAGATGTATTTGTGCTGGGAGAAAATAACCCGTGAGTGAAGGAAAGGCATGGAGCTGGGTTTTGTATCCAAGCGGGATGGGTTTTGGGGCAGCTCACCCCATGCCCAGCCCCTCTGCGATGGGCTTTGGTTGAGGATGAAATGGGCAGGTCCTGCAGCACCAGGACGGGGAGGCTCTTGAGGAGGAGATGATGTCTCATCAGGGAAGCTCTTCTTAGTGGGTTGCAGACAACTCGCCCTTAAGCCAAGGCCAAGGCAGTCGCACAATGACCGTAAAACACCCACCGGGATTCCCTCTGCCAAACCCACCTATGGGTCCCCACTCTGTCCCCAGCCCCAGTGCCATGCTCCAGAGCCAGCGCTGCCCACACAAACAGGACATCACCTCTGCCCTGGGAACCCGTCCTCTCCGCAGGACAGGGGAGAGGACAAATGCTTCATTGCAGCTCTGGATTACATGAAATACACCACCACACATGGTCCTAGCTCAGGATCAGCCTTACCACTCAGCCTGGTGCCTGGCAAAGCAATGATCCCTCCAGCCTCCTTGCATGGTCCAAGCTGGATGGAGATGCTGTAAAAAAATTTGCCCAGTGTCCACAGTTTTTGCTGTTTCTCCTTTTTCCCTGTTGCCCCGCAAGGAGATTTATGTAAGGCTGAGGTCAGCACATCGTGCTGGGAGCAGGCTGAGGGGAGGGGGGGACAGCAGGGCCATGGGGTCACAGGCATGCAGAGCCCAGCGTGACTGCCTGCACACCCAATGCACTCCTGGCCGCTCAGCAAACACCCAGCAGGCTCTGCTGCTCTTTTGGAGATGTTTTATAACTGCAGGGCTTGTTGACAGGGAATGCTCACCACCAGAGCTGCTTGAGAAAAGCACCCTGTGGGCATGGTGTGTTCCAAAATTAAAGCAATTTTATCCCCCAAACCGTGAGTCAGATTGCAAAGTTGAGTCTGGACGAACATCTTCAGGTGTGATTTCAGGATTACACCACTGCAGTGGGAGAGTTTCACCCTCTGCTTGTGCCCATGGAAGAGAAGTCCTTGGTCAACCTGTGTAGGTAGGTGTCCGCCCGGACACGTGAACTAGTGGAGGTGCTGCAGGGTGTTGCCTCTGCCTGCAGCATGGTACCCCCCAGACCTGCAGAGCCACAGCATCTCCTGTACCGGCTTCAGCATCCTCCCCTCTTGCTCACCCCCTACCCTCCAGCCACAGGTCCTGCACCAGACCTGGGCCAAAACCCGTCCCTGCTCCAGCTGTCCCCAGGGTATCCGAGAGGGGAAGAGGACCAAAGAAAACAAGCTGTATCTAGGGTACCCATGCAGATGTAGGCATACTCCCCAGCTCCCCAGCCAGCCTCCCCAGCAGGACACCAGACAGCAGTGGCAGCTCCCTCATCTCTTTTTGGGACAGGACGTCCATGAGACAAACAAGAGCTTTGCAGGGCACAGGGTGCTGTCTGTGCCTCTCACCCCAGTGAAACCTGGAAGCCTGATGCAAGTACACAGGGAACTTGCTCTGCTGGCAACTTCCACTGCATCTTTCGTCAGCCGAACGCCTGTTCCAGGTCTGTGTCTTTCATCAGCAAAGGTCTTTGGAGCAGGAGTCCCACGAGGTAAGTACCTGGAATGTGCTGGGAACAGCTAATCCCGGGTTTGCCCTTCCCCCCAGGAGAGGAGGAGTGGGGCAGGTGAGATGGGGCTGCAGGCGCTGGCTTGCTTCCCGAACTGCTCAGCAGGAGCTCGCGCTGCCCTCCCAGGCACTCGGCCACCACGCCGGGGCAGGAGCTTTTCCTTGCTCTGAACCTGCTGCAAATCGTCTGCACAGACCATGCCTGTGCCTGCAGCCATTCAGACTGGAGCCCGCGCATAGCGGTTTGTTCCCTTCTCTCTTGCAAGGGGAAGGGGTCTCTGCCAAACCGCTGGAGTCCTGTTATCAAACGTGTCCCTGCTATCACCATTTGATATCTCTGATAAAGCACTCGGGACCCTTGGTTTGCTGTCCTTGGCTGAAGGCTGTTCTCAGCTGGTGCTCAGCAGGGTGGGAAGTGGCATTAGGAGAGGGGAGCTGAGACCTGCCAGCCCTCCTGAGCTCCTGGAAGACAGCAAGGAACTCCTGTGCAGCAGCACTGGGCTCAGGCTGAAAAACCTGCATGAGATGCAAATTGCTCAAGCCAGCACTAGAGGCCAGGAATCCCTAGCCAGAGGACAGAGGATCTGACTCGAGGGTGGCCAGAACCAGCTCAAACCACCCCAGGCTATGGCATGAAGCACATCCTCGTACCCCGTGCGGAGCTGTGCCCACGCCTGACCCAGCTTGCCTCCTTGTGACAAGCAACCACCGACACTGGAGGCACAACCTGACACCTCACGTGCAACCTCCAGCCCTGTGCTCACCAATGTCGAGCTCTTCAAGAGCTAATGGCCTGCTCCAAAGTGCCCTAAAATACCCCAGAACATCTCCCTGGGGTCGGCAGACCAGCCTTTGGGCTTCACGGGGAGACCAGAGACATTACCTGCCCCAAGCTGGGCAGCCCAGCTGGGCTACCAGGACCTGTTTTGTGACCAGTTCAGCCTTTTCAGGTGGCTGTTTCCATTCCCTACCCTGCTGCCTGCCAAGTGTGGATTGTTTTGGGGCAGGAAATGATTAATTCCTTCTTTACTTCCAAATCTGAACGTTGTTTTCTCTTGCATGTCTTTTGTTTTTGTTGTTTTAGATGTGGAAAGTTCCCAGCGTTTGTCTGTCTTGGAGACCAGGCAGGGAAGTGAAAGCAAACACTGTGCTCATCTGAGAGCGAGGAGGCTGGAGGAGCTGGAAATTTTAAGCACAAACTAACCCCAAGCGCTTACCACATCTTAGAGCCAGCCTTTGGCTAAGCGTTTTGCAATGACCGGGTGTCTTTGTGCCATGTCTTAGTTCCTCATTCCCAGCTCACTGTTTCCCATTAGCTGCAGAAATCCCAGCCCAAACTAGAGCTATCTCAGCCTGGCCTGGCCCGATGTGACCCACACATGGGCGCAGAAAGCCGAGGTGTGCCCCCAGAGCAACGCAGCCACCGTCCACCCTGGACCATGCGCCTCTCTCTGCTGCAGGGGACAATCCCCAAACTCATTCTGGTCCTTCCCTCTCTGCCCTGTCTTACTACTGTACTAGCACTTGTCCAACAGAAGGGACAGCCAAAACACCCTCTCACCCTTCCCAATCCCCCCAACAGTTCCTAGCCTTGCCCTGACCATTATCTGCTGCTTCTCCCACCTTTGGTGAACATGTGCTGAGGTGGTCAGGGGAAACATCTGCCTGCACCCAGAAATGCCGGGCACTTTCATGGACATTAGTGCCTTCAGAATGCATCCTGGAGTGCCTCTGGCCCAAATTTTATAAAGATCAAGGTCCAGTAAAACTCTCAGGTGTCCATTTTGTCCATTGAAACACTGAGCATCCTGGATTCCCTTAGTGCAATGGAGAGAACAACTGCCCTACAACAAAAAACTCCTGGAGGAGGTGGGACGGGTGCAGATGGCAGCAGGTGGAGCTGCCTGGCCGTGCAGTCTGAACCAGAGGTTCATTTGTGGCATCTGAGCAGGCCAGGGTGCAGGGTGCACCTCATCTCCTTGGGGTCATCCTCTTATGCCCTGGTGTGTTCCCCTCACCAGGCTCTTTTTAACCAACCAAACATGATTTCCTGCTTTCATTCAAGCTGCCTGAGGGACCTCTTGATGTTCGACCCAAGGTCTGGAGAAGAACACTCTTTTGCTCGCTGGGGAGAGGGACAGGATCTTTGGTACTTCCCCCATTTCCCCAGCAGGTACCTTCCAGGAGCATCAGGAACAAGGGGCTTCCCTGTGAAGAGGAGCAGGATTTGCAAGACGGATCAAAATGGTCAAAATGTAAACAGAAAGGACTGCAGAAGCAGGTGCCTTCTTCCCGCACCAGCCTTTCACAAATGGTGGTAATTTTGGATGGGAAACACAATGGTGACGACTGGTCCCGGCCCAGCCTGGTGTAAACTGATGGGCCCTCCTGCCCCATGGAGAATCATCCAGCAGCCTCCAGGCCCCTACATGGGGACTTTTCCTTCCACACAACCTCTGTGCCCTCTCCAGGGTCTCCACAGCCCCCTCACTCCCATTGCAAAGGCAGCAAGCCAGGGGCCATACCTTCCTCTCCAGCAGCGCAGCGCAGCGTGCCTGGGCCATGGGTGCCAGCCCTGGGGAGCTGTGAGCCTGCCGGCCCCACAGCCGTGCCCGTGGTAGCCGGGAGCTCCGGCTCGCTGCTCACCAGCCCCAGATAATTATAGCTCAGCTGCTTATATACCCTCAGCCTGCAGCCACAGGAAGGAAGACCAGAGGACTCGCTCTACGTAACAGGGCTCCCCACCCCTTTCCCACTTCCCCCTCCCACCTGCACCCCCGCGTGTGAATTTGGCACTTGTGACAAGACACCACAACACAGCCTTGTTTTTCAGAGCTGGTTACAGCCCACAGTTTCCCCTTTCTGCCAGAGGCTGGTGGGACCCTGCTCCGGGCTCTCTGCTGCTGCCCAGCTCCAGGCATGGCTTCCCCCTCTCTGCATCATTTGCAGTCACCTCCTGCATCCCTCAAGCTGGCAGCTTCTTGGTCCCAGATCTTGTCTGGGGACATGGAGGCTTATCCCTGTCCCCATGCATGGCTGAACCACGTGGGTCTTCCCCCGGCTGCAGGCTCCAACAGCCTTTGCCCATCTCCGGAGCCATGGGTTGCACTGAAGCACCCAGGGGTGATAGGTCAGTGCACTCTTTCTTCATGCAGGTTGGCCACAGCATCTCTGTGCCAGTCCTTCCAGCCCGCCCTTGCATCCCAACACGTGGCATCAGCACAGCAATCCCATGCCATTTGCCGGTGGCCAAGCGGGACTGAGCGGAGTGCAGGGAACCCCTCCCAACCCACAGAGGTTGTCCATCTCTGCAGGGACAAGTGACTGCCAGCCATCATTGGAGAGGGATGCCCAGCAAGCTGCCCTGTGCCAGGTGGCATTTGCAGTGGTGTTGGAAGGGGGTACATAGCCACGGTGGGGAATGGGGGAGCGGAGCCCCTTGCCCACGCTGCAGAGAGCAGAAGCAAGCGATGACCCAGCACGGCTTGCTGGGCTGCAGGAATGGGAACAGGACGGGCTGTGCCTGCCCTGTGCTGCTGGCCTGGGCCAGCCAGCTGTGGCTGAGCCAGTGCTTTCTGTGTTTGTTTGGGCTGTTAGATAACTTCGAAAGCAGAAGCTGGAAGGGCTGGCGGCTGAACAGTTTGTTCTTTCCGACTTCCACACGCTGCTGCCTCAAACCACAATGCCTCGCAGGGCCCAGCGGCAAGGTGCTTAAACCACAGCCCAGCTGTGCCCGCTCAGAGATGCCGTGCAGAGAGCCGCCGTGTCCCCTGGTCCTCACCCCACAACGTGCCACTGAAGCCCCTTCCAGCTCGTCTGCCCTCGCAGCCCTGCGCGGAGCTCCGCTTTCTTCTCCCTGTGCCCTCCTTGCTGCCAGAGAGGGGACCAGAGCAGTGGGACTGCTTCTTTGCGGGGGTCTCAGCCCTGCACCCCAGGCCTGGCACCACGGTGAGGGGCTACTGCCACCTCCTGGCCACGCTCCGGGCCCAGCGGCGGGCTGAGGGGTGCTGCCCGGGCACCCCCATGGGCAGGGCAGCAGGGCTGCTCTGGGCTACAGCCTGCACCCAGCACCGCCGGCTGCGCAGGGGAAGGAGCAAGGGTTAAACAGGGCCGGGCAGCCCGGCAGCCCGTCCTCCCCCTGCACAGCCCTTATCTGCCCTACATGTAGCGCAGTGAACCAGGGCAGAGAACAGCGGAGGACAGCAAGGCCGTGGCGAGTCGTGGGCTGGGAAGCGTGCCGGCACGGCTTTGCCCAAGGGCAGCAATGGGAAGTGGGTTTGGGTTACCTTTGGGCAGCCCGCGCCTTTCCCAGGGAGAGGCAGCCTCATTTTCCCAGGCAAGGAGGGACTGCTGGAGCTGTGGGGCTCAGGTCTCACCCGCTCGGGGACCAGGAGGGTCCACAGAGCACCCGAGCCTGAAGAGGGTGTCACTCCCCAGCACAGCGTGGTGCTGTGCCTCAGTTTCCCAGCCACCAGGAGGTGAGGGTGTGAGGCACGTAGAAGTCTCTGCCATGATGGGAAAATAAGCAATGCTGGGAGACCGTCCAAGGCTGCTTTGCTCCCTTGCACCCGGCTGAAGTGATGCCAATGGTAGCACTGGGAGCAGAGCTGCCCAGCCATACAGGCTGGGCACCTGGGTCTGAACTGGGGCTGGAATCCACAGCTCCAACATCCCCTCGGGTGGCACAAAGCCCACTCCACAAAGGGGAACATTCCTACCTGATCAAAGGAAAGGGTGTTTTTCCACAGCTGGGTACCAACATCCCTTAATGGGCTGCATCACATCTCCTTTCAGCTGTCAGAGCATCACAACCAGTGACACAGGATCTCAGTTCCCAGCAGCAACTAGGAGCTTCCAAGCAACCACAGGGACAAAGGCAAGATTGGGCCGAGGCCAAATTGCTAGCACAGGCTTTTCCTCTGTCCAAAGGGTTGTGGTGAGGGCCTGATCCTGTGTCTGATGCCCAGGAGCCAGGCACATCACCCTGGAGTCTGCCAAGACACCCTCACCCAGTACCAGGCCACTGGGGATAAAATACCCCCAGGCTGGGACCGAGCAGCAGTCGAGGAGCAGGGTGTGCTGCAGCCCCAGCCAGGAGCTGGCATGGGTGAGGCAGGGAAGGAAAGCAGTGACATGGCTGCTCTGGAAGGAGAGGGAGGCCAGCAAAGCTGAGCAGGAGAGAGGGCAAGCGGGGATGGAGCAGAAGCCAAGTGGACACAGAGATGAGGATGCTGTAGACTTGTTCAGCCTGGGACTTGCCCAGCTGAGGACACAAGCAAGGCTGACCACCCACCCACAGCCCTCCCGAGCTTCGCCTGCTTTGGTGACGCTGTGTGCCATGGTGGCCGGAGAGCCGGGAGGCTGGGGGGGTGCCGCAGCGTGACCGGGCACCATGCCTTGACTCAGGCTGCAGTCACCGTGCACGAGGCAGAGCAGGGAGGGGACAGTGGCCCAGGCAGGAGGCACACGGGGCAGGCAGCATGCTTGCCCTGCGGTGCTCGGCCAGCAGCATGGCGAGCTTGTGGCCTGGCCAGAGGCAGCCCTGTGAGTCCTGGGAAAACTATTTGGTTTTGCAAGTCCTCTTCCTCCCTCTGGTGCCCACCAACCTGGGTAACTGTGGTCCTAAAAACCATCCCAGGGCTGGCACAACACCCACTCTCCGCATCCAACGCAGGAGCCACCATGTTCCAGCAACACACCTCTCCTGCTGCCCACCAACCTCGCCACAGGCAGGGCCTGGGTAAAGCCCGGGGGGGAGTGACAAAGGAAGCCCCATGGATAGCTCAGGCAATGGGGGGAATGGGGTGGGACATGTCCTGGCAGGGTTTTAAAGGTGAGGGCAGGCTCTGTGGCAGCCAGTGTGGTTTGCCTTCCCTAGGACAGGGTGTCCTGGGGAACTGCGCAACCTCAACAGCTCTGCACCAAGCACGTTGGGGAACAGGCAAGATCAGAGACAGTAAGAAAGCTGCAGGCTTGTGTGCTTTCGTGTGGTCTCAGGGCAGACTTGTTTTCAACCTGCCTGAGACAAGGGCAGGTTCAGGCTTCAGCTCTGGAGACAAACTCAGGCTCCAGCTCTGCTTTGCATTCCCCTGTGCCAGCAGTGCACCCTGCATCCGCTCTTGCATGCTCCTGGCCCAGCGCGGCAGGAACCGCGTGATGCTATCTGCTCGCTCGTGACTTCCACCAGCTCCTCAGGAGACCCTGGCAGGGGGACAAGAGGAACGGGCCAGATGCTGAACTAGCGTAAGGCAGGAATAAAAACCTAGACTGCAGGATTTAAAAGCGGTGAGGTTAGTCGCCTGCGGAGTCTGTTTCTTCAGCCTCAAGTTCCCTTGCTCCCAGCTATGAAGCTTCTCAGAAGAGGAAGCCGAAATGCACAGTGCTTTGGGCTGTCCTGGCTGTGGGAAGGCAGAGCTGCCCAGACTGCTGCCTGCAGGCTTGGGAAGAGCCTCCCATAGGCAGGACGTCCTCAGTGTGGACATCAGAATCAGCTGGCCCCCTGAAGGATGCAGTTGCTGTCATGTCAAGAGACGAGGAACAGAGCAGAGGGTATTTATTCACCACTCTGCACGCTGTGTTGCTCCCTGCAAGGAGCAAAGCAATGGCACGGAGGGCGAGATAACATATCGTTGCTGCAGCTGGGCTTGCCAGGAGACTCCTCTGCTGCTCTCAGCCTGCAGGTGCATTTGAGGTCAAGCAGAGGAGAGACTCCTGAGATCAGGAGCGCTTGGCATCGCTGCTTTCTGTGGTGGGGATGGCCCAGCAAAACTCTTGGCCACCTTAAGCAGGCTGCTCCCTACTCCAGGGAGCTGGCCTTTGCACGCCACACGAGGGTCGGGATGTGCTGGGCATTTGCCAGATCCACTTGACTGGACTCTGTAAATGAGCTTTTATATAACTCTGCTTTCTGATTGCCTCCAGCACCTCCAGCCACAGGCATCCAAAAAGCCTGCACACCTGCTGGCTATGAATGGGCTGCAAGGGGCTGGTTCCCCCAGTTGCTGTGAAAAGCTTCCCATTCCTGCAACAAAACCTCGCAAGGCAGCACTGGATCCTCTAGATTAGACTCAGGGTGCCGTAGTGGTGAACAGGCTGTTCCCGTTATTGCTACACAAGGATCCTGCAAGCCGTCCTGCAGCTGGGACAGGCCCTGGAAGGGGACACGCACAGCCTGGCTCCCCTCATTCTGATGGCTTCTCCCAGGCTTCCCCAGCCACATCCCTGCACTCTGTGCCAGCTGGAAACCCAGCAGCCCAAGCTTGCGTTCAGTGGTACCGGGTGTACCCAGTGAATTGGGACTAAGCACATCCCACTGCTCTCCGGAGGGGAACAGCTCCCTGGGGGCACGGGCAGCTGTCCTCGGAGCGATGGAGAGCGTCCAGCTGACACTGGGACAGGTCCCTGCGCTCCCCCAGATGGGAGCTCAGCGGGGCGCGGTGTTCGGACACGGTGCAGGAGCGCGGTTCTCACGAATGCAGTCTGCCCGCGTAGGCAGGCTGCCTGGAGAAGAGCTGGGAACTCAGCGGCCCGGGCTGGCTCCCTGCGAGCGGATGTTATTTTTAACTCCCAGTTCCTCTCTCATTTCTGCCGGGCAGCGACTGGTTCTGCTGTTTGCTGAGCGATAAAGAGCCCTTTTATTTTTTCCCCTCTGCTATTCCTAGGATATTTTTAGGCTTTTCTCGGTGGGTCTTTGCCGCAGACACTTTCAAAGGGCTGGAGCAGGTGGCTTGCTTCGCGTGCCCAGAGGACAAGCGGAGATGCGCAGGGCAGGAGGTGTCTGGAAGGAGACGAGCTTCCCGAACCCGATGGGGAAAGCACGTGTCTTGGAGCACCAGCTGCCCTGTCCTGCACGCAAGAGCAAGCTCCTCTTCTCACACACAGCCATGGCATGCAAGAGTCGGCCTTCCCCCGAGGGAGCCATGATGCCCACATCTTCCCAGCTGTGCCAGCAACAGCTTTCACTGCTCCAAAGCCCAACCAAGGGAGACCCTCCATGTGGTGCCAGCAGGGCTGGGGGTCCTGCTGCAGCCCGGGGCAAGGTGGGGGTGCAGAGGCACAGGGAGGGACATCTGCTCGAGGGAAGCTGATGGGACAGGACCTGTCTGTCCTGGGACAGGACCCAGATGTACAGGGCTTAGGATGCCCAGAGAGGGTCAAACATTGTGGCAGCACCGGAACCACCAGATGGGTCCGGCAGAGCTGGGGTCAGCCAGTGTCATGTTCAGGCGTGGGATAAGGACCAGCCCCATGGGACCCTGAGTTGGACAGAAGAGTGTGAGGGACACGGCGCCCACCAGCACTATGGTGTACCAATACCATGGCCAGAGCCTCTCCACTGGCGGGGGTGATGCTGCCCCATCCCCAAAACAGAGGACTCAATGTGAAATAGCACATCCTGAACCCCTTGCCGTGTTCAGGAGAAGGAAGCACTCTTTGGGTGGCAAAGAAAGAAACAGCCGCTACCTTCAGCAGGTAGTGAGAGTCCAGCCTGAGGCTGGGGTCCTCTGATTGCAACCCCCCAAAAAAGACCATTTCATCCCAGGGGGGCTGGGTCAGGACTCTCTCCTCCTGGGGCAGGAGGAGGCAGTGCAGTGCGTGGCCCCACAGCCCTTTTTCCCCTAGAAAACTGCAAAACCCTGAGCCTTGTTGCAGCTCCGAGAAGCTCAGAAAGAGCCAGAACCTGCTGCAGGACAGACACATGCATCGGCCCTCAGCCAGCTCGAACCTTCCAGGCTCTTACGCAGAGCTGGAGCCCCACCACCACCGCTCAGCAAGGGCGTTGCGAGCCTTCCCACGTCACAAGACCCAAACAGTCCCAACCAGCCACGTCCAGGAGCTGGGTTGGGGTTTGGGTTTTGGTTTTTTTTTTTTTTTTTTTT
>JAVJGG010000039.1:216719-229041 GCA_035590195.1 Aviceda cuculoides | reverse complement strand
GAGGCTCTCTTTTGAGTTAGCCAGAGCTGTCTGAAGTTTAAGAAATGAGCTCCTATTTTTTTAAACTCTGGGGAACCACTGTTGGCTGGATGAAGTGACCCAACTAACAGCAAATTAAAATCTTGGTGGGGTTTGGGTTTTGGTTTTTTTTTTTTTTTGCTTTATCAGGAACTCGCTGAGATCGGCTGTGATCTCAGCGAGCGGGTCGTGTTTGTGCAGTGGTTTGTCAACGGGGGTTGTTATGTAAGTGCTCGGGGTTACTCCAGAGGCTTGGCCAGCCCTGCCTCCCCTCCGCGCGCATGTGCACGGGGTGCTGCCTGCCTCCTCGCCCGTGCCGTTAGCAGGGTAACGAGCACACGCATCCCTCTGCGCCCCTGGGAGCTTCGTTACTGCCCCGGCTCTTTTTCGAGGTGCACAGGGTGCGCCTGTGTGTGCGTGAGCCGCTGCAGCAGCGCCTGCGCGGGGGCAGTTACGTGAAGGTGTGAAGGGCTGCGTCCCCGGGGGGGGGGTGCCGCAGGACTGCCAGCTGCACGCTCGGGCAGCGCTCACCGCATGCTCCACCGCGCGCGTCCAGCAGCAGCGTTTACCCTCCGCTTGCTCCCGACGAGGCGCCGCTCTCGCCACTGCCAAGAACGCCTGCGCTTGCTCCAGTAACCCAGCTCCTGAAGGTCGCTGGCTGGAGGCTGGGCTTGCGTCCCAGCTGCCTGTTTTTATTATTGATTGTCCTTATCATTGCTCGGAGAGAACACCATGTCCCAAGCATCCGGGGGCAGGACGGGGCTCGCTGCCTCTTCTGATGCCTTTTGCCCAAGCTCTGTCTCTCCCCAGTGGAGAACGTGCAGGGACCGAGTGCTTCGCTACCTGCCCTTGTCTCTGCCCGCATGCGCAAGCCACAACACCAGGAGCCCGGGCCGAGAGGAGAAAGTAGCCTCTCCTCTGTTCCCAGCTATCTGCTGCCATGAGCAAACCACACGTTCCCCCTTTCTCTTGCCCCCATCTCCATCCAAAGGCTCGTTCCCCGCACAGCAGCAGGCCCCAGCACATGCCCCTTCCCAGGGAGTGCGTCCCATCACCCTGCTGCTGTCTTGGCAAGGGTCTGACTCCCACCGTGCCCTGATCCAGCACTCACCAGCCTTGAGCCTGCAGGGACTTGGGAAGGGATGGAGAAGCCTGATCTGCCACCAGTGTCAGAGTAAGTGGCAGGGCTGCTCTGTCATAGCAGTGCCCGGCTGGGCTGGCACTGCCATTGCATGTGGTACAGGGAGAACAACTGGGTGCAAAACAATATAAGCAACCCTGAGCTGTGAGCAGCGGTGACGCTGGCTGGGTCCTGTAACTACAGCAGTCACTTGACCATGCAGTAAAACCCCAGTTAAACATTTTCATTCATCCTGTGGGTGAGACACGGAGCAAGCAATAGGTGGGTGCCCTGCCAAGGCAGTTCCAGGTGATGGCACCTGAGCACAAGGGAGCCCTGGGGGAAACCTGTGAATTGGGAATTGTTTCTACCGGGTGGGAAAATCTGGCTTTGGGGGATTGCCAGTCTTTTTTGCATAGAAGCGAAGGAAATCTTCCTTCCTCCTCCACCACGTCCTGAGGCCACAGCGAAGATACCGTCTCAGCTCTGCCAACACTGCCATGGGTAACACAGAGGGGAGCAGCCCCAGGGTGGCTCTAGCTTGCAGGGACAGCAGATGGTCAGAGCCAAGACAGGGAGAAAGGGAACACAAAAGGCTCCTCCTGCCCTGCCAGACACCCTTGATGGAAGCCAGCCCAAATGCCAGAGGGATAGGCACAGGGGCACCAGGGTGGCAGTAGGGGCATGTCCAGGAGGCAGCAAAAGAGAGGAAGAAAGGGAGGAAACAGAGAAAAAGAAACAGAAAGAGGAAGTGAAAGAGAAGGAGAGAGTGAAAGTGAGAGGGAGAGCAGAAGGAAGGAAGGAAGGAGGGAAGGAAGGGGGGAAGGAAGGAGGAAGGGAAGGAAAAAAGGGAGGAAGCAGAGTCCTCCCAGATCCCTCACCCCCAGTGTCCTGTCCATGACAGGAGACCTGTGATACCCCCCATGTCTTCTCTTTCCAGGCACTGGCTGACATTTGGCTCCTTTGCCGGCTGATGGAGGAACTCAAGCTATGCCTTTCCCAGGCAGGTGACGGCTGCAGCAATGAGTCTCTGAGGAGACCTCTGGCCCTGACCAAGCAGATCTACAGCTCCTGTGAGGCTGTTGCTGCAACCCAGAAGCACAAGGACATCCTGCAGCCTGCTGACTGGGAGCGTATCCCCCACCCTGGTACCTGAGAGAAAACAGAAATGCCTCCATGGGACAATTTAATGTAGCAACAAATACCAATCACCCACACACGTCAATCGCCCAAGTGTTAACTCCCTGCATCGCATCTGCAGCAAACCAAGCAGTGCTGACAGAGCCCAGCAGCAAACACAAGGGCTTCACATCAGGCTCTGAAATACTTTTAAGAGAATGGCCAGGATCTCTGTCACTTTGGTCACTTTAAATCAAGCTGGCCAAAGCACTGGAAAATATATTGCAGCAGTGTCCCAAAAGCGGCCTGGGAGTCACAGGGAGGAGAGCCCCACGCTGCTCCAGGGCTTGCTGCTACTGGGAGCACAGGGCATCCCAGCCATCCTGGGTTCATGTGCATCCTCATGCTGGTGGCTTTCCACAGGAGGGTGTGGGGAAGAAGGCCTTTGGAAAGGGTCACATTGTGCCAGAGATCAGCTGCTGCTGATTTACAAATGTTGCCCCAAATAACTGGATTTTCCTGTTGCCCAGGCAGCTGTGGATGCCATGCTTGCTCGCGGCTATCCACAGAGACAGGCAGGCTTTCCAAATGACCTTTACACTCCTCCTTCATCAGCAAGGTCCTGGCCCCTTGGGGACACTTCGTGGAAAGCCGTGTGTGATGCCAGGGTTTGAAATACCCATCCCCTGCAGGTGCCGGGGCTGTGGGGCGCAGCACATGCCAGGCTGCGATGGGGGAGAGGAGTTGCCCAGGGACATGCATGGCACTGTGCACAAGCACACCAGCCAGATCTGCACCACCTGGCACAACCCTCCCCAGTACCAGACTGGACACTGGAGAAAGCTCAGCCTTCATTTATTGAGAGCTTTATATGCGTCTGTTGAGAGCACAGTGGGACACCTTCATCTGCAGGGCAGATGAAGCGAGCTGCAGCTCCAGGACATTAGCCGGTCAAATTAAATTGGGTTTTAGCACGCTAATTACCATACATCAGCCAGCATGTGATGGAGCACACCCTTTTCATGCTACAAACCTGCTGGTCTTTGAGAGGTTTCCAATATGCCAGAAGACACAGCAGGGCAGAGCTGACCCAAGAGCCTGGAGGACCCTGGCAAGGGTCACCCAGTGCCCCCCAGGACTCATGCAAACAGAACCAACATTGCTGCAAGGCAAGTCCTTGGGACAGAGACCAGACCAGCACAGGGCTCACCCCAACTTGGCCCACATGCTTGGAAAGGGAAAGCTAATGGGTGGTTCATCGCCAGGACACAAGAACGGCCCCATGGTGAGATGGGGCTGGTTGGGTCACCTTGGGGATGGCGGCACCCTAGCCCAAGCCCTGTAGGGTGCCATCATGCCCCAGGCTACCCAACTACTCCTTGCTTTGCCTTGTGCCTAGGACAGCCCTTGCATGGCAGGGCTTATAGGGCCGGACGGGAGCAGCTGGGCCATCTGCAAATAAATTTTTGCCTTGCTGGGGACAGTCCCTCTGTGGGGTCAGACACGCTTACCAGAGAAGAGTGGAAAATTCCTCTCACCATGCGGACACTCCCTGAAGCCCAAGCACATCAGCTGTCGTCTCGCAGGACTTGGCATGCCCCAGAGTGTTTATCAACACTGTTTCGCAAGGGCCATGGCACACGGCTTGGCAGGGGCATGCAAGCCGCTTGGGCAACTGGCTCTGCTGAAAGCTGGTGCTCTTGGGAAACAGTCCTGCAGCCTGGCCAGGGCAGCGAGTCATGGCTGGGAGTCCAGTGCAGGGCCATCATCATCTAAGTGGCCATCAGCACCTGATGGCCGTCAGCATTTTCTTCTTTCTGGCCTCTTGAATTCAAGGTGCTGAGCTCTGATCTTTGCTGTTGGCCCTATCTCAGCCCTGCAGACCCCTCCTCCACACTCCTCGCAGGGCTGGCTAACACACAGGGCTGGTCTCTCTTGCTAGGTACCCATCATCCAGCTACCTGTCAAAAGGTTGAGAGTTTAGCACCGATCTCACCAGTTTCTTCCAGACTCCTTGCCTGCCCATCCCCAGCTGTGTTATTAGGCTGTTAAACTCTGCTCACTGGGATCCTCCATCTCATGTGACTCTCTCAGCACACCCTTAGCTTGTACACAAACACAGGAGAGTGCCAGTCTCCAAGGCACTGTTCAACTCAGGTCCACAGAGGAGAACCCAGCTCCAGCATCCATCCCTGAGTCACATCTGCATCCAGAGCTCCCTTTAAATGTCCAAACACCTCACCTTGGCTTTGGTTTCACCTGGTAGGGTTGTAAATTACCTGAATACACTGGTCCCCCCTTGCCCAAGATGTGTTGCTCCTTCCCCATAGGGGAAATGGCTTGGGAGGGAGTAACCTCACTCCCTACGAGGGGTTTGGAGGTATCAGCAGGAGCAACAGCATGAATATGATGATGGCACCTGCCATGCAGGGACATGGACCAGACGGTTGCATGCTGCTTGAGAGATGGCACAGGCCAGCAGGGCCAGCCTGTCCCCAGTTAACTTCGGATGTGCAGAACTGGCACAAACAGTCCCCTCGGGCAAGGAAGGAAGCGGGTACATCCTGGACGATGCTGGCTGGGCAGGACAAGGGACACAGAGCTCCAAGCAGGCCAGCCCTGGAAACCAGAGTTAGCCCTGCCATTGCCCTGGCTGGTGCTGGAGATGGCCCACCCTAGCCCATGGTGTTGGTCATGATCACGGTGGTCACCAGGAGGGTACTGAGAAGGCACAGTGTCAGGAATAGTGTTCTGCGCAGCTGGAGACACCCTGGAGCCCAGGAAATTTCTTAGCTGTTCCTGAAATCTCGAGATGCACCCCAAAGCTCTGCTCAAGTGGGAAAGGGGTAGCACCTTCATGGGATGGGCGTCAACCCCCCCAGGCTAAAGAAGCAAACATCCCCCCCCTGCTGCAGCCCCTCAAAGAGGCCAGCAGCTCCCTTTGGCACCAAGGGGTTGCAGGGCAGCCACCTCCCTCGGCAGCCAAAGCCCCTCGTAGCGGAGCTTGGGGCACAGGGACCGAGGAGGGGGGTCCCGGAGTGGGGACCATCTGGAGAAGGCCAGCAGGGTCCTGAAGTTAGCATCATACAGACCCTTCCCCAAACCTCCTGGCAGCTGGGGCTGATGCCCCAGCACAGCTGGAGCTGCAGCAGAGAGCAGGCTTCGTGCAAGCCAGCCAAGATGTTCGTCGGAGCAGAGGCATGCATAAACATTTTGTTTAATCAAGGACTCTGGGCGAACACAGTGTACTCTGGCTCCGTGCAGTGGGAACAGCTGCGGCCCTGCGGGGCAGGGGCCGGGGACACCAAACAGCGGTGGCGGAGCGACCTCCCGTGGCACTGCCCCGGCCCCGGGGTGCTCAGCGCCATTGCTGCGATGGCAGCGGGCACGGGGAGCCCGAAAACACCTGCCTTCCCTGTCCCACAGCTCTGCTCCGGAGGGAAGTTGTTCCCTGGCTGCCAGTGGCTCTGGCTGCGTCCAGGAGGACAGTCACGCTGGCAGCCATGCTGTGCAAGACTTGGTTTGGCCCAGCCCTTCTGCAGTCCTGCTGGGACAGAGGTTGGGCTGGGAAAGCTTTGGCTGCAAAACCCATGGCTGCTCTGCCAGTGGTTTTGTGGGTGGTGGCCCCATAGCAGCATTTTACCCAGACCTCTGCAGCACCAGCTCAGTCCCAGGGAGCATCTCTGCAAAGAGGACTCCCACAACACGCGGGGGAATGCCAGTCACCAACAGCGTGCCCCATAGCAACAGCCTGCCCCATAAGCGGGCAGACCTGCACCCGTCCTGAACCTCGACCAAATTGTGAGGAGGAGGCACCAGCCATGCCTGGCAGCTGGGACCCCACGGCTCTGGCCTGGTGGGTCATCATGGGGTTTTCCTGCAGGAACCGCATCATCCACACATGTCTGGGGGACCTGCTGAGGCCCGTTGGAGGGGCGAGCTGGATAACCTGACAGCCTGGTAGCTAGCAAGACCTCGCTGCAGGAGAAGACAAGGACTTGGGGAGCAAAAGGGAGGATGGCTCTTTCTGAGAGCTGTTAGCAGCAGTTAAATAAACAATGCAGTGATAAATCAAATATTGCCCTGTCTCAGTTGTGGCTGGCTCCATTTTTTATGTCCAAGAAGAAAAGCAGCCCGGCACGTGCTGCCATGCCTGGCTGCCACTCGGCTCCTCCTGGGCGCAGCTCCCAGTGAGGGCTGCGGGGAGCTGAGCTAGCCGGGAGACGCAGCTCCCTGCTTCTGCGGCAGCTCCTGGAGGGAGACGAAGCTGAAATCCAGCCCCTGCTCCTTCAGATCCTTCAGACAGGGTCTCAGGGGAAAAAAAAACACTCTCTGTATCTCTAACTGGAATTGGAAATGGTGTACCTGTGCCCACAACCCCAGGACCCCCAGAGCCCAATGCCAGCCAAGCCCGGGGCTTCCCTCCTCGCACTGACAGCAGGGCCATGGCTAACCAGGGGCAGCACCATCCCCACCGGGACCCGAGAGAGCCATCCAGTGACAGCCAGGCCTGCTGAAAGCTCCCAACGTCGCCTTAAAGCGCAGTGTTGATGGCAAAACTTCGCCACCTCGTGGGGACTGCAGGGCAAGCACAGGCACCCACTCACGCCCGCAGCTTTGGCAAAGGGGCACAGGTTCCCAGACCATCTCAGGGAGCGAATAAGATGTCCCCGAGGGCTGCTCCATGCTGCCAGGGAGCTGCAGTGGCCCCGATGCCTCCTCAGGAGGCTCCTCTGCAGCCTGGGGCAGCCAGGACCGAGGGACAAGCCAGGCTGTGGAGCTCACCCAGCCTGGCCCCCATCCCTGCCGTCCCCACCAGCCAGGCAATACAACTGCTTCAGACCTTCTTTCCAGGGACTGTTCTCCCCCTGTGCCCAGCTGGGCTCCCCAGGTCTGACTGAAGAGATTGAGCCAGCATTTCATCTACCAATATTGGCCAGTTTGCAGGAAAGCGCAGTACCAGATCTGGTGATACCCTCACCCACATAGCAGAGACGATGGCATGAAAGAGCATGAATAAAACAGCCGATCGCAAAGCAAACATCTGCCTCTTCCTTAATTCTAAAGCCACAGCCAGCGCTTCAGGGAGCAGCCCAAGGGAGGGAGCCGGTACAGAAAACCCACCTGGAAGGGAGCTGGCATTTCTCTAGCAAGGCTGGACTGACGTTGGCAACCTTGCACCAGTAAGCAACAAACCCCGATGCCAGGACATGCTCCAGGCTGTGACTTGGGATCCCAGGCATTTCATGGCAAAGCCCTTGCTGCAGCCACGCTGCCCGCCACGCTTCCCACCACGGCTCTGACCCACAACAAGCGCAGCGTTCCCAGCACCGGGTTTGATGAACTGTACGTCCCATCTGGGTGACATTTGGCCATGCTCACTGGGGCAGCAGAGACATATTTTTAAATACCTACAAATATTTATATGTGTAGGCAAACACACCCAATTTGCAAAGAGATTTCTAACTTTCAGGTGAAAGTTTGTTGCCTGATATACTTCTTCAAGTACGCGTGCTCTCCGCTGCCACAACTGGGAGTCCCAGTCTCCTCCAGCTCAACAGAGGGATTTGACCTCAGGCACAAGAAACAGGTCTGGACTGACCTTTCCACAGGCTTCATCCCCAGTAACCGCTGTGGGGACACGGTGGCTCCTGCTCCACATGCACAAGTTGCTAAATGTGGGGGAGCTTGGCTGGGAAGCCCCTGGCAAGAGTGCAGAGCACCCAAAATGCAGGGAGGCTTTCTCCAAACACTGCCAGCAACTCCATCCCCACGAGAGGCTGCAATCCAAGCAGAGAAAACAACTCGGCTTCCCTCTGCACCTACTCAGCTCAGCGTCAGAAGTACTAATCAAACACATTTGCTTTCAAAGCACCTGAATAAACTTCACAAAGTTTTCTCCATGCTCCCCGGAGAGGGCAGGCAGCTGCCTCTCTCCTCTGCCCCACATCTCCTGCCCTCACTACTGGCCCTGGCCATGTGTATCTGCCCATAGAGCCTCCAGGCAACATATCTGCCTGCAGGGCTTCTAAATAGGCTTTTTCAGTTGTTTTCCCCAAACGAGGCCACAGCTCCAGGAAGGGTATTTCACTGCTCTGAAGGCGCATGGCGTGCCTATCCTACATCTCAGGAGGGCATTACAAATCTAACCTGGCAAGCAGGAACAGTCTCCCGGCACCATGCCAACACTTGCCTGCTCCCTCAGGAGACTCCTTCCCCACCCTGGGCACAGGAGGGTCTTTCCTCAAAATTCTCAAAAGGAGCAGGATGCCTTCACTCCCATTTCCCAAGGGAAGTCAGGGTCATTTGAAGGAAGCAAGTGCTGCCATCACACAGAGCAATAAATGCCTCATGTGCACCTGTCAGTCTCTGCTGCTTCACTTTAGACCTTGTTTTGCAAGAAGGAAAACCCAACCCCTTCCTTGGAGCCCTCTGTCCCGCCCAGCCCCAGACACCCCAGCCCAGCCAGAGGAGGATGTGCAGCTGCAGCAGGAGCAGCTGGACTGATCCTGCTTTCACTGGGGGCTGCAGAAACTGGTGAAGCGCCCTGCGGGTGCCCCTCTATGCATCCAAGGAGCCTCCGAGTGCCGTTCTGTGCAGCCCAGGGGTCTCCGGGTGCCTTTCAGTGTGCACCTGGGACCTCGAGTGCCTTCCCACGCAATGCCAGGGCCTGCGGTTGCTGCTCGAGCGCACGGCAAGGCAACGCCAGAGACCTTTCTCTCCAAACCCTAGGTGTTACAGCACGGGTACTCAACAGCCACGGTAACACTGGCCTGGCGCCTGGCAAGCTCACAAGAAGACAGCTCATGGAAACGCAGAGCACAGCATCCCTCAGTGGTGGATCTGGTTAAGAGCAGGCTCAAAGGCTTTAAACTTGGGGGTTTTTTTTCTGGGATCAGCTGGGAATTAAGCATCTGAGTTGTTGCGTTTAAATCTGAACCTTTAAATGTCCCTTCCCTTTTCCACCGCCCCAGCACTATTCTACACAAAACCCAGTTTTCTTCTGAAGCTTTATTTTAAGGGTAAGTTTTAAATGACTCATTTTGCAAAGGAAAGAATTGTGCTGTCAGGCTCTTTTTCTCCTTTTAATTTCCTGAAAGGTGTTTCTTCTGCACTGGGGAAATGATCCAGAACAGCTTTGGTGAGCTCACTGAAGGCAATCAGAACACGGTATTGTCAGTCAGCATACACCTCTTTGCTTTCCACCAGCCTCAAGCTCTGCTGCTGAGCCTGTTCCATGGTTTCCTGGCCAATTAGTGGTTACAACACACATACATACAGCAAGCAGAACCGCTCCAACTTTCCATACACAATCTCTTGTGTTTTTTTAAGCCTTTGGTAATAATGAAATGACTGGGGATAATGACAGGCATAAATTCCAGGAGCGCAAGACCCTGAATCATGTTTTTCTTCTAACCAGCTGGTGTGCCTTAGGATAAGGTGGTGGGAGGGGGTTGGATGTGTGAGCTTCATTGCGTATTTCCAAACTCCTTGCTCCTGGCTGCTTGTTTTTTAATCAGATGGGAATTAACTGGCTTCTTAGTGTGCATATGGGGTGTTGTTTGCTTGTTTGGTTGGTTCTGGTAATTGAAAAGCAGTCTTAAGCATTTTGAGCTTAGGCTTCCAGATCTTAGTGCTTTATTTCTAGAGCACCTTCTATCCCAGTTTTTCCATTTTTCATGGAAATGAAGCTCCACTGAGCTACCATGAACTATGGTAGCTGTTCTTTTGGCTTGACTCCCAGAAAGCTCACCAGCTTGACCTAATGAGAAACAGCACAAGCTGCTATCTGGGGCAGTGCTGGTATACAGCGTGATTAGCGGGGATGCGGGGAGCTCATGCCAAGTATGTGGCAGTTGATCTGGTATGAATTTCAAAGCTCTGTTCTTGAAAGTTGAAAGACAAAGATTAAGGGAGACACTTTCCACGGCAAACAAGACGCCAAAGCTGGGCTGCTTAGGGAAAATCTCTGCTAAAGCTCCTGAGCAGCAAAGGAAGCAGAGACCCAGGACAGAAGTGGTTTTGCTCATGCCCCTCTCTGACAACATTTGGGCAGGACCTGAGGGGGAAAAAATGGCAAATCCACCAAGAGATTGAGGAAAAAAATGACAAAAGCAGGGCTGGGATTAAATTTAGGAGGGACATTCTCTCCCTGCTTCCTCTCAGAGGATGTGTTTTACCATTCTAGCTCTGGAAGAAACCTGAGGGACAGCTGATTTACCCAGGCCACTCCTAAGCTCTGGGGAAGCCTTGTCATCCGTAGTTCTAGACCTGGCTAACTGAAGATGCATGTGATGGCCAACGCTGCCAGAAGATTTCACAAGCCAGGTTTTAACAAGTTTCGACTTACAGTTTCTTATAAGCAGGTGACTTTGGGGCTCTGTCCAGCCATGATTGCATGGAGATACAGGTGCAAGGAAAGGTTAGGGCACGCACACAGAACTTTCCAGCCTGCATCTGCTGTAATCTGAGTGTACCCAAGTGCTTAGATGTTGTGGGGGGAAAGGCAAAGGCTACATAAGGATCCAGATGAGGCCACAGGTGTTCCAGCAATGTTAGGGAAATGGAAAAAGCAGCTTTGAACCCACCTTTGTGCTCTCAGCCAAACACAGGCTGGCCTGCCTGAGGAAGCACCAAGCGCAGCAGTCAGGGCAGACCTGCCAAGGAAAAAGGAGGAACCAGGTGGTTAAAATCAGCAGGGGACAAATGGTTCCCTTGTCCTTGCGGGAGTATAGGACTCCCCCACATTTTACAGCTGAAGGGGCCTTTCTGAGCCCCTCTCACGTACCGGGTGACTAAACCTACTGGTGGATGGAGAAACTTTCTGTGCTTTCCTAGGGCAAAGGAAACTAACTCCAAGCAGGGAAAGCAGCTTTCCCTTTCCTTCTCTCCTCTCCTCTCCTCCATTTGCTTTAGACAGGGAAAAAAGGTCTCTGATAAGAGTTTGTAAAAAAAGAACTATTATCAAGATGACTTTCCTTTTATGTTCAAGTGCAGGTTTTTACAGGACAGAGGTCAACCCAATATCCTCCCAGGGTGTGTACACTGCAGGTTATTTTTATAAATGCTGACTTGTTGACTTTGCGGTCATAAAAGATTTTCACAAGAAACGTATCCCCTCATCTCCCTTGCTTTTCACTGATAATTTAATTGCCAACTATGTGGAAGGAAAGAGATCTAGTAAGGCCTGCTCAGATGCTGCTTAAATTCTTGCTTTAAAAGACACGATTTTTTTCCCCAGCATTACTGATTCTTTTAACTTTCATCTTCAGGGTTGAGGATTATCCAGTGCTCTTCCAGTTCCTGTAATCAAGCGATGGAGAAATCCCAGTGCTTGTTTGCAAATAAGTATGTTAACAGTTACCTTTTATGAGGGGAAAAGCTTGAGAATGAAGCTCAGTATTCAAAATGCAAAGGAACGGTATAATTAGATGGCAACTTTATGCTGATCAGTGTTAAGGTCCTGTGGGTTGGCAACACCCTACAGGCAGAGTGCCTGTGTTCAGAGCTAGGCCCCGAGAACAGGCTTTTGGACGTGGACGGGCAAGCTCTGGAGGAAACAGAAGCATCTCCTCCTCACCCCCAGCGGGGGACACTCCCGCAAGCAACCCAGAGGCGTTGTGGCTGTGCTCAGGGACGTTGCAATTCAGCCCCAGCCCCTCAGGCTCCTCCTGCACCTTGCCCAAGGCAGCTTCTCGGTGAAGGCTTTTCCACAGAGACGGATTACGCCGCCCTAGACACACGTTAGCAGCGCCGCCTGCCCTCACCAGGCTGTTCATAACCTCTAGCCAACCAGCGGCTCAGCTGCTGCGTTTACCCCGGACCTGCTGCCTTCGCCCCCAGAGCGGGAAGAGGCGACTCTCCACGGGCTACACCACCGCAGCCGCCCTTCGCAGCCCGGCGGGCGGCGAGTCGGCCTTTGCTTCCGCGTAGCGAGGCCGAAGGTAGGACTCGGCCGGCGCCGGGGAACGGGCCGGCGGAGCGCGGCAAGGCGGTTGCCACGGCAACGCGGGCGGCGCGGCGCGCTGGCGTCACTTCCGCGGCCGCGGCGCTCCGCCCCCCCGG
>JAVJGG010000039.1:169952-216447 GCA_035590195.1 Aviceda cuculoides | reverse complement strand
GGGCCGGGGCCGGGGCCGGGGCCGCTGCGCCCGCGGAAAGTCTCCGCGGTGGCGGAGGGCCTGCCGGCGGGGGGGTACCGGGGGTGCCCGGCGTCCCTCCCCGCTCCGTCTCACCACGGTGTCCGCTTTATGCGGTGGTTCAGGTGACGTGTGTCGAGGTGGTTGAGGCCTACGTGGAGAGGATCAAGGAGGTCAATCCCCTCATCAACGCCGTCGTTAAGGACCGGTAAGCCGGGGAGGAGAGGGGGCGGTTGGCTCGCCGCCGCCGCCGCGGCCTTCCTGCCAGGCCAGCGGGGCCGGGTGCTCCGGCCCTGGTTTGGCCGGGCGAGGAAGTGAGCGGTTCCTGCAACGGCAGTGAAGAGCTGGGGAAGTCTCATCTTCCATCAGCAGCTCCCACCACATGCTTAGCATCTGCCCGCCCTGCAGAGATGCCTGCTCCTTGCCAGTCCCTCTGCGCCAGAGAGCAGCGCCAGAGCATCCCTGCTGGTTGCTTCTTTGCAGGTTTGAGGAGGCCCTGCAGGAAGCCCGGCAGGTAGATAAGTTGCTTTCGGAGGGCCCTGGCGATGACTACCTGGAGGAGAAGTTCCCCCTGTTAGGGGTTCCCATCACCGTCAAGGAGGCATTTTCTCTGCACGGTGGGTTTGCCCTTGCTTCTCTCCAGCTTCACTGGTCGTGACTTGCTCCTTCTTGGCCACGTGCTCTCCAGGGTGGTGGGTGGCCATGGCAGGGTGCTTGGAGGGAAGCAGCTTCCCTTTCCCTGGTCTGCACCCCCACTCTGCCTGGGCTTGTATGTCTGTGTTCACTTTTAGCCCCCAGATGCTGCAGGGGTTGTGAAGCAGCCTTTGCTGGGACCTGCTTCTCACAGACCTGGTTCCTGTGACCGGCCTTGCAGCCTGCTGCCCCCAGGGTGGTCTCAGGGGAGCTGGCCCTGACACCTCCCTCCATCTGTCAACCCTGGCACTGCAGGGATGCCCAACACATCTGGCTTGGTCAACCGCCGCAACGTGATTGCCACCTCGGATGCCACAGTGGTGTCTCGGCTGAAGCAGGCTGGTGCCATCCCGCTGGGGGTGACCAACTGCAGCGAGCTGTGCATGTGGTACGAGTCCAGCAACAGGGTCTATGGCCGGACCAACAATCCCTATGACCTGCAGAGGATCGTGGGCGGCAGCTCAGGTGAGCCCCGGCAGCTCAGCACAGTCCTGCACGAGCAGCAGATTAAAATGCAGTGAGGGAAGAGTTCCCAAGTCCTCTGCACGCTGCTTTAACTTGTCGCTAGGCTCCTGCAGAGCTCACAGGCCTCTTTCCTGGGCAGTGCAGTAGGCCATTTGGAGGTCCAACTGCTTTGCACCTCCCGCACCCGGTATCGTTGTGGCTCACTTGGTCTCACTCTACCTGCAAACAGCAGTGCTGGTGTGGCATTTTGGCAGGGAAGTCCCTTCAGCCAACATTCCCCAGCTGTGCCCAAGACATCGCTAAAGCCTAAGCAGCTCCCACCCCATCTGTGTGCAAAGGGAAGCAACCACCATGAGATGCTCCTGCTTTGCTGGGTGATTTGCATGATAAGCCTGGGGGGTTTTTGCTGTATTTTCTCCCATGCAGGCGGGGAGGGCGGTGTCCTGGCAGCTGCCTGCTCAGTCATAGGCGTTGGCTCTGACATTGGTGGCAGCATCCGCATGCCTGCCTTCTTCAACGGAGTCTTCGGCCATAAACCCACGACAGGTAAAGTGGGCGTTGGGGTCTCCTCTCCTCTCCAGCAGAGACGCCGGGAGGTGGAACACGGGCTGTGGGAGGAACCTGTTAGGGACACTCCTCTGCTTGTCTCTGGTGGGATTACTGTAAGGGGGCAGGCAGCTTCTTGCCATGGGACAAGCCCACTGCATGAGCGCAACCTGGCTTTGGCAGTGGGAAGCCACCTGGTGAGAGAACACCAAGCCCGTGGGAGGTGTTTCACCCCTGGTATTGTATCCTCAGTGTGGGATGTTTTCCCAAGGTCAGGATCCGGGGTGTTTTCCTGGCAGCTGGTGACCCGGCTGGGTGTTTTCCTCCTTTCCCCACCCCGTGCACCTTGCCGACAGCTTGCAAGCACTGCTGATGTGTGCAAGCCCTGGGCAACAACTTCGTCCTGCGTGGCTTGCCCTGGCTGGAGGTGATGCTGGCAGGGTGGTACCCAGTGTCTCCCTTTGTGCCTGCAGGAGTGGTGCCCAACGACGGCCAGTTCCCAAACGCTCGAGGGGTGCGGACCAGCTTCCTGTGCACGGGGCCCATGTGCCGCTATGCGGAGGACCTGGAGCTTATGCTGAGGGTCATGGCCGGTCCTGGAGTCAGCAGGTGGGCTGCTCCTACTGCTTCAAGCTGCTGAATTGGTCTTGGCTACTTAGACCAGTGCAGCGGGTCAGTACTGTTTGGTGTACAAGAGAGGTCTGCATTACCCAAATTGCTTGTTACTGGTTTCCTTCCTCTGCCCCTGGCTTCAGCCGGACCCTTGCAGTCACGGCTGTCCTTCCCACCACCCACATGCTCTGGGGAACAGGCAGCCATGGTCAGCTGGGTCCTCCTCGCGGGAAGACTTTGCCAGTGAGCTGCTCCAGCCAGCGCCATCCAGCACAGCCCTTCCCTCTTGGGGCTGGCCTTTCTTTTGGGTTTTACGTGTGCTTTTTCCTGTTGCTGAATAACGAGTTTTCCATCCCACACCATGGCCCCATTTGGTCTCTTCATAGGTCCCTGCAACCAAGTGGCCTTTTATGTGCACCTGCCAGTAAGGAGCAGAGCAGGGATGGGGTGGACTGGGCAGGTCCTGCTTCTTGCCGCAGCCTGCATGCGCTTGCTTCCTCCATTACCACTTTGGTTTCTCCATGGCTCTTGTGGTGCAATCCCAATCTTGGCCATGGCCAGGGTCTGTAATTACAAGGTGCACTTGAGAGATGAGGATTTTCCTAACAGCAACAAATACGCAAAACTAGCTGGGACTGATGGGGGAGGTGAGCAGCTGGATGGATTGTGAGCAGCAGGTGTCTGTGTGTCTTCAGGGACTCTCCTTCCCACCCTGACGGGTAGAGCAGGGTGTCCTGAGGACATGTCAGGTGTCCTGAGGACACATTAACAAGTGTGTGAGAACCTGTGGCAGTTGGGGAGGAGCCAGGGATGGATTTGCAAGCAAAGCGCTGTTCCTTTCCCAGGCTAAAGCTGAATGAAAAGGTGTCACTGGAGAAAATAAAATTTCACTGCATGGATCATGACGGCGGGTCAATCTTTGTGTCACCTGTGGACAAGGAGATCTTGCAGGCCCAGAAGAAGGTAGGAAGGAATGGAGGTTGGCTCTCACTGGGATGAGCCTGGAGATGAAACCTGGGGAGGCCAGTCCCAGGAGTCCCTTGAGGCGCAGTGAGCTGCTCTGTGCGCAGCTCCTGCAGGGGCTGGCGGGATGGAGAGCTGCAGGCTGCAGCGCTGCAGAAGCAGCCTCCAGGAGAAAAAAAGCAGAAAGATCTTTTTCTTCTGTGTTAAAGAAGAAACAAGGGGAAAATCTTGCGAGCGGCTGCAGATGCCCTTGCCAGCAGCACCCATGTGTTGAAGTGCACTGGGATGTCCAAAGGTTTTGGACCAATTTCCATTGCAATAGCTGTATTTCGCTTTCTTAACTTCTCTTTTCTACGTTACGGAGACCTTCGGAGGCCACATTGCATGGCAAAGGGATGGCTGTGTGTTTGTAGTCTTCCCAGGGCTGCTGCCTGGCATTTAGTCATGCAAAGGAACTTTTTTGTTTTTCAATGAAATCTTCTGTGCTGCTCTTGGTGCTCTTCTGGAGCATCACTGGGTGTGGCATGGAAGGCTGTATGGGGAGCTCCAAGGTTGTTATAGGATGGAGGAGGTCCCGCTGCTCAGGGAGGAGGGGAGCAGGCAGGAGCTGCAGGATCCCCTGCGTGGCAGCATAGAGAAGCTGCTCCTGGGCTCTCTCCTATCCCTAGTTTCCATTGACTGACCACAGCGCATCACATCCTTGCAGAAACAAACCCTTCCCTCTCTTCCCCTCAGGTGGTGGAGCACCTCGAGAGCGAGCTGGGTGTCCAAGTTCGGCGTGTGGCGATCCACAAGATGAAGTATTCTTTCCAGATCTGGTCAGCCATGATGTCGTCCAAGGACAGTGATGGGCAGGTGTGTCAGACCGAGCTGGCAAAGGCACAAATTCGGTAGCAGCAGGGAAGAATCGGCTGTTTGGGGCCAGCCATGGAGACCTGTAGGCTTCCCACACCTGGCCGGGGGCTTTCTCTGCTCCATTTGTTCCCCCAATCTTCCTTCCATCTCTTTACAAAGATATGCAACCCGTTCTCCCTTGCTTTCCCATGAGGTGATGATATGGCTCCCAGCAGAGGAGTGACATGGTTTAGAGGGGGAGAGGCCATTTTAGCTTGTCGACATTTTCTGTGCGAGTTGCTAAGTCAGCCAAGCAGAAAGCATCCTGCCTTGCTCTTACCTCTGTGCTGTGTCTCGCCTGACATGGTGGGTTGGGATTAATACCCATTAGGATGCCAGGACTGAGGTTGTAAATTAGCAGCTTTTCAGCAGTGCGTCTGCGTGTGTTATTTTTTCCCTGGAATTGTAGCCACTGTGCCATGCTCTGTGCATGCATGGAAGTATTTTGTATCAAAAATAAACTCTAGGGAGTATTACACCTCATGCATTCTGCCATGCAAGCAGTGGTGAAAAAGAAATCAACACCACCTTGCTAAGGAGGGCACACCTGGCCCTCTCTGCCTCCTTTTTCCTGATCCCACAGCCGTATAACAGCAGTAAATGCCTCCAGGAGACATTATACGGAGCATCATCCCTTGTATCATGTCAGAGGAGGGGTACTAAAAGGTGCTGCTTTGCGGGGGGGGTCTCCATCTGCAGAGCAAGGTCCCCTTCTTGCTGTCTCTGGCAGGGAGAGATGCTCCTGCTGCTGCTCTGGATTAGTGCTAGAGCTGTGTAACACTCCTGAGGGGCATCTCTTGTCTGAAGATGGCAACAGCTTGCGTCGGGATAATTGGACAGCTGGAGATTTCGCTGTCATTTGTCAGCCTGGTCTTCCCCATCGTGTACTAGCTGATGGAGTGTGTGTGCGTGTGTGTGTTACAGGAGGCACAGCTATTCACAGACCTGCTCGGGGATCATGGCAAGCCGGTGTGGCCGCTGTGGGAGCTGATGAAGTGGCTCGTGGGGATGTCTTCCCACACTCTCCCAGCCATCGGTAAAGCCAGGAGGAGCCCCAGGGTGCGCAGAGGCGGTGGTGGGGTGGGCAAGTTGTTAAATGAAAATAGTGCCCTTCCAGTGCCCCACAAAGGGACTCTGGAGTTTGCGCTGAGCAGCTTCAGACTGGTTTTTTTGTAACGACACTCGGTGTCTTCAAGTCAAACACATGCTCGAGGGGGAGTTGGGTGAATCTTTGATAAATGGGTTCAAATATCCTGGGAGAAGAAGTGAGGACAACAGAGCTGCAGGCAGGGTTTGTTCCTGCTGTGAGCCCTGCCAGAACTGCTGGGGCTTAGAGGGAGCCAGCCAGGGGTCTGCACCAATCTCATTTCTTAGCAGCAGATACCAGAGAACCCTAATTAGTGCTGTCATGCTGCTGTCTAATGAGTGCTGAGGTTGCCCCACCAGCTCTGCTCAATCCCAGTGGCTGGAAAAACTTGGAGCAGTGGGCAGGCTGAAAGCCTTTCCTTTGGCAAAGCTGGGGAGACGCTGCCTGCAGAGCTGTGTCCGGGGCAATCTGCTCCAGGAGCCAGCAGGGAGGGGGACTTGGGGGGGATCCCCACTGGGAGCTGGGGGGTGCTGTGATGCCTGTGGCCGGGCAATGCACTTTCTAGCCTGCTTAGCCCATGGTCCTTGCGCTCGCTCTCTCTTCCTGTTTGTGTCCTTGCCCTGCAGCACTGGGGCTGACGGAGAAGCTGATGAAACTCAATCCTGGTGGGAATGCCAAGCTGGTGAGCATGGGGAAGAGCCTGCAGGAGGAGATGGAGGCCCTGCTGGGGCCCGACGGGGTGCTCCTCTACCCCTCCCACCCCACCATAGCTCCCAGGCACCACTCCCCCATATGCATGCCCTTCAACTTTGCCTACACAGGTGAGCTACTCTGCTGGGTTGCAGGCAGGAATCGTGTGCATGCCTTCACATGCTGCAGCAGCGCAGACTGCTAGCCAGGGTATTTTACCCAGAGTGTTTCCATCACTGACAGTGGGCTTTGCAGTGCAGAGGGGTGTCTTGCTGCTCCAGAACATGGGGTGAGGATTATGGTCATGCTTTAAAACTGTGGCAGTGGTACCCGCTGTCTGCAGCAAGGCAGGTTTGATCTTCGGGGGCGGGGGTGGTACCCTGCCCCAGAGGGATGCTCTGACGCTGTTACAGCTGGTGCTGTTGTTTAGCAGGCACCCAAGAGCTGATGTATCTCTTGGGGTACAATTTGGGGCTCTCTATGTGGCTTTCCTGCGGCTTGAGCTCCTTGATGCCAGCGTGGCATTGCAATGCTGCCTGGCTTTGGAGTAATGGAGGGATGGTGCCTGGGGCAGGAACATCCCAAAGCAGATCTCGGCATGCCACAGCAAGCGCCACGTAAGTGTGTCATCACTTGTGGGTGCAGTTTGCATATGTGATGTGGGCGCTGGGAACCTCTAGCCAGCGATGTCCCCTTGTCGTCATGTCTCTGCACCACCTGCCTTGACTGCACCGCTCCAGCAAGGACCAGCTCCCAGGAGCCTGGTGCTGTCCATGGCAGCTGCTGCCTACCTGGGGTGGGAGAGCCGGGCGGTGGTTTATCCTGGTTGCTGCGCTTGCTCTGATGCAACCTTCTCTCTTCCAGCTATCTTCAACGTCCTGGGCTTGCCGGTGACGCAGTGCCCGCTGGGCCTGAGCAGCGAGGGCCTGCCACTGGGCATCCAGCTGGTGGCAGCTTCCTACAACGACCACCTGACGCTGGCGGTAGCCCGGTATCTGGAGAAGGCCTTCGGAGGATGGGTTTCACCTGGGAAAGTTTAGCCTGGGCACTGTGGGGAAACGGGGCCAGAGACGGTGGCCGCCCAGCGAGGCAGTGGCAGGCGCTGATGCCTGATCCTGTCATGGCACTACCTGCTCCCTCCGCACCCCACCTTGCGCTCTCCTGGGAGCAGCTGGCGCTGCCGCCAGCCCCCAGGGAAGCCGGACTGTTGCTGCTGGAGCGGTGTCCTCCCTGCAGCACCCTCTGCCAGGGGAGAGACCTGCCCTCCCCGTGGCCCCTCGGGAGCCCTGGTGACGCAGGCTGGCGGCAGGCTGCCCGCATCCTGACTGCAGTGGGCACCTATCTTCTGGGTGTGGAGATGGCTGTCTGTAACGTTTGCTGCTTTGAAGATGCTGAGTGAAGGCTGGGGAGAGGAGGTGCTGCCAGCCTGCTCGGGGACAACTGCCCGGCACCACCTTCGGGGCCTCCTGGGTGCATCCATCCTCCTTGGCCTTACCCTGCCCATGGGGCTGGGACTACACCGGTGCACCGCAGGCTTGCCGGCCCCTGCAGCCTCCTTGAGCTGCCACAGGGTTTCCCCCACCCTCTAGCTGAAAAGAGAGAGGGGCTGAGGGTGCTGGAGGCAGCCGTATGCTCATGTCACCAGTGGTGCTTTGTGGGGTGGATGGTGCTGGGCTCTGCCTGGTGTGGAGCTGGCAGGCAAGGGAGAAGGAGCTTTTGCTTTTGTGAGCTTTTGAAAGCACTGGAAGATGTCTTTAAATGCTCCTCTCCATGTGCTGAGACAGCTAAAGCATCTCCTGCCAGTGTCTTTCCCCTTCTGTCCCGGGGGATCACCCATCCTGCATTGCCCGGCCTCTGCCCCCACAAGTGGACGCAGGCAGAAATTGTGGGCAGCTGCCTGTTCCTGGGGTGGGCAACAAGCCTGAGATGTTCTCAGTGAGGGTAGTATTAAAGAGTCTGTCCAGTTTGCTGCCGGCTATGTGTCCTTGTTCCCAACGGCTGTTGCCCGGCCAGCTGCGGGGCTGCCATCCCCCTGGATCCCGGCCCTGTCTCCGCCTGTGCCGTGGGATGGGCCGAGGCTGCCGAATGCTGCTGGCTGTGGGTGCAGTGGAGGGACAGCGGTGAAGGTGTTGACATCCACTCCAAGGGTGGCACTTGGGTGCTGCTGGGCTCTTGCTTTAAAATGCGTGGACTGGTGGTGTCTGCTCAGCTCCCGGCAGAGCTGAAGGGTGCTGGCTGGCCGTGGTTGATGGCTCTGTCTTGTGGTGCTTGTGCAGCGTTAATGCTCTTGGAAAGCATAAACCCTGCTGCTTTTTCTCCCCGATGGGCTGCTAAAGGCTTGGGGCTCGTAGGGCGATGCTGAGCCATTTGTAGGTTCCTTGGGGCCTCTAGGGCAGAGCAGGGCGTGGGGTCCCAGGTCTGTGTGCCCACCCCATGGTGCTGATGTTGGCAAGGATTAAACCTCCTCCTGGTGTTGGCTTTGTGGGGACATCCTGGCTTATGTCTGCCCTGCCATGTGTCACCCCTGGTGCTGGCCCAATCCCTGGGCTGTTGTCTTCTGTCCCTGAGCCACGAATGGTCCCTGCAAGGTGGGATGTGGGTGCTGGGAGCAGCCAGGGTGCTGAGGGCAGGCTGCATCTTGCCACTAGCTCACAGAGGGCACTGCTGAGCCGGCTGAGGGCCCGGGAAGCCTGCAGCCAGATGAGACATCGTCAACAAGGAAGGAAGAAAGAAAAAAAAAAAAAAACCAAAAAAAACCCCAAACCCCTACCCAGGGAAAAGGGCACGAACCACCGAAGCCAAACCACGTGCCACGAGGCGTCTCCCACAGCACACGGGCCTGTCCCCCAGCTGGAGGGAGCCTGGGAGCGGGGCAGACCCTGATGGTGCTTCCAGCGAATGCTCTCTGAGCGTAGCGTGGGATTGCTGAGCTGAAGGTGATTGTGTTTAACAGCCTGGTGGGCGCAGGCTGCGGCCCCGCGTTTGCTCTAGCAGGTTCCTGTTACAGCAGGGCCAGGTGAGCAACTACATGGCACAAGGTAGGGGGGACTGCTGGCGCTTTGGGGCGGTGGGGCAGTGGGGGATGCCGGTGAAGGAAGGGAGAGGGGAGGTTTCGCCTCTGCAGTCTCAACTGGCGGGGTAGCCGGTAAACCGTATTTTTTACGGAAACTGCAACATGGGGAGGAGTCCTGGGTTTTTCCCTCTGACCAAAGCAGACCGGGACTGGGTGTGCAGGGGTCAGCAGGGGGCTGGCTGGGACCATCCTGTGGCCCCCCTCGCTGCTGCGAAAGCGCCAGCCCCTTGCGTGCTGCCTTCTCCTGCGGCAGGAGCAGCCCTGTCCCTGTCCACACAGGCGCCCAGGTCCTGGGGTCTCCCCGGGAAGCTGACTTGCTGCTCTGCACCTCTGTGAGTCCCGGGAACAGTCCTGGGGGCCCTTTCTCCCTCCGGGGAGAAACGCCTGCTGCCTTTGCCGGAGGCCTGCTGCAAAGCCTGGAGGGCTTGTGCTAGCGCTGGGGCAGGGGGAAGGTGTAAACACATTGCCAGTATTTGGCTTTGGCATTTTGGAGGTCTCACCTCAGGGCTTGCAGCTGCCCATTCCTGCTTCCTGGCTGCTCCTCCTTGTTTCCAGCTCTGAACGCTTGCAAGGAACAGAAAACACGGGGAAAGCATTTTACGTGCACCTGCCGAGGTGGTGGTGCTTATAATGTTAACGCGGAGTCAGTATAAAATGGTAAGAGCAAGAGGCAATGTGTGGGAGTAAGCCAGCCCTACGGATGTCCAATCTGTCCAGGGAGATGCTCCCAACCGTCTGCCTCCGGAGGTGGCCCCGGGCTCCCTGCCTTCACCAGGGGACATGTCCCCAGGACCAGGAGGTTGGCGTCGGTGGCCTCAAAGCCCTTTGCATGTCTCTGCCTGGAGAGCAAGGTTCCCTCCATAGCTGGCAACAGCAGGGAAAAAAATTCCCTTGTAACTGAGTGGTGGGGCAAGGCCAAGGTAAAGAATTGGTGGCCAGGTTTCAGAGGGAGGGAGGAGGAAGTGGGCTGTAACATGCCGCAGCGCTGCGCCAGCGTTCCTCCCCGCAGGGCTGTGGCGCAGGTGCCCAGCAGGACTGGCTGCTGCTGTGGCTCGCTTGGACCGAGGTCTCTACTCGGCGTGCCCCATTTTTCCTGGCCGGGTGCTAGCGTGCACGGTACCCTCCCCGTCCCACAGAGGCCGCGGGAGGACTGGGGGTGTTGGGGCGGCAGCGGTACCACCGGTTGTGCCAGTGTGAGTCATGCCTGGCGCAGGGCTGAGTCACTGCCAGAGCGGTGTGAGCATCAGGCCAAGAGCTTTCTCAGACCCACGTCCCAGTGACGCCAGCAGTGTGGCTTCTCGCTGCCTTTAGGCGGGGACCAGCCAAATGCCACGGGGGACCAGCTAGAGGTGGGTGCAGCACAGGGTCCCTGCGGCGCGTGCGCGGTGCCGTGGCAGTGTGGCAGCTGCCTGCTGTCCCTGCGGGCCCGCTTGCCACCGCAGCCCCGAGGGCACCTGCCGCTTCGCACCATCCCGGGGATGGCAGGGGGTCCCCTGCCACGCTGCAGCGGGCAGCTCTGTGCCACAGCTGGGCATGCAACCTCTGCGTACAGGGCATGCCTGCGGCGGGTGTCACTGGCCACAGCTTTGGGAAAGAAAAATATTTTCTCTAATCCCAGGTTCCAGCTGCCCGTCGTGTTTGCAAGTGGCAGAACAGCTCCAGCACGCCCGCCCTCTCGCCACTGCACCCAGCATGGCAGCGTAGAGCTGGGGGCAGATGGACGGGGTGCAGCGGGATGAGCCCTGCCCTGACCCTGCTTCTGTCACTGGCCAGCTGCACCCTGCTGCGGGGTAAGTCCAGCTCCGGAGCTGCTGCCGCAGGCTGGGGGGTGGCCCTGGCTGCAGCAGGGGGAAAAACACAGGGACAACTCTCAGACCTACAGAAGGTACCTGCAGGAAGGAGGGAACTGAGTGGTCTTCAAGGTGTGACGGGAAAGAAAACCCCAGGGTCACCAGCAACCATGTCAGGGTGACCTCAGATAGGATGCTCCAGGGCGTGTGAGAGATTCACAGGATGTGGATGCTGAGCACTGCGCTGGCAGCCAGCTCTTGCCTGTGCCTGGCAGGGGGGTCGGTGTTTGCCTACACAGGACTGAAACTGGGGGTCGTAAGGTGGTGGAGAGACCCCACAACACCTTTGCAAAGCGGGGAGACCTGTGCAGCGTGGCCAAGCAGTGACCAACCAAGAAGCGGGCCCCTGCAGAGCAGATCAATGCTGCCTGACGCCCCTCCGCTTCCCCCCTCCCCAGGCATGCCATTGCCTCCGCGAGACGTGAGGCTGGAGGCACAAAACTTCCACGTCCGCCTGCGGTGGGAGCCAGACCCTGGGTCACCCAGTGGTGCCTCATACCAGGTGGAGTGGAGGAGACGGTAAGTGGGGCGGAGGGGGGAAGGGGTGGAGGTGGCTCGTCCCCCCCTGCACCCTGGCAGAGGGCTGTCAGGGACTCCTGGTAGCCAGAGGATTATTATCTGGCAGTAAATATCATAGAGTAACAGATTAGCAGAGCTGGCAGGGAACTCCAGAGACCAGCTCATCCAAGCTCAGGACTGTGTCCCTCTGGGCTTTGACCACCTTCAGGGATGCAGCCTCCACAACCTGCCTGGGCAACCTGTTCCCTTTGCTGGTCACCCTTCCAGTAGAAAACAAAAGGGATTGCTTTCAGGTTTGGGGTTTTTTTTCCCTTATGCTTAAACAGAATTTCCTGTATTTCAACTTGTGCCTGCTGCCTCTTGTCCTTTCATAGGGCACCACTGAGCAGAAGTCTCCATCTTCTTTACTCCATCATGCTGATAAGACTCCCCATCCTAAGACACCTTCTTTTGAGGCTAAACAGTCCCCACTCACTCAGCTTCCCTCACACCACAGATGCCTCAAACCTTTGGCCATCTTTTTGGCCCTTGGACATGATTTTTCTTGTAGCGGAGAGCACAGGTCGGGGTGCAGCACTCCAGGTGCCATCCCATCAGTGCCAATGAGAAGGGATTTGACTTGCCGGCAACGTTCTTCCTAATGCAGCCCAGAATGCTATTGGCCAATATCTGTGCCCTCCCACACTTTCCACTTGGGCAGGACGGTGATGGCTAGGCAGCTTTTCTTTGTTAGCTAGGAAGGTGCCGAAAAGGAGAAATCCCTGCATTTTCTCCATGGGCAGAACCTCTCGCTGGACCAAGGTGGATACCTGCTGGGGGAACAGCACCGGCTCCTCCTGGGCATGCGAGCTGTATTTTGACAAGATCCACGATCTCTACTGGGCAAGGGTGAGAGCGGTGGCCGGAGGCGAGCTGTCCGAGTGGGCCTATTCCAGTGAGCTGCAGCTGTACAGAGACAGTAAGGACCAGGGAGCTCCTTCAGCTGGGCTCCTGCTCTTCCTGGGGGGCCAATGGGAAGAGGGGTCCTTGGAGAGGTCCGCCGGGATACAGTGGGAAATCACATGAGGATACTGGGAGAAGTGCCAAGAGCCCTGACCGGAGGAAAGGAATGGGAGCAGAGCTGCTGGAGAAGGGCTGGGTGAAGAGCAGGGGGACAGAGGAGGAGACTCAGTGAGGTGAGGACCACGGGTGGGAGGCCCCAGGCCACCGAGGCGCTGTGAGAATTCACGTCTCTGGAGAACGTGGCGAGATGGTGTAGGAAAGAGGATACCCCTCCGGGCTTGCCTTTTAAAAGCATCCCCTGTTTGTCCCTGCCACGGGCCTGGGAGATGCTGGGTGAGGGCATTTTTGTTCCAGCAAGGTAAAGCTGGCACGGGCTGGTGAAGGCAGGAGTAGTCCCTGCAGCACTGCCTTTGCCCTGGCTGCCGTGTTGGCAAGGTCCGTGGGTATGTGCCTCTTCTCAGTCAGACTGGCTGTCCTGTCCAAAAAGCCTACCTGTCTTTTGGAGGAAGGAAAAACTCCAGGACCTTCGCCTAACCCACATCATGGGGGTGGTTGTTTTGAACTGAATGTGCCAGCAGCTAAAATGGGATGTACTTCAGCTTTTTGGGTTCCCTTTTTCATTCCCTCTGCATCCAGCTGGCATGGAAATAGATGTGCTTAGCTAAAACAGCAATTGCCACACTCCACAGAGAGTCTCTAGACCATCATCTGATGTCTCGGAGATTAAGTGCTCAGCAGCAGGGAGCCAGAGGTGCTAGCAGGTCTGTCCTGGCCTGTGTTGGTGTGACCGGAGGATGCAGAAGCAGCTCTGGCTGTCACAAAGACGTGGTGGCTGCCGATTCCAGAGCTGGTTTCACAGCACAAAGTGCCATCAGGCTACACCTAAGGAACTTGCTGTGTGCTGGGAGTGGGATGTCCAACAGGAAAACATCATTTATAGAGAAATGAGATGCCTGCCTTCTCTTTTGAAGGGCTTAATTTTCCTTCCTTTTTTTTTCTTTTTTTTTTTTTCTTTCTCTCCCTACAGCAATTGTGGGCCCCCCCAGGTTGTCTTGGCTGCTCCAGGGTCACATCCTCAGCGTAAATATCATCATGCCACTTACTCCCTACCGAAGCACAAATGGCTCTTACAAGCCAGTCGACCAAGTGCTGCTGAAGCTGTGGTACTGGCTGAATCTGTACGAAGGGGATGTGCTTGTCCAGCAAGTACGTGGCAGGGCAGGCAAGGCTTGGAGTGCATGGGACTTGCAAAAGCTTTCCTGGTGCAGCAAAGATGCCTGTGTCCGGTTGCATTGGTGTGGTGGTGCCTGTTCCCATAGAGTTGCCCTAGCCCTGCCCACACCCAGCAGTGCAAGCAGGCGTGAGATGCTTTGCACTCCCAGTTCAGGGCTCACAGCCTGGGAGTGGCAGGAGATCCCTTTCCTCTTCTAGATTGCATGAATAAGAAAAACCTGTAACAATTTCTGTTCAGATGAACGCATGCAGTAGGCATTTAACAAGATGCTCTGGGACCTGAACGCCTCTTGGGGTGAAGAAACAAGCGCTGGAGTTGCTGGGGAGCAGGGAGGGAGGGTCTGCACCCCACACCGTGGGGTGTTGAGGCTGCACTGGGGAGAGGAGCAGTGCACAGCCCCCACCTCCAGCTGCCTTGGCCACATGTCCCCTCTGCTTCCAGGTGCCCTGCAAATGGAGCAGGGAGGAAGCCCCATGTACTTTCAGGTACCTGAAGCCCAGCACGCAGTACTGTGTCCGGACGGCAGCCGCGGGCATGGCTGGGGAGCAGAGCCAGGAGGCCGAGCAGTGCGTGGTGACTCCAGCAGGCCCCGCAGGTGGGAGCTCTCTCGCTGGCTCAGCCACTGCGGTTGCATCTCAGGTCCTGCTTGCAGCATGGACACATGTGGAGCTGTGGGTCACTCGCCCCCCCCCCAGCCATTCTGGTCAGGGTTGGTGGCCCAGTAACACCCTGTGAGGTGCTTTCCTGGGGAGATGCTCTCTTGCTATCCACCTTGGGCTTGCCCCGCGTCTTCCCTGTGAACATCCCAGCCTGCTGCAGGGGCTTTGGGGAAGCACTGGTGTAGGGTGGGCTGGGGGGGGATGCTGGCTGGGGTCCTTCCACCCCTCAGCCTGTTGTGACTTCCTGGCAGGCTTTCCCTGGCTCCTCCTTGCCGTGCTGAGTGGCATCTTGCTGCTGCTGAGTGTGGCCGGGCTCTGCTTCGTCCAGCTGCACGTCTTCCCCAGCCCCTCGGAGACGCACCTCCCGAAAACGCTTGTGAGTGCACAGTCCTCCAGCCTCCACCCTGTGTGTACTGCACCTGAGCTGCGGTCCTATGTGTTTGCAAGGGGCTCAGCACCTCCTTCACTCCACCTCTTGCACCGCTAAACCTGCCTTGGTGCCCAGGTGCCTCCCCTGCTGTCTGACCCACTGTACCCCCAGGCCTTGCTGCGTGGGAGAAGATACTGGTGAGATGCATTAACCAGCCATGGGTCACGCTGGGGGAGGGTGTCTCGGGAAGCATGTAGCTTGTGAGCATGGCCCTCAGTGTTAGGAGCCTCCCGCTTTAGGCGATCGGCTTTTGCTTGGCTGCATGTCCATCTACGGCAGCTTGAAGGGCAGAAAGAGGGGAAGAGAAACAAACAGTGGGGCTGCTGTCCTGGCACAGTCTGGCCTGAGTGGGATGCAGCCCCTCACTGCTCTGCCCTTGGGATAAATGCAGCCCCAAGGCTCGGAGAGGATCCCAGGGCTACAGCCCTGCTGAGCTGATCCAAAACTTGTTCTGGGTCAGCAGGACAGCCTTTCTCCCCGAGTCCCAGTTCCCCCCTGCATCCCTGTTTCCTGGTGCTGGGGGTGGCAGCAGCCTGGGATGAGCAGCCCTTTTGAGCACTCTGGGGACAAAACCAACTTGCTAAGCTAAAGAGTCCCCTCTGCCAGTGTGGAGGGAAGGTGGCAGGCTGCTCCACTTGCCCTGGCCCAGCTCAGGGACAGCGTCCTTTGCTTTTCTATTCTTCTTGGCTTCTGCATGGGGATTGCTTGGGTCTCTGAGCAGGTGAGAGCTCTTCCATTGGCTTCTGATGGCTGGGGCGTAGCTTGAAAAACAGCAGCATGACAGCTTCTGTGACCATCCCCCAACACCAGAGCCCCTGTGCTGTAATGAGCACAGCCCTGCCTGCATTTCTCCGGGGTGTGAGCACAGCAGACGGGCTGTCCGGGACCATTCCCTGCCCTGGGCTCTGTGGTTCATCACCCCCAGGCTGGTGGGGGTTTCAGCAAGCTGAGGCTGACTGCTTTGCTGCTTGTTTCTCGGCAGGCTCTCCTGAATAGGGACCCGAGTGTGACCATCAGGGAGCCCACCCTTGAGCTCAAGGAGGACTCGCTCACCCTGCTCCTGCCGACTGTGCTACCCTCCTGCGGGTCACCTGCAGGTGAGCAGACAACACCCACAGTCCAGCTGCTCGTCGGAGAAAGCCTTTCCCAGGACCCGAGCGGCTACTGTGCCAACGGGTTTGGGCCAGACTGCTGCGAGGGAAGGGACCCATCCGGCACCCACAGCCAGCTGGGGCATGCCTTGGGCTCCCAGGTCTCATTGCGGCTGGAGGAGGATGGGGAAGTGTGTGATGAGGAGGATGTGCTGGAGCAGCCGGTGCTGGTGGGACTGACCAGAGACAGCTACACAGGTGACAGGGACTACCAGCTGGAGATGTGGCTCCCCCCGCATCTGCAGCTTCATTCTAAATGCCAGTGCCCAGCCCTGGGAGCAGGCAGTTGGCTACCTCTGCCCATACTGGGCAGGAGCTTCAGCCAGGAGGACTTGCAGGAGAACCTTGGCATGGCAAGGCACTGGGTACCACTCAGCTCCGTGAAGCTGCCAGACACCGAGGAGGAGGATGGAGGGCAGCTCATCCATGCTGTCCAGCCCCTGCAAGGCCCTGGGACTGAGCCACAGCTAGGTGACAGCACCATGCAGCAGGGTGACTTGGAGCAGGCAGCACTGGGCGTCCCCAGCCCTTGCCAGCTGCCCCAGTTGCCCGCTGACGTCCGACGGGCAGCTACCTTCCCTGGCTATGAGCTGCGTCCCCCAGCTGACATGGAGCCGCAGCAGGCAGGCGGGGGCACACCAGGAGCTCCTGGCACCCAGATCACAGCATCGAGCAGAGCTCAAGGTGCTGCCCGGAGCTGCCCCGGCCACGATGGCTGCCTGCTCAGACCTGCCTGTGCCTTGCTGGGGACAGGACTGGGGCGGGCTCCCGCGGGCAGGCACGGGCATGCTCCAGGTATGGCTGCCGCGGATGGGTGAGATCAGTATCTTCAGAGCTTCCCTCTGGTTTTGGTGCTCTTGAACCAAAGCATAAGGAATACATACCAGAGTTGAAGCCCCAAAACTTTTATCTATTTATCCATCTATATGTGTGTATATGTGTTCATTTAAAGTATATATACTAATGCAAATTTATGTATATACTCAAATATATATATATGCCTCTTGAATGAAAGAGGAGATTTTTTTTAACTTGTCTGGAAATACTGATCACGCACTGGAGCTGCTTTTTAAAATAACACTAATTTATTATGGAAAACTGGCTTCTGTGCCTATTCTTTCTGTGTTACAGAACCAGCGCTGCCCTGCCTGAACAGCATCTGGGAAAGGCACTAGGAAAACGTGGTGTTTCCCTGGGAGAAAATTGCACCCACAGCTGGTCTGCGTGTTGCTGTCGTGTGGGAAAAGGCTGGTTCTTGAGCAACCACTCGACAGTTTTATTATTCCTTCTACCAGCACTGGGGCAATTTACCTCTGGGGAGCCCTGCCCTGCAGCTGTCTCTCTGGGATGTGTTTGTGAGGCTGTGCCTGCAGCCATGGAGGCAAGGGGAAATCCTCTGGCCCAGTGTCGGGCAGTGTTGTGCTTTGCGGTGGCTGGGATTGGTGGATTCCAGTGCTGGGGGACAAATCCAGCTCCTGGACTCATGAGATTTAAGCCATATTTGGGACCACGTGAAAAACTGGTGTCCAGCATCCAGGCATCTGGTGGAGGGGAGAAAGGGGACAGCGCACCAGCCTTGGGGGGCCTTTTGGGTAAAGCAGGGTTGCACGGGGCCACTTTCCAATCCTGTGAGTCATCCCTGTCACCCTGGCTGTGCAACATCCCGGGGGTGGCTGTGCCCTCCCTCTGCCAGGCTGTCAGCCTTCCCCTTCCCCTGCCACCACGGCTGACTCAGATGGAGACCTGCAGCAACACCGGCTGCGGTTTTCTGGCAGCTGAGCGGGGCCGTGGGACAGCCCCGTTGGAGTGCTCCCGAACAAGGGCAGAGGCATCTTCTCCCCAGGCAGCAGTGCTGCTGGGACAGCTTTGTCTCTGCTTCAAAGCAGGCTGCTGTGCTTTGTGCATCTTGTTAGCATAATCTCTCTTAGCGATGATGTATTGGGTTTGCATGGCAAGGTGTTGGTAGCCGTGGGGGCTACAGGGGTGGCTTCTGTGAGAAGCTGCTAGAAACTTCCTCCATGTCCGACAGAGCCAGTGCCAGCCAGCTCCAAGACGGACCCACCACTGGCCAAAGCCGAGCCCATCAGTGACAGTGGTAGTGCCTCTGGGATAACATATTTAAGAAGGGAAAAAAAACCTGCACAACAAACTTCAGCCAGAGACAGGAGTGAGAATATGGGAGGGAAACAACCCTGCAGGCACCAAGGTCAGTGCAGAAGGAGGGGGGACGAGGTGCTCCAGGCGCCGGAGCAGAGATTCCCCTGCAGCCTGTGGTGAAGACCATGGTGAGGCAGGCTGTCCCCCTGCAGCCCATGGAGGTTCACGGTGAAGATAGCCATCTGCAGCCTGTGGAGGACCCCACGCCAAAGCAGTCTGTGCTTGAAGGACTGCAGCCCGTGGAAGGGACCCACGCTGGAGCAGTTTGTGAAGCACTGCAGCCCGTGGGAAGGACTCACATTGGAGAAGTTCATGGAGAACTGTCTCCCTGGGAGGGACCCCACGCTGGAGCAGGGAAGAGTGAGGAGTCCTGCCCATGAGGAGGAAGGAGTGGCAGAGAGAAGGTGGGATGAACTGATCCTAAACCCCATTCCCCATCCCCCTGTGCCACTCGAGGGGAGCAGATAGAGAAAATAGGGCGTGGAGTTGAGCCAGGAAGGAGGGAGGGGTGGGGGAAGGTGTTCTAAGATTTAGGTTTTATTTTCTCGTTACCCTACTCTGATTCGATCGGTAATAAATTAAACTAATTTCCCCAAGTCAAGTCTGTTTTGCCCATGATGGTAATTGGTGGGTGATCTCTTGCTGTCCTTATCTCGACCCATGAGCCTTCTGTTATATTTTCTCTCCCCTGTCCAGCTGAGAAGGGCAGTGATGGAGTAGCTTTGGTGGGCACCTGGCATCCAGCCACAGTCAACCTGCCACAGATCATGTGAGGACATGTGGTGTATTAAATGGATTGCACTGAATTAAAAAAAAAAGAGAGAGATGGTCCCAAGAGCTGCTTAAAGGAACACATGTGTTACCTACATGCTGTTTGCTGCCAACAAAGTTCCTCTCAGGCTCAGCTGAAGAGTCTGATTTTCCTTAATTTGTTTCACTTTCTCTTTTTGACAAGATGAAAATTAGGGCCCAGGTATCTGCCATCATTTTGGGTCACGTGAAATGGCCTTTTTAATTTTCAGTTGTTTAGAAAGCAAAGCAAAAGCCAAGCTGGAAGAATTCTCCAATCCTAAAATCAGGCAGACTTCAGAGGAGTTGAGGTTTTGAGGCAAACACAGGAGCTGAAACATTGCAATCTGTCAATCCTCCCTTCCGTCACACCATCCCAAATCTTTTTTTTTTTTTTTTTTTAACTTGAAGCTTTTTGAGGCATTTGATCTATAGTTGTGACTGCTCTGCCAAAGCTCACGGAGCCAAAACCACGTGTCTGCTTTTTCTCCTCTGTGGCCCCATGGCCACGCCATCCTTCTAGCTGGTGAACAGGAACCTCACAGTGATTGATCTCCTTGACAAGTGCCCGCGATGTGTCCCCTGCTTCTGTTTCAAGACTTCTGGGAGTGGAGACTCTGCTCTTTCCCTGCAAATCATCATTTTCTCCACTAACATTTTCCCCAAGGACTCATCGCACTTTTCCATGTTGTGGCTCCTTGTCCTGTTCCCCAGGGAACAGCTTATTCCCTTTCTCCCCACGGCTCTCTGCATCTTCCTTCAGTCTCTCTTCTAGCCTAACCTCTTGATCCTGTTGGTCTGGTCTCATAAACTGTGTCCATTATGCCCTGTATTGGAGCGCTGAGCTCTTTCAGAGCTGGACCACTGTGTTTCCTTTGGCCACGCATGTGCCCATGCAACAGTCTCAGCAACATGGGCATTTGCACCTGGCCAGTATCACAGCTGCAGCCTGGGATGAGCCCTAAAAACCACTTTACGTCTGTGCCAGAGAGCACGCATCTGTGCATTGTTCACCTGGAGATAAGTAATGCCAAGCTGTCTCCTCATGGGTAGTGTTCACGGGCTTTGCGCTGTGAGCTGAGGTTTGGAGCAGTGCAGTGCTGTGGCTGTGCAGAAAGGCAGGCATGTTCTTACTGCCAGGACACTGGCTGCAGGCAGCGCGCTCAGTGCAGAGCGGTGCTGTGTCCCCATGGAGCAGGTCAAGGGACAGTTCAGGTTGGAAGGAAGCCTTAGGAGCAACCTAGTACCTCCTCCTGCTCAGAGTAAGGTCAGCAACCTGAGGCCAAGACCAGGTTGATCAGATCTTTTCTAGTCTGGCCTTGAAAATTTCTGAAGGTGGAGACCGTAGAACTCTGAGCATCCCGCAGCAGTCCTGGACTGCCCTTGGTGATGGGACTGTTTGGCCAGCAAGACAAGGAGGTTGGGGTGGTTGTTCAGGAGTGAAATGACATGCTAAGGGCTTGCTCTGTTCCCATTGTTCATTGTGGTGTCCAGTTGCCATCCCTTTTGTGCTTCATAGTCTCTGACGTGTCTCAAGGTCACAGTCAAAACCTTACACATGTGGAGCCCTCGTTGACTGACCGCCTCATCCTTGGCAGGGCCGATGGGGCCTCCAGCCTCACCACTGTTCCTGAAGGTCATTGTGTGGTGGCAGGGCATTTGCAAGAAACCGTTCAACAGGAGCATTGGTCAAAACTGCCCTGTTGCATGTGCCGTTAGACTCTGGGAAGGAGCTGCAGCCTGAGCTTGAGGTCCTCCAGGCCAAGCAAAGAGCGTGCATCATCTCAGCCCAGCCCGTGATGCACCAGCTGAGACCTAGGCTGTTTGCTGGGAGGCACTGGCCGAGCACAGTGGGACTAAACTGGCTCCCACAGCTGCCTTGTCATAAGCTTGGCTTGGGCCGGGGCACAGCCAGTGCTTTTATAACAGCCTGACAGGTCTTTAAAGATCAAAAGAAAAACAGCTCTTTTCTGAGTTTTTGGCAGGGCGACCGTGCTGGGATCCCCATGGGTGATTCAGGCAAGTTACTCACTGGCAGCAGGGACTCACCTCGGCCCAGGGGGTGGTTGAAGCAGCTGAGAGGTCCCTGCTCTGTATGAAACAGAGATGTTCATGCAGAGTGGAAAAAGGCAAAAGGCTCGTGACATTTCAAGATGGCATTTTAGCAGTTGAAGTTTCCGAGTGGATGTGAAAGGGGGTTTTTTGATTTACCTTGGAGGTGCAAACAGCATGTGGGGCTCCACAGAGCCACAGCAAGAAGGTACAATGCTCACTGTGGGGTTGAGGTCCTGGCATGCCCCGACAGAGACCTGCCACCACTGTGCACAGCTCAGGGTCCGGGTGGAGTGTGTCTGGATTACAGCCTGCTCTGGTCTGCCTGGCCAGGCTTTATGGATTGAGCAGGATGGAGTTGTGCTGGAGAATGGAGCTGGGTCCAGGGGCAGGTCCCCGGACCCTGCCAAGCCTGCGCAGCAGGATGCCTGGCTGGGTCCCTCCATCACTGCCACAGTGCTCAGGTGTGCCTGCGCACCTGGCTCCCACCTTGCGCTCGCAGGTGTCCCATGGTCCCTCCGCAGCATGGAGATGGGTGAGCCAATGATGGGTCCTCAGACATCCAGCCCAGCCCCGCAGTGCCCATCATCTTGGAGGTCAGCCGCCATTTCTCATGGCCACAGTGCCGTGCCTGGAGATATTTGGTGCGGAGGTTTGTGAAAGCTCTGACTCACCATGATCAATAGGCTCATTCCTGGCTGCTCTCCATGCTGTTGGCGGTGTTTGCAGCTTCTGCCAGTACCAGATCAAAGCAATGAGAGGAATGCAGCTGAAAACAGCTCTTTATTAGAAACAGCAGGTTTAGGACTATGCGAGAGGGTATTTCTTATTACTAATTCTCAGAGAGCTGAGCTGCCAGCCTATAGAAGTATTGGAGAGTGGAAAATTGCTATGCGGGGGCTAATGGGACTTTTGCAGCTGCCACATAGGAGATGTAGCACCTAACAAACACAAGGGAGACAGCAGCTTCTGAAATGATGGGGGGAAATCAAGCTCTAATATTTTGCAGGCTGCCAGAATGAAGGAAAATCCCTATTTGCCTTCGAAAGCCATGCAAGGCAGAGATGCAGAGAGCAGCGTCTCGGGCTGCAGCCCACCCCCTGGACCTGCCGTGGCCCTGTGTCCACGCTGCTCTGCCCGCTCTCCATCCTGGCTGTCGCTGCAGCTGCCCTGCCAGCATTCCGGGACAGCCCAGAACCACCCCACATCCTTGCAGCCATCCCAAGCACTGCCTGGCGTGTGCCTGGGTATCTGGCAAGGAACCTGGGACTGTGGGCCCCCAGGCTCACTGGGCAAGGCCCTGCTATCCAGCCACCCCTGTGCAAGGTACCTTTGTGATGGCTCTGTAGCTCCAGGTGGGTCCCCAGAGCGGCATGGAGCAGCAACGTCAGAGCTGTTGCGCCAGACCCCATCCTTCAGCCCAAAAAGGCTTCGTGGTTTGACAGGTCTGAGCTGCTGACGTGACCCAGGCCACCAGTTCCTGCTGCATCTCTCCCCACAGTGCTGGGCCAGCGGGTCAGGAGATGGGTGGTCTTAGCTGCTTGGCTTGGCTGGGAAGCCCACTGGGATGTGGGTGGGGACTGTGGAAGCCCCAAAAGCTGGAGACTAATTGTAATATATTTGAGCATGTGCACAGAGAGGGCTGCAGAGCTAATAGAGGTGTGAGCTTGTTGGTCCAGACCCGTATGATTTCTCCCCAGGCGGGAGCTTTCCCGTAGCTCCGTGGGCCGGGAGCCAAGTGCTGAGCATCAGTGGGCGACGGGGGTGCTCGGTCACCCCAGGGCCAAGCTCTGGGGCTGGGAGGCTGCAGAGAGAAACTGCTCCCACTCTGTGTATTGGTCTGGGAGTGCCCTCGTCTGGGGACGCGTGGCAAGTGTCTGCACTCTGGAGGTGCCGTGGGCGCCCGGCTGAAGCCGAACTGGCAGAGCCGTGTGTCACCCAGGGCTGTCACCAGGTCCCCTTGCTCCACAGGATGAACTCCTCTGTGTTGGATGGAGGAGCCTGACAGCCCACCCCTGCTCTCCCCAGCAGCAGGCTCAGACAGGGTCTGTGAGATATGGCCGGTCCTTGCGCTCCCCATCCTCCTGATGCACAGGTCAGGGGATTTCTGGTCTGTGGACAAGGAATGGACCAGGTAGCTCAGCTCGATGCCTTCCTGCTCCCCTTGCACTGCTCCGGGCACACCGATCGGTAGCTCTCTGCCCACAAAGACTGCTCGTGCCCCTGGGATACATGGCACAGGCAGAGCTGCCCTGATCTGGATGCACATCGTCTCATGTGATGCACACGTGAGTTTGGAGGGGGTTTCCATGCTTTCTCCCTGTGGCGACCCTCTCTGGGCTGTGCTTCCTGCCCATGCCCTGACAGCAGAAGTGAGCCTGCCTCCGGGATTTTTCATTATATGGCATGAAATCCAGGGGATGGGAGCAGCTGGAAAACAGGCCAGATATGGATTTTTTTTTTAGGAGAAAGGTCCCAGCTGAGTGGCATGCCTGGTCAAGATGGATGAACATTTTGCCTCATCTGTCTCACAGTCTGACCTGTGCCTGACAGACAGGAATTTGCAGACAGAAGTAATGATCTTTTGTCAATGCACCTTCAACAATTTTATGAAAAATAAGAGCCTGTACCTGGGTGTGCAAACACTGTTGTCTCCCTGTTTTGTGGTCAGCGGGGTCGCGGTCAGCTTCTTGGTTAAAAAACAGATGCTAGGCTCCCAAGCATCCTGTCCAATCTTCTTCAGGAAAGGCTCCATGATGTCCCACCCCACAAGAGGAGAGGACACAAGAGGTTGAGAAATACGGATCTCCCACCAAGATTTCAAAGGGACTTTCCTCGTGGCACTGCTGAAGCAGGTACTGCTCAACCTGGCTGAGCCCCAGCACTGGTAGGGGTAGGAAAGGGTACTGAACAAACCTTTCTGTCTCCTCTGCCTCATGAATAACACCCAAGGTTGATTTGCAGCTCCAGAGAGCTTAAAATCTTCTTATGTCTGTCAAACTCTTCCTCGCTGCTCTCATGAAGCATGGACTATATGAACAACAGTGCAAGCTGCTGTCACAGCAAAGATGGCCTGGCTGAGGTCACCAAAGGGACCAGTTTCAGCTGTGTTTCTCTGAATTAAGCCTTCCAAGCAAAGACATTCAATTGGAAGCAATTCCAGTTGGCTGATACTACGGTAATTTGAAAATTAAGCTTGTGAATAAGACTGGAATTGGAGAAACCTGGACATGGGAGAGCTGGGCCAGGTCCCTGCTGCCACAGTGAATGGCTGGGGTCTGCCTCTGTACCTCAGCTTTTGAGAAGAGTGTGCACCACGTCTGTAGTATTCTCTCAGGAAAGCCATTTTTCGTGATCCTGTCTGATGGATGTTGCTCTGGGACACTGGCTGCAAGGCCTCCATCTCTGGCTAACTTCTTTTCCAGAGAGAAAAAAATGGCTATTTAACTCTAATCCAAAACTACCCAGACTCCAGAGCTGCCTATGAATTTCACCACATTTGTGTTGCTGTGAAGCCCAGCCTAGTCCCTTCAGTCTGCAGTGATTTACTGGCCTGGATGTCCACAGCCAAGTGGGGTTGGGACTACATCGGTCATCTGGAGCTCACACACACACACATCCTCTATAAGGGGGAATTGCACTGCTAGCTTCTGGTATAACATCCTCTGAACACCAGCTAGGTCAAATGTTGTTCCCACAAGGGAGCTTCGGCTGCTGCTATCTGCAGAGGATAAGCCTTGTTACTTGCTGAGTCCTGTCACTAGGGACCAGGGCACCCACTGAGAATCAACTCTGGATGCCCAGGTGGCCAAAGGCTTTGCCATGAGATGTGAAAGGAGCAGAAGACATGTGGTACCCTTGGGGAGGAAGATTATACAAAAACGAAGCATGGATCCACATGTTTTGTCCAAATGTGGGCCCCGAGTTCTCTTCTGATCCTCCTCCAGACCCCACCAGAGGCATGGTCAACCTGTCTAGCCTTCTGCAACGCTTCCTCCCCCAGCACAGCACAGTACAGCCACAGTAAACAGCGGAGCTTCTGAAAACCCAGCCAAGCATTTACCAAGCATCCTCATTCAAGAGTGACAGAGACTGAACTGGGGGGAGAGTGAGGCCAGCCGTCTCCTGTCGTCAGGATGGATGGCCAACCCAGCAGAAAAGACAACCCAGCTGATGAGAGCATATTGATCACAGAGCGCTGGAGGACATAAAAGAGAATGGCCTCACACTCCCTCACTTACAGGCTCCTAGGAGAAGGCTTGGAGAAGGAGAGAAGATGCTTTTCCAGAGGGTGGTCGTCACCTTGGTGCTACTGTTGAGGTCTTGCTGCATCAGCACTTATCCCATCTACCCCGAAAGCGACAGTGCCCAAGGTAAGGATAACTGACTTGGTGTTTGTGCCTGAAAGCCAGGTAGGGTTTGTCCCTGTGCACCACTTTATGGCTGGCACTGAATGCTGGCTCAACCCATGGGGCTCATATCTGACGTTTCTCGGGGGCTTGGCCGCTGCAGACATGCACAGTAGCGCAGCTTCCCCCTATTTCTCTTTGGACAGAAAGACCTTGTGGCCTGGGGAGGGTTGTCTCCAGTATTGTTAGAAGTAGTGTACGTCCAGCAGGGTTAAACTCATTCCTAGTCCGATTGGATGAGGGAAGACCATCCTGTACCCAAGGGACTGCTTTGGCTGTTGTGATCTGTAGACAACAGAGTTTGGGTGATGTGTCCAGGTACTCTGGGATGACAGACAATGTTGCCCTGGGAATCAGCCAGCCTGGGCCATACACGCAAAGCATGCTTCTAGACTCCATATTCTTCTGACACCCTATGTGGAGATGAGGAAATCTCAGCTCATGTGTGGAGCAAGTGGTGCATGCCGGGAGGCCTGGGATGGGGTGAGCTCTGCTCATGGTCACAGGGCTGGTACAAGCCTCCCCAACAGCCACAAGATCCGGCGCTGCGGCAGCGGCCAACTGCACCGTCTGCCGGGGGCTCTTCTGCAGCGTGGTGCTCTGCCGTGCGTCACTGCGTGCAGGTCAGTGCCCCAGGGGACTGCAGGCAGCAGAGCTGGCATCTCCTGGGCTTGGGGCTGATGACACCCATTCACATCCACCCTCTGGTCCTGGTCCATACATGCTCCTACCAACCAGCTGGGTAAGGACTAGTTTAGGCACTCTGGGCTTCCTGATGCTGGAGAAAAAGTCACTTGGGCAGAACTTGAGCCCTGAAGGAGAGTGTGACCCAGGCCCGTGATCCGCTGGAGCAGCCTCTGCAAGCGGCCCCAGCACGGCACGCTGCCTGGTGCTTCTGGGAAATAAGCAGGCATGGAGACTCCTCTTGTCACTTGGCTGACTCATGGGGACTTCCAGACCTTTAGTAGCTTGACCATGTGTCTGAGGCAAAGGAAATACAAGGCCAAGTGTTTGGGATTGCTCAGTTCCCAGAGCTTGGTGGGAGCTTCCTGGGGACTGTGCACAGGCAGGCACTTGAGGAGGGATGGGTTGAAGGGTGAGATGCTGGAAAGCCCCTGACACACCAGCTGGTTTCCAGTTAAACACAGTCAGACAGCAAAGGACTCGTTGCCTTAGTTGTAGCCATGTGCCTAATGTTTGTTTTTGTGGTGACCTTAGACTATCCCTTTCCTCAGAGCAACACAAACAGGCAATGGGACAGACTTGCCCAGGCAAGATTTCTGCTTGCACTTACCTGAGGTGTTACCTGGGATAAGGGGAGTCTGGACTTAACCCTTCACAGCTCCCACCGGTGCAGCAGCCTGGCTCAGGCACCAGGACAAGCCAGGGCTGTCCTGGTCAACACTAAGTTGACCACTAGCCACCAGTGTGCCCTTGCAGCAAAGGCAGCCAATGGTGTCCTGGGCTGCACTAGGAGGAGCATCACTGCGGGTCGAGGGAGGGGATCCGTCCCCACTGCTCAGCACTACTGAGGCCACACCTGCAATGCCATGGCCAGCATTTTGACTCCTAGCCTGGGCTGGCATGGATGGCCAGACAAGGAGACGAGCCCTAGTCCCCCTCAAACAACCTGCCTGTCATTCTCAGGATCTGTAGACCATGCTCGGGCTCTCCATCCCACTGCCTGAGGAACAAGCGTACCTTGAATGAGCTGCTTTGTCCTTGTCGCTGTTTCCCCATTCAACCCAGACCTTATCCCAATGGATTTTAACCTGGCTGATGGTGCCATTGGCTCCATGGCTGATAGCAAACATCCAGCAGGACTCCAGCCATCCAGGAACCTGAACCAGGCTCTCTCTGCACCAGGGGAAGGAGCAAGCCACAACCAGAAAGCAGCTCGTATCAAGGGTGAGTCCCAGAGCTCAAGGTGAACTGGACCCAAGGATGGGGGGCACACGTGCAGGGAGGCAGGGACTAGGATGCTCTTGAAGCGGTGAAGGGTTGCATCCAGGATGAAGGAGTGCTGCAGGTTAGGTTCCCCCAGGGGAGCACTGAGAGAAGCAGGCAATGGTGCTGTGTCCCCTCTTCTTCTGACATATCTTCCCTTGGCTCCTGCCCCCCACACTGGATCCGTAACCCCTGCACGCTGATGGCATTTCTTTGGTTTTGTTTGGTTTTTTTCAGGAAATAAAAGCACTCTCCAGGAGGATGTCCCCGACCGCTTGGTGAGTGGGGGTGCCTCTCTGGCCTAGGGGAGGGCAGCCCAGGGAGACGCCACTGCGCAGGGGACTCCCATGGGCCAGCTCCCCATGAGGTCCCAGCAAATCCCATCCCTGTTGTTCAGTAAATAGGGATTGAGACAGTCCTGCCCGGGTGCCCACCCTGCTTCCCTTCCTGGTCCAGCAGTGAGGGGAAGGGGCTTGGGGGCTGGTTTTGCCAGCTGGGCACCACACACACACATGATGGGGCTGCTGTGCCACGGCAGGTGGAAGACATTGAAGCAGCCCTCTGGAAGATGGTGGGAGTGGGTGAGCTCCAGAGCCAGGGACTTACACAGACAAACCAGGCCTTTCAGCAACCCAGCAGGAGAGGTGAGTACCTAGCTCCCAACGAGTCCTGGGACCTGACCCACCACTGACCTGCAAAGAGGCAATGGCAAGCAGGGGCTGGGCTTGGGGTGGAGGGTGCTCATGACTTGGGGTGAAGGGTACCCGTGGTTTGGGGTAGAGGGTGCCCATGGTGTGGACTAAGGCATTCAGTTCCCAGGCTGTGCTCCTAGAACTGGCTTCAAAGCTGAAGGAGAGCCTGGGAGAAGAGATGGACATCTCCCTTCCTTTAAACTTTCCAGCTGTAGCCAAGCACTGCTGCAGCCCCTTGCATGGGTGTCTTTTCCTTTTTTTCCCAGCTTGCTTCTGGAAGTATTGTGTCACCAAATGAGGGGTACAGGAGGAGCCCTGCCTGCCACCTGCCTGCCAGCCAGCCCGCTCCCTGCCACCGCTATCCCAGTGCCTTCCAGTGGGCCCGTCCACGTGTGGCCCCACACCTCACTGGCTGGTTTGCATAGAGCTTGGAAAGGTCTCTGGTCCCTTGCGGAAGGAAAAAAGGAGAGGGTCTGCAGCAGAAGAGGGGTGTCGTGGGTTAGGGGGAGAGTCCCATGAGGATCTGGGGTGCAGGACAGTGTTTTTCTCCATACCAGTGGAACTCCAGGGCCCACAGCAAGGCAGAGCTGCCACCATGGCCTGGCAGAGACGTGCTGGCTGCCAGCAGGAGCTGAATAAACCCGTCACACCAGAGCAGCGTCCTGTGGTTACTCCATCCCCACATTATGCAGAGTCCTGCACCCTCCCACCACTGCATGCATGGCATGGGCAGATCGCAGTGTATGTGTGCCAGGCAGGGGACATCTCTCCTGTGGGAAAGGCAGGAGCTGCCACATGCATCCCAGTGATCCATTTCAGCAAAGATTGGGGCCTGCAGCTTGACTTATGCTAAATCTCAAAAGGGTTTCCACCTTGGGGCAGCCCCCTCCACCCCCTGTGGCACCCTCTGTGCCCGGTGGCCTTAGCCCCTGCACTGACAGTACACAAGCAAGGCATATTAAAATATAGTTTATTGCTGTTCTTAGTTTAAAAAACCCAAACAAACCCAAACCCATTAATAAAAAAAACAGTCCCCAAACCCAGTGCTATCAGAGGCAGGCTTGCGAGGACACACCTTTTAGTGCAAAGAGCGAAGTGGCAGTGAGGGCTGGAGGGGGGGTCTGCTGTTGCCATGTCCCTGCAGGACCCACCACACTCACTGTACAGTATTTTTTTGCCCATGGGGCTGGCTGGGGAGGGCTGGCTGAATTCACAAGCACTGGCAGGAGCCCTTGGGGGAGCTGAAGGTATCAGATGGGGGAGGATGGGATGTCATGGTTGTGCAGAGCAGCTTTGACTCGTCTTGCATCAGCAATGCTGGACAGGAAGGCACAACGCTGAGCCAGGAAGCACCAAACCTGTCCACATATCTCCTACAGACACAGCACTTTGCAAAGCAGCTTTTGCCTGCTCTCTTAGGCTGTCCAGTACTGGGGATGTGGAAACCAGACGGATGCCCAACCCCATGCCTCCGTCTCCCAGTCAGGCATGTGAAGTGTTGGTGGGGACCAGGAAGGGGGTGGTGGAGCTGGAGCTGCACATGGCTGCATCTCCTGCAGTGTTCTGCAAGGCAGGGCGAGGTTTCTCAGCTCACAGGAGCCAGGCGGGACCTTGCAGCCAGCAGCATGTGGCCCTGGGTGCTGGCACACATGGGAGGGATGTCCTGATCCTCAGCCCTCCATCCTCAGCCCTTCGTGGGTCCCTGCACCCCTCCTTCCCTCCCACAGCAGGTCCTGGCACTTTTGTGCCAGGCATCAGTCCCAGCATCTTCCTGCCCCCATGTCCTAATGGAGAGTTAAGACGCAGGTTACAACTCTCTAGCAGTGAGAACAATTTGTCACTGCAGTAAACTACTGGGGGCAGAGCCTTTCGGTGTCTTCAGATGGAGCCTGGATGCCCTGGTGGATGAGAGGGCTTGCCCAAACGCAGACTGGGGGGTGCTGTGCAGAAGGGCAACCGGGTGAATTCAAACAGCTCCAGGCCAGGTGATGCACTGGGATCCCAGGATGCCTTTTCCCGAGCGTACGGGATGGCTGGGGCCACACAGGGCTGGCAGAGCACAGCAGCTCCAGCAGCAGAAGGGGAGACAGGGCTGGCCCAGCCATTTAGGGGGTCTCATCTCTTCTGCCAAAATGCCACTGCAAAGGCTAGCACTTGGCTTTTCCCATGACACATAGTTACAGGCTGTGAGACCCATTTTCGGGGAGCCACTGCAGCCACGCGGGGACCGGTCTGTACATGCAGTCAGCACTGACGGTGCACGGGGGCTGCAGCCAGCCGGCGGCAGAGGAGGAGGCAGCGCGGGGGCTGTGAAGCAAGGCGCTATTTCTGAAAGGCGGGCGGTAGCAATACTGTGAACCCCCTCCAGTCCGTCCCTCGGCCCGGGTTTGGTTGTGTCGGGACTGCAGAGGCAGAGGGCTCAGCCAGGGGCAGTGGTGCCGGCACTCTGCGGTGGGGTTAGGTCATCTTCCTGGCGACGCTGGCGTAGGTGTGCTCTATCTCCTCATCCGCGGGACACGTGTGGCTGAACTCGTCGCAGGCGTAGGCGTTGTTGAGGTAGCGCCAGACGCCTGTCATGTCCGCTGGGATCTCGAAGTCACGGTACTTTTTGGCTGCAATCTAGAGAGGAGAGGAGGAGGAGGAGACTGAGACTTCCCAGACCTGGGGAAGATTCGCTGTCTGGCTTAAGGGGGGACAAATATGGGACTCCCAGCCCCCTGTTTGCATCACCCCCACCCGGTCACCCCCTCTTGGAGTGGCTGCCCTGCACCTTGGCCCTGGGAGCTGGTGCCATTACCTTGATGATATGCAGTTTGGGCAGGAGGTTGCAATCAGCCAACGTCAGGTGGTCTCCGTCCAGGAATTTCCTCCTGGAGATGGTGATGTCCTCCACACTGTCCTGGTCAATCTCCTCGGGGAGAGGAGTGTTTAGGTAGACATCCAGCCGCTGAAACTCCCGCAGCAGGGCCTTCTCAAAATCTGGGTGGGCAGGGAAACGAGTGCAGTTAGCCTGGTGGCCTGGGCTCCCAGCACAGCCCAGCGCTATGCCAGGGTGGCTGAGCCTCTCCCAGGCTTTGCATACAGGGACAAAGCCCTCAGGGCGACACCGGTGGTGCACAGCACTGGACCCTGGCCGTAGCCTCTGCTCCCAGGGGATCCCAGCAGCACCACCCCCTGCTCCCCTCCAGGACCCGCTCTCCCCAGCGCCTGCACCAGGGGCCGCTAGCCCTGTGGAGCACAGGACTGCCTTCACCCTTCCTGCCTGCCCCTCCACTCGCCAAGGAGGCTTTGATGGGGAAGGCAGCAGGAACCCTAACCTGGTGTCAGGATTGGCCCACAGACAAAAGCATCTCTCCCCACTCCCACTGTGGCAGATCACAGCCCCGCAGCCCCCACACGCAATTCTTACTGATATTTGCTTCTTTGCGCGGGTTCTTGATGTACGCCGAGAACTTGGCAAAGATGTCGCTCCCCACATCAAAGGACTCCTTGTACTTGGGGCTCAGGTGCGGATACCTTTAAAGAGACACTCGTGTCAGTGCAGGCAAGGATGTAGGCAGAGATTCAGCTGCGTGGTCCTCAACCATGTTATCTCCTGGCCCAGGCTGGTACTGGAGGATGCAGGTGATATTCAGCTGGTTGTGGGAGAACGGTGATGCTTTACATTACTGCAGCTGCCACCCTGGCAGCTGTATTATCTTGGGTGTTTGCTGGGGGAAAATCACAGGACAGAAACACCACGGTTTGGGGACACTGGCAGCCGCAGAGCCCCGGAGAAAATCTCTGCCTGCAGGCAGCTCTGGCCCAGCCCGGAGGATGCATGTGGGCACGGGAGGCGTCTGGGGAAGACAGAAGCTCCCATGACTTCCTCAGGCACAGTCTCTTGTTTGCTGGTGCATCCCAGGGCGCGCTGCAAGGGCAGACGCATCCGAGGAGGCGGTCGATGAATGCATTTCAAGCTTCCTCTTTTGCAGGCAGCGGGAGGGCCTGCGGCCACGCAGGGAATGGGGTGGCCTTGCTCAGCGGGCTGCAGGCAGTGCCCTGCATGAGCTCGGGTGGGGAAAGCGGGGGCGGCACCCCCACCCTGGCAGCCCTTTGGGCCAGCTGTGCTGCTGCATTCAAGCACGGGCATTTGCTTTCACTCAGCTGAGCGAACCGAACATAAGCGGGCAAAGGGGGTCTCACGTTCCCCCTCTGCCTCGACACCAAGCGCCACAGCCAGCTGCAAAACCACCAGCTCCCAGGGGTCCCCGTGCCTGCAGGGACGCTCCCCATGCTCTCCCTCTTCCACCAGCCCTGCCTGTGCCAAGGGACCGGTGCATTTCCTCCCATTGTTTTCCATCCTAGTCCGTCCCAATCCCCTCGCAGCCCGACCCACCACCTTCCCCCAGGGACGCAGCCCATCAGCATCACAACCCCTGGCCCTGCAGAACATGGCTCAGGGTGCTGGGTGGGGAGCCAGCCCCCTCCCCGAGCTGCTCTCAGGCACCTCCTAGCACCCTGCCTCGGTTTCCCAATCTGCCAAGCACTACGCAATGCTGCGGTGTGCCCACTGGGCCCCAGAAGGGGGAAGGAGTGAGCTTGCAATTACGTGGGTGGACCCAGGGTCTGCTCCAGGAACTCCTCGATCTTAATGAAGTCTGTTTTCAGCTCCTTGTTGAACAGCAAGAAGGGTGGGTTGGTGCCCGGCGCTAAATCTTTCAACTCTTCAGGTTTCCTGGAGCGGAGAAAATAAGGGGGCTCAGAGCCTGCAGCTTGTCTGCACCTGCCAGCCTCCCCAGGGTGAACAGACAAGGCTGAGGTGGCTGTGTGGGAGGGGGTGCAGGACCGGGAGCATCCCCACTTGCATGCTTTGCTGGGTTTGGGGGGCTGAGAACTGTTCCCCAGCCTCTCAGTCTGCCCTGTGGTGCCTTGGACTTGTACCCACATCCAGCAGGACAGGGGGTCCCCGTGCCATGCAGTTGCGTGCTGGCCCACCCCTGCACCCCACAGTGTGACGGGCAGCATGCAGGCAGGGACTGTCACCCTGTCCCTCTCGTGGTGGCATACTGGCTGCAGTGCGGATGGGAGGGAGGAAAGTGCTGATGGGGGGAGCTGAGCCAGGGGTGTCTCACCCTGCTGCTGGCACAGGGCTGGGCTGTGGTGCTGTCTCACCTGGTCATGTCCACCGTGGTGACATTGAACTTGACCCCTTTGAGCCACAGCACCATGAAGAGGCGCTGGCAGAAGGGGCAGTTTCCAATGTTTTCTCCATCCAGACCAGCCTGCCGGGAAAGCAGAAAAACAAGGATTTAACCCATCGGCTGGGCTCACCCAGCCCAGATGGGATGCCTGGAGGTGGCGAGCCACCGGAGCCGGTCTCAGGAGGAAGGCACACGGAGGGCTTGGCTCAGCATCCCAGCATTGCATGCTGCAGGGAGCCCCTCTCTGAGCTGTGGCCCTGCTGCCACTGGAAAGCATCGGAGAGCATCCTCAGGATGCCTGGGGTCAGATCCTCCCCAGAAATGCGAGATAAAGCTAGGAGGAAAAGGAGAAGGAGGTAGGGGAAGGAGGTGGCGGGTGACTGCTGATGGATGGGGAGGAAGGGAGGGTCCGCTTGGCTGGGAGGCCAGGCTGGAGGGACGGCGAGAAGGGAAATGTGCTCATGTTTGCCAGGAAAAGAGTGGTTTGTTTTTGTGTTCTGTTAGTGTCTGCCTCCAGTTTTGTGTGCATTTAACGAACCCAGGCATGACTTCCCTGGGCCAATGGTGGCCAAGAACCACCCAAGCAGCCTCTTCAGCTTCGGGAAGGAGAAGGGGCTGGGAGTGGTGGGGCTGTGCAGAGGTGGATGGTTCGCACTGGCATCCCACCCAGCATCGGTGGGAAACAGAGCCGCATGTCAGCACCTAAAGCTTCAGTCACATACAGACAGCCCCTTTCAAGCCCTCTGCATGGACACAGCCACAGCATCTCAGCACTCAGGGGCTGCTCTGTGACCAGGATGGGATCAAACAGCAGCAGGGACACAGAAAAGTGAGAAGCTTGGACAACCTGCCTGAGTCCCACCAGGGCTCCTTCATCAGAGTCTCACCCAGATGATGCCCATTCAGCAGTCCCAAGGGAAAGCAGCAGCAGGTGGAGTGAAGCCCACTTCCTTGCTATGTAGCAGCTGAAAATATCCTTTGCAAAAATCACTGAAACTCCTTATGAGGAATTTGGTCAAGAGGAACAGGGCAGGTTCCCCCCAGTGCATGAAAAATGGCACAGATGCTGCTCAGAGAGGGAAGTTGTGCCATGGTGTGAGAGGTAAAATGGCTCACAGGAAACTCGACTTCTTTAAGAGAGTTAACTGGTTCCTCAGCTGCACATGAACCGTGGTCCTCTGGCACATGAGGCAGTCCTGCCACAGCAGGGAGGAGCAGCACAGCTCACGCCAGCTCCTTCAAAGAGGGATGCTGCTCCCACAGAGCAGCTTGTGTCAGCACATGAGCCCCGGTGGGATGGCTAAGCTTTGATATCAGCTGGTGAACTTAAGTCCAGAGGCTAAGCAGGAGGGTGATGAGATTTGGGAGGATCTGGTGGTGCAGAAGTCAAGTAGCAGCAATAAGATCCAGAGTGAGCAGCTGGAGGTGGCTCCAGAGCTCACACCCCACTGGGGTCCCAAAGACAGGATGGCTGAGAATGCTTCATTAAAAGAAGATGCAGAGACCTGTGCCTGGATCTCCTGGGCTGGAGGTAAGTGCTACAAGTCACCTGTCTGTATCTACAGGTGCCCAGAAACATGTGGACTCCAGAGTGCTCAGCTTCTCCAGGAGAGATACACCAGCCTCAAACTCACCCTAAGGGAGATGGTAAACTGATCAAAACAAAACCCCGACACTCTTGAGTGGTCAGCTGGAGGTGATGGTCTGCTTTTCCACTATGCCAACGCTTTTTAGTCCTTACAGAGGAATGAAAATTACTTTTGACCAGTATTTCCCATGCTCAGCTATCAGGAAATGATGTTCCTGAGAAAAGAAATGGGAACTGAGAAATGTATTGATTCTCTGGCATATACCCAGAAGTGAAGCTGAATTCACACGTAAGGCTTTTTGCTGGCTATTAATAAGAAACGCTCCTGGGTAGCTGCCACTCAGGAGCATCCCATGTCAGCTTATAACAAATAAGGCTTCTTTGGTAATGGATAAAATGGTGTACCAGATGTCCTGTGAGGGAGCTGGAGGGGAGAGTCAGAAAACAGCCACGAGGGCTACCCCACTGGCATGAGAGCAGGGCATCTCTGCTCCCCTTCCCCTCTCCATCGTCGCTGGCACCTACAAACCAAAACTAATGCCATCCTTTGGAACATCTCCAACACCAACAGCTCAGAAGGTGCTTTTGTGGCTGCCCAGCACGAAGACCGAAGCTTTCCTCCCGGCTCTTCTGAGATGGGCCTTGCTGGTGGCAGAGGAGAGGGCAGCCAGCCGGCCACGCTCCCCTTTGCTTTCCTCGCTCAGCACAAGGCTGGGAGCAAGGGGGCTTAATTGCAATTTATCTTGTTGGCCCCACAGGAGCTGTTGCGCAGAGCCAAGGCAGCGAGTGGCTCTGGTGGAGTCACACAAGGGGCAATGGTGGTGCTGGAGGGGACGGTTGGGTGTGTGGGATGTCCCTCACTGGGGCTGCTCCGGGCTCAGGCTGTTTGCCTGCTTCAGGCTTCTCTGTGCTTGTCTTGTAGCTCCAGCCTCTGAGCAGCTCAGGCTGGTTTTCCCCCTTGTCTTTTAAAAATAGAGAGGTGGAGAATTTTGGACCAGAGTGAAAGGAAAGTCAGGATGGCCTCTAAGCCAGGCCCATCCTAGGATGCTCAGAGCCAAATCTTTATCTGCAGGAAGTGTAGGGCAGCTCCACCAGCACTTGGGTGCTGCCGGGTGGGAGCACCAGGCTTTGGTATGGCCCTTCTGGCACCCACGTGGCTGTGGGGAGACCCCTCCAGGAGCCAGGGGAGCTCAGGGGAAAGTGGTCTGGGGACACTCGTAGCCACGTGCCCTCCCTCCCCAGCAAAAGCCAAGCAGCATGGTGGGGAAGTCATCGCTCTTCACTTCCTTCTCTGGAGAAAGCCTCTTCCCCTGCTTCCCCCAGGCTGCAGCAGGGACTGGGGCAGGGGTGCAGACCCTGCAGTCCCCCTAGACTGACTTTCCTCACTCTTTTCCTCTCCGGATGATGGATAAACCCAGCATGGGCTAGCACAGAATCTCCAGGGAGGTGCGGGTTTTTAGCGCCAACGCTCTGAGGCCTCACGAGGCTGCATGAGGCATTAAAACCCCAAAGTTACTTAGCAGTTCCTGTGGTTTCCTCCTCGGTGAAACAGCATGAAACATGGTGGGAGGAGGGAGCAGCTCTGCACGTTTGGGGCACTGCTAAGTGCTCAACACCCACCGGGACCTGCCTACAGTTCCTACAGCCACCCTGAAAGCCGGGAAGCAGCCTTGAGGGCAGCTAAATGCTTCATGGGGCTGAGGGGCAGAGCCTCCTGCCAGGCAGGGAGAGCCCCCCAACCAGTGGGACGACGCTCTCACCAGGACCACGGCAGGGTGAGAAACTGCCAGCCCTTTGGGGACCGCCTACCCCAACCCGAAGGCAATGCAGGAGCTGCTTCGCACCCTCCCTGTCCTCGCCAAGTTAACTTTGGCATTTGTCAAAGCGAAAGCTGGGCAGGGGCAGCGTGCTGGTAGGCGCTTGTGGGAGCACCAGCTCCCCCCGTGATTTACAGCTATCGCGGGTTACACTGGCAGCTGTGTTTCAGGGCGGACCCCAGCCCAGGAGAGGTGCGAGGTGCTAATGGCACGGGAGGGTGCCTGTCTGCAGTCAGGAGCTGCTGTGACTTCGGTAAAACTGGGTCCTGAATGGTAAGAGAAGGAGGCACAGCATCAATTTGTCCGTTAACAGACAAGCCAGAAGGGTTTTTTCGTGCTAAATTAAGGCATAGGGGAAGTCCTGACGAAGCTTCTGCTTTGCTTTCTGTTTCCCTTCCCTCTGAAAATCCCCTTGAACATGCTGTCGCCATTGCAGTCACCTCATGTATCGTTTTCCTCTTCTCCCCAGCCATCCCGGGGAAAAAGTGGTGCTAAGAAGGGAGTTCAAGACCTGAATTACTTTCACCAAGAAAATACACTTGTCTGGATTTGGCTCAGCTGAGCTCGGTGCCTGGCAAGCACTGCTGTGGCCACAGTTTTGGCAAGGGGACAGGGGAGATCCTGCCCACGAAGGCTCAGATAATCCTTTCCAGCATGTATGTATTTTCAGCTACAACTCAAGCAAGGCATCTCACAGTGCCCAGCACTACTGGTTGCCTGCACCAGGGAAGGCGGTGCCTCCAGCCAGGCACCATGGTCCTTTCGGGCACCGAGCTGCCCTGGGAGGAGAGGAGCGAAGCCCGTGGAGCTGAGCGGCTGCAGGGAAACCACCCTCAAAACGTCAGTGTGGTGGCACAGGGAGGCATTGCTCCCCTGGCCACTGTCACTTGACAGCATGTCCCAGGGCCCCGCTGGCATCGCTGCTGGCACATGCAGTTACCAGCTGCCAGCTTCGGCTCCTCTCTTTCTATATCCTGCATGTCCGCTGCAGATATTTTGAACTCGAGTGTTAAAATGTTCCAGGGGAAGTGTTCAGAAAATTGCTTAATGGGAAAAAACCACAAACCATTTCCAGTGAATAATCCCCCTGGGCTGCTCTGTGAAGCCACCCCATCCCACCCACACGTGGGCACCCGCGCCGACTCCCCAAGCCCTCAGTACTGTTTCGCAACCTTGGCTCACAGAAGAAGCTGAAGTGACTGCTCTCAGCCCTCCCGCTTGCTGTTCCCAGGCTGGGGCTTGTCTTATCTGGGTTTTGAGAGACGCATGTGTGCCCACTCCTCCCTGACACCAGCTGCCAGCAGCGCTGTTCCCCCAGGGTACGCAACCACCACGAGACCAGGGCATCTTCTAGCATGTTGAGCGTGACACCCCACCAGTCCCCGCACCACCACGTGCCTGCTCCTCTCCTCTGGGCACCCACTTAGCCAGCCTTCATGGCGAGCGATCTCAAACTTGGTACCCATCTCCAGCCTCCCGAAACGTGAAGACACCCACGAATTTCCACCGCCTGCACCCAGCTGGAGCCTGGGGAGGATGAGCCTGTGGTGAACTGCCAAAGAGCAACCGTCCCTCCCGAGACCCACCTTCACAAACAGCTCAATCTCAGGCTCCTTGGCGGCGTTGTGCTGCCGACTCTCCATCTCGGCAGCCTGGGGAAGGACTGCTGGCCGCTCACTGCTGTGGTGAGTTGGTCCGTCCTTTGCGGAGCTCCGGCGAGGGAGGCTTTTGGAGGGCTGGCAGCTCGAGCACCTCGGCTGCGCTCGGGCCCCGCGGAGGACTGGGGCTCGCCCTTTCCTTCCTTTTGAAGGGGGAGGAGCAATGGGGTGTTGCGATGGGGTGTGCATCGGGACCTGCCAGCGGGGAGGAGAGAGCTGCAGGGCCTCCTAGCCGTGACTCAGCGCGGGTCTATCTGGACATGTTCACGAGTCCCCTTCCAGTCTATCGCGCCCGCCCAGGCACTGCTCCAGCGCCTCCAAGCAGCGGGCTGGCGGCCCAGGCAGCCCCAGCACCGCTGCTGTCACCTCCCAGCTGGGAGTGGGGAGTTTGCAAAGGAAGCATCTTGCCTGCCGCTGCTCGTGCTGCTCCGGTCTGGTCTTGCCCCTTCACCATCCTCCCGCGCTTGCGCCCAGACACCAGTGCCCCACGGCTTGCCATTTCTTTATCTTTTGGGGGTGAACCGAGCTGACCTCCCCGCTGCCTTCCCCCCTCCTGCTGCTGCGTTACAACGGGCAGCTGCCAGGAGGGAGGGTACAGCTCCTCTCCCTGCCCACCACCCCCAGGTCCCCCCGGGTGGGCTCATCTGAGCACCCCTCTCTGCAAGGAGCGGAGGCTGAGCAGGGCGAGGGCGCAGGGAAGCTGAATGGGGCAGCCTGGCCGCCTGCCACCGCTCTTTGCAGTGGGCCAAGCACTGCCAGGGTGCAGATCTTGGGCAGGAAGGATTGCAAAACAGCCAAGGAGGGAAAGCAAAGCGGGTGGAGTGTGTCGGGGTGCAGCGGGGAACCCCAGAGCACCGCTGGCAGCAGCCCAGCCAGGGCAGTGTGTGGCAGGGTGATGGGAAGGGATGTCTCCAAGGCTGACCCCCGGCAGGGCCCCATTCCTGGAATTTGGGCTGTTTCGCCGGAAGGATGACCGGCTTGCTTTCCTCCCCAGGATGGGAGGGAAATGTTCGCCGTCAGATCGTCCTGGCTGCTGTCCCAGTGGAGACGGCTTCCCAGCACCCACGGGCTTAACTCCTCACTTGGGCAAGTCCCGTCTCGCACCTTGGGACCCCATAGCTAGTACTGAGCTTTGCACAAAATGGGGATCCTGATTGCTTGAGTCAGCCTCACCCCCAGCTTGGGTAAGCTCAGAGTTTCCTGAAAATAATCAAACTCTGATAAGAAAGCATCCACCTCAAGGCAATTAGGCTGAGAAATTATTTTGCAGACTCCTGGAGGAGTCTTCCCAAGGCAGCTGTTTCTCCTGGGTCCTGCTGCACAGCCCAGAGCGGTGCTTACACTGGCAGCTGCACGGGAGGGGCTGGGGGGGGCATTTTTTCTTTCTGTCCCATCAGAGCTTTTAGACAACTTGAAACTCCGCCCGATGGGACAAGAACCTCTGCCTGACGTTCTCATAAGCACAAGGGATGAATTAACAGCGTCACGAGTGCCAAGCGAGGCCTTGGCAGCACCCTCACCACGAGCTTGGTGCCCATCTTGCTCCCCCCACCCAGCTCCCACTGCAGACTCCCGGGTGATGTGTGCCGGTCCCTGCTGCCACCCCGGGCCCCCCATTGATGCCCCTGCCTGAGTGATGCTGAGCCTGCGGGGTGCTGTGCTGGCTCCTGGCACTGCCTGCTGCTGCCTTCTCTGCTGACCTCAGCCTGGGGACAGAGTGAGAAGCTCCTGCCCATTGTGTTTCCCTCCAAGCTGCCAGCTGAAGCAGCAGGCAGGGATTTAACTCCTGCGGGGCGGAGGACATGGGGATGGCACAGTGCCCTCCTCGCAAGATGTCAGGGCGCCCAATATCTGGCTGTGCAGAGGCCGTGGGGACAGAAGGGCGGCAGCAAAGAGGTCCCTGCCCGTGGTGTTTGTTGCAGGGAGGGCGTTTGCCTTTTCTGCAGGAACAGCCACCTTGGGAGGCAGCGCAGGCAGGCCCTTCCCTTCCTCCTCAAATGGTGAATGGCCGGACATTTGCCGAGATGAAGATTACAGCACATGTGCATCCGGATTTCTGCCTCACCGTGTCCGTGAGAAAGCAGGGGGCACATTGGAAACCTCGCCAAGCCCCGTCCCTCTGTTGGGGGGGAATGGAGGTGGGAGGGAAGGGGCTGCCGGTTTCTCCACCAGCGACAGCGATGCCAAGGCACGGCACCCGCTCACCCGCCATGGAGCGCCTTTGAAACCATGTCCCTCCCTCCCCGTGGGAGGTGTCCCTGTGCTGAGAGTGACCCAGCTGTCCAGAGCAGCCCCTTGCCCTGGGCAGCAGACAAAGAGCGGGTACACAGGCACCCGCCCGGCCCCAGTGCTTTGGCAGCGCAGAGAAGCGAGCCATTGTCCCCGCACGCTGCCAGCCCCGGCGCCAGCTGCCGCCGAGGACCGGACCGGCGCAGGCTGCCTGGTGGGACACAGCAGAGCCAGCAGCGGTTGTGCTATGGCCGGGCCGGTGGGGTCAGCAGCAGCCCTGGTCCTCCTCTGCCTGGCCATGAGGCTGGAGGCCAGCCCGGAGCTCTCCGGTGAGTCGGGGTGCAGGCAGGGTGATGAGGGATGCTGGGGACTGCGCCGGTGTGACGGGAGGGCGAAGCGACAACTGGGTTGGCGGGGTAGCGACAGGTCAGGCACAAACCAGTGCAGGCCAGAGGGAGTTTACCAAAAAAACTGGGTTTTTTTATCCCCATGGCAGGGCTGGGATCTGCAAACACCCCGTGAGGGAGCTGCTCCCCTCCGCTGCTGCTGCACTCCCTTGGACAGTTTGGAGGCAGAAATGCAAAAACCCAAATCTTAAGACAGTCCCCAAGCTTTCCTGAGATCCCCCCCTGGCCATGACGCCCATCCCCTCAGTGCTGAGTGGTATGTGGAGGTGAAGGCTCCTGGAGCACCCAGGGCTCCCCTGCAAGCCTTTGCTGCCCTGAGAAGGTGAGGCAAGAGAAGGGCTGAAGCTTTACTCAGACCCCAGCCAGAGCCACCCATGAGTGGGGGGGCTGTAGGGTGCACTGCCACAAGGTACAGCAAGGGCCAGATCCTCTCACCGGGAGCAGCACCGGTAAGCCTCATAGATGTAGCCGAGGCAGAAATTTGGGATCCCTTGTGCCCCAGTGCTTGGGACAGTCAGGACGGGTGCAGGCAGGCTGGGTGCCGCCATTCCTCTGAGGAATCTTCTAGAAATAGCCACACACACCTTCCATTCTGCTCTGCCGGACCCGGGCAGAGTGAGATCGCGGCACAATGCCACTGAGCACAGCAGGGCGGGATGCGACAGAGAGGATGTGATTTCATCTGGGCAGAGCTAACTGCACAACCACACCATCAGGGACTGAGTCAGCGGCACCGGCAGGCAACCGGAATCACTCACAAAATCTGCCCGCAGTCTCCTTGCCATGGTTTCACCCACCCCCCCCTCCCATTTTCACAATTGCTCACTGCCCCAAAATGGTGTGATAGAGAAACTTCTGTCCCTGTGGTACTGTTTGAGCCTCGGTTTTAAAATACAAACTGCCAGTACCGCCAGTCAGCACGGCAGTGGAGGAGGGTGCCAGCTGCAAGGCAGGCTGGATTTGGGGAAACCCATTTCTCCCCCTATTCCTCCCCCTTGTCTCCGACCATCCCCAGGATTTGGCTCAGCCCTCTGTGTCCAGGGCTGATCTGGCAGCAGGGGTTTTGGGCAGCCCCACCGACAGCCTTCTCGGGGATGGGCAGGTGGGTTTGGAGTTGGTGCCAGGCAGAAGTCGAGCGCTGGGCAGCTCTGGAGCCTGCACAAGAGCCTGGCTGGTGCCACAGGCATGGAGCTGCTGCAGGGGATGCAGAGGAAAGAGATCAGGGCCTGTAGCCTGGGCAGGGTCCCATGCTCCTCAGAGTCCCAAGCGACTGGTGATATGGGACAACCAGAGGAGAGGGACAAGATGGGGCTTGTCCTGCCCCCCCCTCTTTGTGGGCACCACACCCCAAGGGGCTGATCCAGCTCTGTGCCCTGCAAGGAGCATCTTTGCATCTCCAATCTGGCTAAAACAGCTTGTCTGCTACCATCCACACTCCTCCACCTCTCCTTTCCTCCCTCCTCCAGCACGCAGAGGAGTGAGCCAGGTCTCACTTGCACGAGGCTTTGGCCATCCCACTCACTCATCCTTGCAAGGAGAAATGCCAGCAGCTGCCTGTGTCCAAGGGAAAGAATAACTCCAAGCGGGAGCAGCTCCCAGCCATGTCTGCTGACGTCTCCTGGGGAGGGATGCTGTCCGCAGATGCCAACAGGCTAGCGGCAGGAGGGAAGGTGAAAGGGGCCCTTTGTGCAGCTGAGCCTGGCACCAGTTTGCAGAGGGACAGGGGCAGAAGCACAGGACTGGGAGCCAGCATTCCCACCTTCTTGTATTGGTTTGGGGGAGTTTGACAGGCTGCAGGACAGGGCGTGTGTTCTGCCCTGGAGACCAGCAGTGGGCTGGGGCTGGAGCGCGAGTCCCTCCAAGGACCCCACAGCTGAGGATGGGGTCTGTGACCCACCCAGCAGCCCAGGGTCCTGCCTGGCAGATAACAGATTGCCCTGTCCCCACCTCCCAGCCTCAAAATGATGCTTCCCCCTTGCTTTTGTTTTATTCAAAAGCCTGATGCAAACTGCTCTGTCCAGGGCCCTACGCATCATTTTTTGTCAGTTTTCCCTGTTTCCTCAGCCTCCTCCAGCAACTGGTGCCTGCTCAGAGCACCCCTGGCAGCTTGCAGAGCTTATATTAAAACAGCTTCCTTGCTCACTCAGCACAGCTGACACCAGTTAGAGCTGATAGCTGCCTGTTAAACCCTCTTGAAGGCTGGGCAGGACAGCCCTGCCTTACTGTTCCTTGTAGGAAAACAACAGGGTAAGTAGTTTGGGACACAAACTGGGCAGGATTAAAAGACAGAAATACCTCGTGCTGGGCATTCAGGGAGAGACAGGTCAGTGCCTGTTGGAAAGGCTGTGGGCTGGGAATGTCTCACACCGATGCACTGGGTTTCACCAGCAGAGAGACCTGGGGTCAGCTAGGCTCAGTGATGACTTTGTGGTTCACACCCATCCATACTAACCCCTCCCCGATTCCAGTGATCATCTCTGGCTCATCCTTACTCTGTCCTCCCCATGTCTCCATAACAAGCCTGATTTTCTCTGAACCCTTTACTACTCCTCACGGGATTCTTCCGTACATGTTTTTTCTGACCTGTCGTCCTGCCTCCAGCTTTCACTTCCCTTTGCTAACCAGCTTGGCTACTCCATGCTGATTTCCAGCCTCTTGGCTGCAATGCTGGATATAAGATTCGCTCCAAGCCCACCTTCTCTGCCTCAGCCCCGCTCTGGTCCTGTTTGCCCCATAAGTGCCCCAGCCCAGGACATCCTCACTGCCACCGGCTGTCAGGAGCTGACGCGCTGCCACTGCCAAGGCCCCCTTGTCTCCTCCAGCCAACACCACCCATGTTCTCCCCTTCCAGGGTACCTGCGCAAGGTGCTGAGGAACCACACCGCCCACACCTGTGACGGGGAGCAGCTCCTCATCGTCTGCCCTCGCAAGACCACCATCAGTATCCTCAGCGCCTTCTACGGACGTCGCGTACCCAGTCCCAACCTCTGCCCCAGCCCTGGCAATGCCTCCCAGGAGAGCACCGAATGCACGTCCACCACCGCCCACCTGGTAAGGGCAGGGGTCCCCAAGGGACCAGGCACATTCCTCCTTCTCTAGGTCGCTGGGCTGGCTGCTTGGGCTGGGTGGCTGCAGGCAGCACAGCCTCCCTGTGCCCCGAGGGAGGCTGCTGCTATTGGCACGGGGATTCACCCTTGGGGACCTTTTCCTGGAGCGTTTTTGGGAGATAAGGGTAGACGAGACCTTCTGCGATGGGTAACAGGGTAGGGCAGCCCTGCCAGAGGAGCCTGGCAGGAGGCACTGCTGCATCCTGAGCTGGCTTGTGGAGTAATCCCGCAGGACACAGCAGGCTCTGCGGAGAAAGCTCCAGCAGCTGGGTGCAGCAGCCAGGGTGCCAGGCTGGGGAAATGGGATGGGGCCCACGAGGTATGGCTGCGCTAGGCTCTATGGGTGCCTCCCCTGGGGTTAGCACAGAGTTTGGCTCTTCCCCAGCCAGAAGAAGCACCCGTCCGTGCTTGCAGCTCCTAAGAATTGGATTAATGAAGCAGGCCCAAAGGAGGGTCTGTTGATCACAGTAGCCAGCACAGGGAGACGGGAGGAAGGCAGGGGCTGGCAGAAGGGAAGAGACCTCTCCAAAGCTGATGCCTGGCTGGAGGAAATACTTGCCAGGCTGCTCCAAAAGCCCCACAGCCTGCTCTGTGCTGCGGCTGTGCTCGATTCTTCTTTGTGTTTGGGGGAAAACCCTCTGCCTGGTGAAGACATCAGCCCTCCACTGGCCCCACAAATGAGACATCATGAGCAGCTTGAGGAATGGGGCAGAGAGGAGCTGGGAGGGGTGTCGTCCCCTGGCATCCTGCAGCTTTACCCTGATTTCAGGCTCCCCATGCTGGCACGGCTGGCCTCAGCATCCATGGCCTTGGGATGCCTAGAACCAGATAGGCTGCTGCAGATGGCAGCAGCCTAGTCCAGGCATCATAGCAGTCACCTTGGAGGGAGCGAGAAGAGCAATAATGCTCATTCTGCAAAGCCTCAAGCACATGTCCTTTGCCCGCCAAACTCCTCCAGTTCTCAGCAACTTCAACCTTGCTGAACACTGGAGCCCGGTCTCCCAGGGGCTGCGCTCATCCATGACCCCCTCCTCCCGCAGGAGTGCCTGGAGCTGGAGCTGGCCTTGTACTCACAGGAGCCTGCTTGCTGCCTTTTCTGGAGTCCTGCTCAGCCGGGCAATGCTCCTTGGCCCCAGCCGCAAAGCCCTGGTGTAGCTACTCAGCTCTACCTATGGCTGGGGAGATGCTGCACCCACCAGCTGCTGCAGAAGAGTGGGTGAGATGGGCCATGTGCCGTGCTGTGCTGGACATAGCACGCCCAAACCGTACCCACTTCTACCTCCTGGTCACAGGGCTCTGACAAGCCCAGGGCAGCTGGGATGCATGGTGGGGGCCAGCAGGAGGGTCCCTCAGTGGGGACAGGGTTTCACATGCTACTTTTCTATTCCTGTTCCAGCTCCTTGCTAGGGCTGGGGCAAAAATGCAGCAAACCCAGCTGTGTGCAGCTGCCTGTGGGGAAGGGGAACATGGAGCTGGAGAAGAGGAACAAGAGCTGAGGGGCCAGTTCCCTGCTCTAGGAGCTCATGAGGCTTTGCTGCTCGGTCCTGCTCCAGCTGCAGATCCCCTCCCAGCATCCCGTATGTCCCAGGAGCTCTGCAAGCGCCAAGCCAGACCATGATGCTGTGGCACCAAGCTGGCCCCGCAAACCACCCTGCAAACACAGGTCACGGTCCCCAGAGCTTGTGTGTCAAGCACAGGCTGGAGGATACAGCCCAGCACAGACGTTTGGAGACCAAAGGGCAAGTCTGTGAGCAGGATCCGTGTGGCTCAGGTTTGCAGCAAGATGAAGGCACTCCCCCCGGGGGACCATGATCGTACAGGGCACGGTTCCCCACTGCCTGGAGGCTGCTGTTGGAGGAGAAGGGATGTCTGGAGAGCAGAGAGCAAGGCTGCTGCTGAGGTTCAGCTCTGTTTAGGCAAAACCCGAGGAGAAAGATTAATTGCATTTCCTCCTCAAATTTCACTTCTGGCAGCCAGTGAAGACCAGGAGGAGGCTCAGTCCTGTGCTGGGCTGGAGGGGTCAGGGACAGCGGAGGGGAAGGAGAGATGAAAAGGGGCTCCACCCTCTCGGGTGCCGGGATCCCAGGGCCCGAGTCGCAGGGCGATTTCCCAGAGGGGCGGCAGCGAGGGTCGGGGACGAGCTGTGCCCCCCCCCCGCCGCCAGCAGCCTCCGCTCAGGCTGTGGGCTTGCTGCTGCTGGGGCTTGCAGCATGCCCAGCGTCCCAGGGGGATGCTGGGGGCCGGGGGATCTCAGCCGGAGCCGCGGGCCCGGCTCGGCCGCCCGGAGGCTGGTTCGGCAGCGTCGCTCCGGGCCGCCGTGGGCTGGCAGGGAGAGCGGGCAGCGGCAGAGGCCAGCCCGGTCCCCGGCGCGGACGCTGCCCGAGCAGGCCGGTGGTGTGAACCCTCGTCCCCATCTTGTGGCCGCGCGTGTGCATTGCACGGAGCCCTGCTGGCGTGGGCGTGGGGGCGTCGTGCACGGAGCCGCGCCGCTGTGCTTGCCTGCACGGGTGTTGCAGGGAGCGGTGTCAGTGTGCACGCCTGCACGGGTGTTGCAGGGAGCGGTGTCAGTGTGCA
>JAVJGG010000039.1:134825-169852 GCA_035590195.1 Aviceda cuculoides | reverse complement strand
CTGCACGGGTGTTGCAGGGAGCGGTGTCAGTGTGGATGCCAGCACGGGTGTTGCAGGGAGCGGTGTCAGTGTGCACGGCTGCACGGGTGTTGCAGGGGACTGGGTTAGCGTGCACGCCTGCACGGGTGTTGCACATGCATGGTGCGGTGCGGTGCGGTGCTGGCGTGCGTGCCGGCACAGGTACTGGCAGCCGTGTGCTGGCACACAGCTCTCTGTGGGTGCGGGGCAGGAACCGATTCAGGAACGGACACATGAAGCGGGGTGACTGCGGTGGCGGGGCAGGGGGCATGAGCAGTCATAGGACACTTCTGCGGGGTGAGAGGCCATTTCCCTGAGCCTGGTGATGGCACTGAGGGAAAGGAGATGAGAACAGCCCCAGGACTCCTCACCCATCTTCACATCTGTCCTGCTTTGCTCTCCAGAAGCTGCTGGCTGAGTGCCAGGACCAGCAGTGGTGCCAGTTCTTGGTGCACAGCCAAGTCTTTGGGCCGGACCCGTGCCCTGGGACACACAAGTACCTCATTGCTTCCTACAAGTGCCGGCCAGGTGAGGTGGAGCGGGGTCTGGGCAACACTGCGTGGGCTCTTTCCTGACCTGGGCTGCTCAGAAGGGGGCAGAGAGGGGAGCCGAGCTGCTCCTCTATCTCACAGCCTTTGGCAGCTCTCAGACCCTGAGCCGGGCTAAGGGAGGAGAAGGCTGCGGGTGATTCGGGATGCATTGGGACATTCTGCGGTGTCACTCCCCAGGGAACCATCGGGTCAAGACAGTGTGTGAGAATGACAAGCTGAGGCTGCAGTGCCGACCAAAATCCATCCTGGCCATTTATTCTGCAAATTACGGACGATTCCTGCGGGGTAAACCAGAGTGTGATGCCCTGAACACTGGGGGATCCCATATAGGTACATCAGAAAGGTTCAAGACAGAAATGGGGCCAGAAGCCATGCAGAGAGCATGGCACAAGTATGCCATTGGGCTGTACCTGTGCTCCTTGGCCCCAGCTGGCTGGTGCCCAGTGAGCAGGGCAGGCAGGTCTGCCAGTGGGTCCATCCCCCGTGTCTTTGCAGAGTGCTTGGCTCCGGACGCCCTGCGGAGGGTCTCCAAGAAGTGCCACCGCAAGGGGAACTGCACTGTGGCTGCTGACCAGGCCACCTTTGGGGACCCATGCCTCCCTGGCACAAAGAAACAGCTGCGAGTCTCCTACACCTGCGGTGAGAGCCAACCACGGGGCTGGGGGCATGGGTGCCACTGGCTGACCCCCTGCTATGCCCACCCCGTGCTATGCAGGCAGGGGTGCAGGGCTTCCTAGGGAGGCAGGGGGCTGCTGAGGATGATCAGGTGGTGATGCTCTGTGTGTGCTCTCCTTGCAGTACCCAAGCAGCTGCTGGAGGAGGTGGGCCCTGACACCTCAGACCCCTTCCTGCTCTCGGACTACATGCACGGTAATGTGGTGGGGAGGCTGTGCCAAAAGCAGTGCGGCATCATGTCCATACCCGGGTGAACCACCCCTTCCATGGCCTGTCTGTGTCCGTGGTACCCACTGCTGGCACAAGACTGTAGCTCCATCCCAGCATCACTGTCCTGTGGCTGAAGCCACCCGTTGGTCAGTGCCCATGACTGAGGGGCTGAAGACGTGGTCTTCTGGGAGCAGGGGAGAGGAGGACCTTCAGGGGAGCATCCCCATGGGCAGAGAAGCACTTGTGCAGGAAGGAAGGAGTGTGTCGTGGGGAAGGAGGCAGGCAGGGGCAGGCAGCTGGGCAGTGGAGCACTGGGGAGCACCTTGTGTCTCAGCCCATGTCCCCTTGTTCGCTGCAGGTGGCTGGTACAAAGGGCCCAGGTTCTCCAGGCTCCGGGAAGACCAGATGATTTTTACTAGCTCTCTGGCAGCCTTTGCCCACCTTTGGGGTATGTGCCCTCCCCAGCTCTCACGCAGCACCCCGGGGAGTGGGACGGGCTTGGGAGGGTGGCTCAGGTCCCATGATGGCCCCTGCTCAGCCCGGGGCTCAGCTCAGAGGCAGCCAGACCCCAGACCCCTCTGGCACAGTCAGCAGGCCCACAAAGGAGGAGGGCACCAAGTGCCCATGCTGGGTTTGAGGGGTGCCACGTAGGGCGGGAGCTTGGAGGTTGAACAAGCCCTGAGGTCCCAGAGCATCAGCAGTTGTGCTGCTGCACTCCTGCTCACTGATCTTTCTTCTCCAACTGGCTGCATTACCCACTGGGTCTCCTTCCTTCCTGCCCTGTCTGCAGGAACACTAATGGAGAGCACCTCTCTGCAGGCAAAAATTTCCCTTGCCAGAGGAAATTACTCGTTTAAATCCCTGGCGAGATGATTCCTCCCCCTTTGCTGCCTACCCCACATTCCAGTGGGGGTTTCCTTTGGAGAAAGGGGCACACTGGTGGGTGCTGATGAGGCTCTGGGTGACAGTCCCATGATCACTGGGGCAGGGTCTGTCCTGGGTGCTGAGGGCATCCCTGCTACCCTCTCCTTCCTCCCATATGCCTGGCAGAGGGGATTTTCCAGGCACTGCTAACCTGCAGGCTGCAGAGGCGGTTTGTACCCTGGTGTCTCTTTGCTCCTCACCCCCAGGTGTCCCAGAGAAAGTTGGCCTCTACTTTCTTTGTGGGGTCTCAGGAGGCCTCATGGTTCTGCTGTGCATCATCAGCCCCAAAACGACCTTCCTCCAGGAGGTGGGGGAGGCTCTCAAAGACCCGGAGCTGGGGGGCAGCTCGGAGCTGAGCAGGACCAAGCTGCGGGATGAGCAGGATGAAGACCTTCCCGACGACAGTTCCTCAGATTCCTCCTTCCGCCGCCTCACCCGCACCTACCGGGCCACTGACAGCATCTTCAGCCCTGAGCTGACGGCGGCCATGGAGGGAGCAGTGGAGCACCAGGGCCGTGTTGGGGAGGAGATCTGGATGCCCAAGGAGTCAAGCCCGTATGCCATCCACAAGATCAAATCAGCCACCAAGTAAGAACTGGAAGAAGACGGCCAGAGCAGCGGGGAGCAGAGGCTAAGTGGGATCTGACATTGGAGATACACAGGAGTTTGGGCTCCTTGGGGTGAGTGGGCATCCTGAGTGGCAGCAGCGCCATGGCAGCCCCAGTGTGGCCATCAACCCACCACTCCACCAGCCTGGAAACCTCTAACCCTGGGGGTAAGATGTGGTCCCTGGGTGTGATAAGGGGGTTGCAGAATGGCTCATGGGGCCGCTGGCTCCTTTGCCACAAACACCGCTAACCCTAAGCTAACCTCCCCATTCTTGGCTCACATCGGCTGGCTCTAGTACTTAACCCTACTCAGCCACACCGAGCCAACCCTGAACCTTTCCAAGCTGTTTGCTCCTGTTTCTTCTTGGATGCTGGCTTCCACCACTGGTGCTGCAAACACCACCCCCCCCCGCCAGCACTCAGGCAGCATGCTGGTGGCAGAGATGCAGAAACGGCCAGGATGAGGGGAGGATGCAGGCAGAGCGGGTGGGAGAGCACCACAAGCATCACCCAGCACAGCCCTACCACACTGCGTGCCTTGCAGCCCTGGTATCCCCAGGGGAGCTGCACCCAGGTTCTGGGGCAGCTGGCAGCTTGGCACAGTGCTTGCTCTCACCTCCCTGTGGGCATTCAGGAGCTCTGTCACCCTGCGTTGCTCCATGCTTTCCTTCATGCTTCCCTCCGCTGGCAGGAGAGCCCCGGGGTTAACTTCCTGTGGCTTTTTCCAGTAAATAAATGCAACAGCTCATAGCTGCAATGTCCCTCCCTGACCTCTGCCATTAATAGTGAGAAGGGAGGAAAAAGGAAATGGCAAAGCTCAGCCCTCCCTGTGCAGATCAGCTCCTTGCCTCTTGCTGGTGCTTCTGGCACTGGGCCATGGGGAGCAACAAGTTGGGCCTGTTATAGCATGGGAAAGGATAAGGTTTAGCCTGGGGAAGGGAAAGGGGGGCAAAGCAGTCCATGTGGAACCCATGAATGACTCTTCCCTGCCCTTGCTCCTTCTCTTGAGCATGAGGCTCTCTGTCTAGTAAGCAATCCTGGAGCTAATGTCCCCACATGCCATGCCAGAGGGGCTTCTTGGCAGCCCCACGGTGCCAGGGAGCCAGGCAGGATCTGGCGGCTGCTCCAGCTGCAAAAGGCAGTGCGGGCTTTGTAGTGCTGTGGGAAGGGGCTGGATGGAAGCAGCGACCCAGCTCTTCTCACTGTAGGGACACTCCAGGCACCGATGCTCTTGAGCTAGCACATAGTAGGGTCTATTTTTCCATCCACCACAGTGTAAGAAGTGCCTGGGCTTGGTACAGCAAGAGTGGGCTGTGGGGGACATCAGTGCACCCCTTAACCCAGCTGCTGGCATTGGTGGTCTGCCAGGGGCCAGAGAGGCACCAGCTCTATCTCTGTGGTCCCGTGGTGGATGCTCTCCTGGTGCAGAGCTGAGTGTCATGGCAATGCAGCAGCCTTGCACTCCTGCTCCAATTAGGGGGGCCAAGGACTGGTGTCCTGCCTGATTTGGGGGGTTGCTGAGGGATGCCAGAGCCCAAGGAAAGTTTGGGAGGGTCTCACCTCAAACCAGCCCCCAGCATCCTTAGATGACAGGCAGGACTGAGACCACCGACTTGCCTCCATGCTTGGACAGCTGACACAGCTCCTGCTGCAAGACCTACAGTGTTCACCTTGCAGGATCCACTTCTTGTTCACCTCATCTTTCCTCCAGTACCCCCCAATGGCCAGGTGGGATTTTGGCATGTGTGGTGCAAGCCGCAGCCCCTGCAGTGGGGCCAGGCTTCCCAAAAGCCTCCTGAGGAGCACCAGCACGGCAGCGCTGTGGGGACTGGAAAAGCCGGCTTCCCCCTGCCAAGCCCAGGCAGGACAGGCAGACACAGACCCATCCCAAAGTGGGCAGCTTGCCCAAGCCCCCGCAGGGCCACAGGCAGACTTGGATGGGGGTTTTTGGCTAAGGATCTTATCCCATAGGCCAATGCACCATGTTTCCATTGGTGATGGGATGTGCCCCAGCTCTGCCTGGTGAGTATGCACCCAACTTGTATTTTTGGCTGGAGTATGCGCTGCCCCAACATGCACAAGGAGAGGCAGACACCTGGATCCCACAAGGATTCCAGACTGACAGTGAGTGAACCTCAGGGAGCTCCCAGGCCACAGACAGCAGCGGTGGCACTGGGGGAGCTGGGGCTGGAGAGGACAAGTGGCCAAGGAAGAAACAAGATGGGCTAGAGCTGCAGCAGCCCTGACTGGTTTTGGGGCCTGAAGGTACCTGAGATCTGTGGGACCCACGTTTAAACCTCCACCAGCCCTGCAAGCACCCCTCAGCCATGCCACACCCCAAAGCTGTTCTGCTGCTCCTGGCTGTCAGCGGCCCCAGTTCTTTCTGCTAGAGATGTGCCAGAGCTGCCTGTACGTGGCCCAAGCTGCCCCACCTGTCAGCAAGGAGAAAGGACTGATCCTGCCTGCATGGCCGCTGGGCAGCAGGTTTAAGTCCCTTCAGATGCTGGCACCGGGATGTTTCCCTAGCAAGGGGATTCATCAGCTCCACCGGCAACAGTGGCACATGGGTGTGGGATTATCCCAAAGGATTTTCTTGGGTTAAACTTATGGATCTGGAAGGTTTTGCTGGCAATGTGCCAGCTGGGGGAAGATCTCCTCTGCTGCAGCGCTGAGCTCTGCTGAGCTTACCTTGACTGGTGGGGGGGGGCGGGCCTTTGAGCCTGAAGCTTGGTGCAGTGCTAAAAGCCCCCAAGAGCTGGAGAGGGGAAGGGACCTCTGCCATCCCAGACCCTCAAGGGAATGGGGATCAGGTCAGAGCATCCCCAAAGCCTCTGGGACAACAGGAGCAACTCAGATGGTGTGCGGGCGGGTCAGGGGCTGCCCGATGACAACCACCCTGTACAAGCAGGGCAGCTCCTTCCCTTGGAGCCACCTTTTGCTCCCACCAGCCCAGCTCAGCATCCCCCAGTTGAGTTCAGGTGATGGGCATGGGGTGGGTGCCTCCCACGCTGGGGCTGCAGGCAGGGGTTAGCTCTGCCCCCCCGGCAGCCGCTGCCACCCCTGCTCCCCCAGCACTTGTCATGGCCAGCTATGACATGGATGTTACTCAATGCCTCCATCCTCCTTCCAGAAAACAAGACACTGGAGGGGGTGACTGGCTGGGGGCTCCTCACTGCTGAGGTCAACCCCACCTCTTTCTGATCTTGGCTGGGGATGAAGAGTGGACAGATCCTCTGAGAGCAACTGAGCCAGTGGAAGAGTTCAAGATGGACCCTCCTGGGTCCCCCAAGCCCAGCAGGCAGGGGCAGAGGAGGCGGCAAGTGGGACAGACCCCTTCCCCCAGCCATGATGCAAGGACTTTTTGGGGCAAGAGGCTTTCTCCCTGGCCAGCATATACCAGCACCCACTCATGCCCCGTTTGAGGCTGTGTCTGCAGCAGCAGGTTGTAGCCTTCAGAGCTCAACCAACAGGGATGAATTGGTGGCTGCTGGTGCCATCCCTGCCTGACCGGGCATGATGGATGTGCTTGACCCCTTAACCACACTTGCTGTAGTTTGGTTCAGGCTCCAAAGGAGGTAAAGGCCTGAGCCATAGCCGGGTCAATAACTCCTCTAGTTTCAATCAGTTCTCTGAAAAGCCACAAAGGAGCAGGGTGACACAGTGAGCACCAAAGCCTGTGAGCTTGGAACATCGATCATGCAATTAATATATGAATAGCAGGTGGCTTTTCCAAGACCCATTTATCAAGGAGCAAAGTTAGTTGTGGGTACAAGGAGTCTCGTGCATACCTTTCCCATCGCATGTAACTTGACTACGAGCCAATCACTTTATCCCATAAATATGACAGCCTGAGCGAGCCTCCTTTGAGCTCTCCCTGCGAGGCAGTGTGGCCAGTGATCTCCCCTTGAGCTGGGATGCCTCTCGAGGTTGCTTCTCGAGGCAGAGAGACCTTTTACCAATGGCAGATCTTTGGTGAGCGACCAACATCGTGCATAACCTTGTAGTATGGTAATTCTGATTTGTGCCTTGGTAACTTTGACTCTGCCTTGGTCCCTTTGAATCATTGTTCAAATAACTGTGCAGTACAGCAATAGAGCGAACCTTGTCATAAAACTTTGTTAAATTACGCTTTTACGACATCATGTTAAAACCCCTTTAAGCAATCTGTATCTCCCATTCGTGACACCAGGTCACAGGAGCTGCATGGCCAGCCCAGGGTACACCCGGCCCCCCAAATCAGAGACCTCCAGCCCGATGAGAAAGGGCAGCCCCGATGTCCGGGGTGGCCAAAGGGGGTGACCCACAGCCCTGGCTGGGGGCGGAGGAAGCAGGCAGCAGGCCAGGGCCAAGGCCCCTGCGGGGGCGCTAGGCCCAGAGGCCTGTAGAGGTCGTTCCATCCCCCCCATGAAGGGCGGAAGAGCCAGGACTGCTCCCCCGGAGCTCCGGGTCCCACCAGGCCATGGCGGGGGCGGCGGAGGAGCGGCCGCTCCTCTACCAGCACCATGCCCTGCCCGCTGGCTGCCATGACACCCTCCCCAGCGGCCCCCGCGAGACGGATTTAAACGGCAACCCGCCACACCAATCATCACCCGCCTCGGCCGGCCGGCCTGCCCCGCCCCCGCTGCAAGTGCGCTCTTCTATTGGTCGCCGGGGCTGAATTTTAAACCTTGCCGCCCTGCCCCTTAGCAACCGCATCCCTACCCGCTCGCCGATTGGCCGTCGCCTGGCACCGCCCCGCGTTCTGATTGGGCGACGCTCGGCCAGTGCTGGCCGGCCGCTGCCGAACTGCTACTTTCAAAAGAGCCGGGGCCGGCTGCGGGGCGGTGGCGCAGGTGAGTGGGGGGCTGCGGGGCTCCGGCTCCTCCGGGGCTCGCACTTGGGGGGTGGCTGCTGAGTGGGGACCCCTGAAGGTTTTGCGCTTCCCTCCCCCGAGGCTGACGATCCCCCTCTCTCCCCCATATGCCCGTTCCCCAGTGCCGCGGGGGCGAGCAGGGGTGGAGACCCCTGTCGCGGGGGGGTTCCGCTCCCCTGGGGTGCCGAGGTACCCCTGAGCCTACTTTCCACCCCGGGTGTTGTGGCGGCGGGGGAGGAGTAAGGGAGTGGGAGCCCTTACATCCTTCTCCGAGATGCAGGGAGCTGGAAACTGCCACTGCTCCCCACGCCCCTGCTCCCGGCAGGGCACTTTTGGTGGGGATCGTGGGGCTCCATGTCCCCCCTCTCCCCTGGGAAAAGCACGCTAGCGCTTCCCCGCGCCCCTAGCCAGACCTGCACCCTCCCTGACGTTGCCTCAGGGCACCATGTGCCTGCCATGCTCAGGGAGGGTCTTGGGGTCTGTCCCTGCTGCACTAACCCCCAGGAGGGATGAGTGCCCCATGGTTCTGCCCCCAGCCCTTGAGGGTGTCTCTGGAGACAGGCAGCTGCCTGCATCAAGTGCTGCTCTGCTCCCAGCTTGCTTGTAGAAGTCGAGGGAGAAGATGCCGTTGCCACGCAACGCCAAGATGCTGAGCACCAAGCAGCCCCGAGCAGGCAAGGTGGGCCCTGCTGCAGCAAATGCCAACCCTGAGAAGGTGAGTCCCAAGCCAGGCAAGGGGTGTGGGGGGCTTCTGTGAGGCAGCTGGCCCCCCCTCTTCAAACAGCCTCTATTGCAGGAGGAGAGCTGTCAGGCCAAGAGATCTCCATCCTCACCCCAGGGTGGGCCCAAGAAGAGGTCGGCGTTCGGGGACATCACCAATGTGAGTGCTGCTGTGGGTGCAGGGGCTTTGGTGCCCTCTGTGAGCCCCTCCATGGGAGTGGGGCTGGGTATCCCCTCCAGCACACAGGGTGGGGGATGTCCTATGCCCTGTCAGCAGGATGGCAGGTCTCCCTGCAGGGCACACCTCGCTTCCCTCTGTGTACCCTTCTGTATATCCCCATTCTCACCCAAACAGGCTCACAAGAACCAGGTGGTGGCAGGGAAGAAGGAGGCTGTGAAAGTGGCACCACACAAGGCACAGAGGGCCCATGCTGCCCTGGGCGTTGCCAAGAACAATGAGATCAACCTGAAAAAGTGAGTAGCCAGGGGAGATGGAGATGGGGACAGGTGCTCGGGCAGGGGGGATGCTGCAGGGCCAGCACCTGCAAACCTGTCCCATGGGGAAGAACAAGCAGTGGTGGGGGCTTCCTTTGGCCAATAGAACCAGATGGGGAGGGCAGACAGTAGATAAAATGGCCCCAAGTTGCACCATGGGAGGTTTGGATTGGATATTAGGAAAAATATGTTCACTGAAAGGGTTGTCGAGCATTGGAACAGGCTGCCCAGGGAATTGGTTGAGTCACCATCCCTGGAGGTATTTAAAAGACCTGTAGACAGGGTGGTTAGGGACATGGTTTAGTGGTGGACTTGGTTGGCAGTGTTAGGCTTATGGTTGGACTCGATCTTAAAGGTGTTCTCCAACCTAAATGATTCTGAGAGTCTCTATGGGGATATTTTAGGGGTGGTTTAGCCACTTCCTGAAGCAGCAAGGGGCTTTGGAGAACCCCTTTCAGCCAGATGTGGCCTCCTACTAGCGATAATTTACGCTCTTGTCCTGTCTAGGTCAATGAAGAAAACTCCCACGACAGAGGCTCCTGCAGAGCCCAAGGAGGATCCTGTGCCAGAGGAGCTGGTGCCTGCACAGGTACTGAAGCCCTCTGAGGAGAGGACAGGGACCCTGGACTGCAGCCTGGCCCCCAGTCTCATCTTGATGGTCTGTGGCTGCTGGTGGTGGTACCGGCGCACCAGGCAGTGCTTTGGACCTCAGAGATACTTGGGCCAGTGCGATGGAAAGCTGGGGAGGGGGGGTAAACCCCTCCTACCTTCTTCCTTCAAAAGATCTCCCATGGGCAAGTGTGGGGGTGGGGGCTGCAGAGTGATGGGGGCAGATGGGGAAGGGGGTGCAGAGGTGCAGCAGCCTTGCCCTGAAGGGGTGACCAGCACCCACAGAGATCAGAGCCTCCCCACTTACAGCTGCCTCCTTCATCCCACCAGCTGCCAGCTGTGGAGGACATAGACAAGGAGCAGCTGGGTGACCCCTATGCCAGTGCGGAGTATGCCAAGGAGATCTTTGAATACATGCGGGGAAGAGAGGTGGGTGATGCCTGGCCAGGGGGTGGCAGCCCTGTCTGGGGAAGGGGTAACTGCGGACAGGGCCACCTGCTTGCCCAGAGGTTCTGAGCTCCTGTCAGGAGCCTGCATGGGGCAGGAGGGGGCTTGTTTGAGGGTGGTGGTGTCTGGTGAGTCCCTGACAGCTGGTACCTTGGCAGGAGAAATTCATGCTCCCTGACTACATGGCAAAGCAGCCAGACATCAGTGGGGACATGCGTGCCATCCTGGTGGACTGGATGGTGGAGGTGCAGGTACGTGGGCATGGGGAAAGGGGCATGGCCTTCTGCAGAGCAGCCCCCACTCTGCCTTTGGTGTGTGGGACCTCAGTACACTGGTAGAGGCTCCTGTGAGTGTCCCCAGTGCAGAGCTGATCTTCCCCCTTCCCAGGCTGGGGATGAGCTTGCATACCTCCCTCCAAACCTGGACCCATGGGCACCTCTGGCCCCTGTGAGGGAACCTGGCGTGGCCAGGCAGACAGAGCTTCTGCCTGACACCCCCTCCTGTCCCCCTGCCCGCATCCTTGCAGGAGAACTTTGAGCTGAACCATGAGACGCTGTACCTGGCTGTGAAGCTGGTGGACCACTACCTGGTGGAGGTGGTGAGCATGAGGGACAAGCTGCAGCTCATCGGCTCCACTGCCATCCTCATCGCCTCCAAATTTGAGGTTACTCTTCGTGTGTTGTCTTGGGGTGCTGAGGCAGAGGGGGCTGTGTCTCTATGGTCCCCATGGGTTATTGTAGAAGGCCAGGTCCACATGGTGCCGGGCCACTGCCCTGAGAGCTGCTGGGGTGGCATGTCTGTCCTTGTGTTACTCCTTCTTATCCCAAGGGCTGCAAATGCAGTCCTGGTGGTCTGGAACCTGTCTCCTGGTGTCACTGGAGACCTGTCTCCTCACTGGTCTGCAGAGCACCAGGACAGCTGAGTTTACCTCATGCAAGCAAGGCTTGGAATTAGAGCCGAGGGCTGGGGCAGTATAGACAACAATCAAGCCCCACTGGATATTGTAACAGTCCTTTCAGGGTCTGGCAGGGCATGAGCCCTTACAGAGCCTGCAGACTGATAGGATTTCCTGAGTGTTGCCAGGATGAGCCCCTGTTAGGGTGCTGAGCAGTTGTGCCCCAGCAGGAGCGGTGCCCACCATGTGTGGATGACTTCCTCTACATCTGCGATGACGCCTACAAGCGGGAAGAGCTCATTGCTATGGAGATGAGCATCCTCAGCACCCTCAAGTTTGACATCAACATTCCCATCCCCTACCGGTTTCTGCGACGCTTTGCCAAGGTGGGTGCAACAGGAGGGTGGGCTGGTGTCAAGGTACCTCCAAGCAGCCCTTGTGTTGGCTCCCTGGGGTGGCGATGTGCATCCCCAGGGCCCTGGACTCCCAGCTGGTAGCAAGGAGGGTTTAGCCAGGACCCCCCCAACAGGGCTGAGGGGTGAGGATGCTTGTCTGTGGCAGGCTGGGGCTGCGGGATCTGTGCCTTGTGCCCCAGGGGCAGCACTCTAGATAACAAAAAGGTTGCGGGGGGAGCAGTGTTTCTCAAAAAGCTAAGCCTTTCCCTGCCTGCCTGGCTGTAGTGTGCCCGTGCCACCATGGAGACACTGACGCTCGCCCGCTTCCTCTGCGAGATGACCCTGCAGGAGTATGACTATGCCCGGGAGAGCCCCTCGAAGCTGGCTGCCAGCTGCCTGCTGCTGGCACTCACCATGAAGAACCTTGGTGGCTGGGTAAGCACCTGCCCAACCTGCTGTCCCTGCCAAGGTACCCTGGGAGGCACCACGGGGGTGCAGGAGTGGATAAGCTGGTGTGCAGGGGTGATGTGCTGAGGCTATGCTCAGATTTGGGGGGCTGGAGAGGGAAGATGATGGCTGTACCGTCACTGAGAGGACCCAGCTCAGCCCCTGTTGTCCCTTTGCAGACCCCCACGCTGGAGTACTACAGTGGGTACCGTTCCCAGGACCTGCATCCCCTGGTGAAGAGGCTGAATTTCTTGCTCACATACCAGCCGCACGACAAGCTGAAGGCTGTGCGCACCAAGTACTCACACAGGTGAGCATCACAGGGCTCCGCCTCATGCCTATCCCCTCCATGGAGGGTGGCACTACCAGCGCACACCCTTGGGTGCTGCAGAGAGCTGGGAGCCCTGGTGGATGGGTGTCAGGGCTGTGGCTGAGCTCTAAGCCAATGTGATTCCTTTCAGAGTCTTCTTTGAGGTTGCTAAAGTTACTCCCATGGACATGCTCAAGCTGGAGGAGATACTGAAGAGCTGCTAGCCCTGTATCTGTAAATAGCCTGTAAATAGTTGGGTGTTCTCTGGCAGGGGAGCACCATGTACATAAATAATAGCAATTTTAAGTGAAGGGGATGGGGGAGGGAAAAAAAAGTCATGTGTAGCTGTCAATAAAATGTTGTTTGTCTTATGTGCTGGTGGTGGCTGCTGGGACAGGGGTAGAGGATGCTGGTGGAGGTTATGCTGAACCCCTGAGCTGTGGTTCCCCTACGGTGTTGGAGCAAAGGGTTGAGAGCAGGGGCCACTTGCATGATTGAGAGCAGGAACCTGAGGGGTGAAGGCTGGAAGGGGCCAGGTCCCACTCACCCTCCCCCCACCCCTTGCCTTCCCCTAAGTAATGACACTACACAAGCAGCAGCAATGAGTATCTTTTCTCCAAATATTTACACAGCTTAAATACCCATGTGGGGAAGGGGGATCTTTGCTTTGGCCCCAGCTTGGGCACACATGTGGCAGCCCAAGCTCCTGTAGTGACCCTGCCGTGGGCTGGACTACAGGTCACTCCACATTGCCTACGGGGCTAGACCTCTGCTTTAGTGTTTCCAGCCCCACAGGCTCAGGGAGAAGCAGTGGCTCCAGAGACACCAAGGGACAAACGGACAAAGCGAGGCAAGCAGGGAGGCTCCACACACATGGGGAACAGCAGGGACCTGGAGCCCCCCTGCCTGACCCCTGGTCCCTACGGGCAGCACCCAGCACATGGGCTGGGCTGCTGCCAGCCTAGGGTGGGTTGCTGAGCTCCTTAATGGCCTGGAGGATTCTCTTCATGTGGCCCACTTTGGTGATCCCCAGGTCCTGCAGGAAGGACAGATGGGAGCTGACACGCTTGCAGGGAGCCAGCCCTCAGCTCTCACTGGCAGGGAAGCTGCAGGGTGGAGGATGAGGCTGCAAAGCCGAGCTCCCCATGCTCTCTCCCTGCCAGAGCATGGTCCTTGCTAGGAGCTCTCTGTCTGCTTGCAGGCATGTCCCCATGCCTGGGTGCAGGAGAGGGCATGGTGCTGTTGATCCTGCTTTGAGCAGGTGTACAGAACCTTGCAAGCTGGAGGGCCAGGGCCAACCCCCTCCCCTGCTTCCAGCCCCTGTGTGGAAGCTAAGCAAGCAGCGCAAGCTCAGCCCTGCAGGGCTGGGGCCAGGTGCAGGGTCAGCACCTGCCTTCCCCCTGCCGTGAGGGATGGGGAGAGGAGGGATGGAGGACACCGTGCTCCCCAGGGCTGGGGGTCCCTCAGGGGGTACAAGGAGGGGTTGTACCTTCAGGTCTCTCCTCTCCAGCAGGATCAACTCAGAGCCCTGGATGTCATGCCGGACAAAAATGTCTCTGTACTCCCCTAAACCGAGTGCTTCCAGCCAAGCTGCCACCTCCTCGGAGCCCCACTTGTCTGCTAGCAGGGAGGAAAACCACAGAGGTGGACTGGGCCCCGCGAAGGCAGCCAGACGCAGCAGGGCAGGCAGCGGGCAGCCGAGGGCAGCGGCGGTGGCAGGCTGCAGCCAGCGTCCCCCACCCCCAGCTCTGGCAGGGCCAGAGGCCACAGCAGGCTCGGGATGGAGAGGTTTCTCCTCTCCTTAGCTTACTTATGGAGCATCCGAGCTTCTTTCTGTCAACGAGACCCGCCCCAGCCCTGGGGCAGGGACTTACCTGAAGGGCTGAGCTGTACCATAGCCCCCTTCTCCCCTTGCAGTGGTAGTGGAGTGACAGGGGTGGGGAACTCCGCATGTCCGTTAGCAGAAAAATTAAGCTCTAAGGGGCTGTTGGTGACAAAGGTGACATCCCCAGGCAGCCAGGATAGGCCCTGTCCCCCTCCCAGAGGGTCCCTCCACAGCATGCCCAGGACAGGAGGCCGATGGATAGGTCAGCACATGAGGGTCCCTACTAGTGTGGGCTGCGCCTGTCTCCCTCCCTGGTGTGCCATCTGCTTTACCTGGGAGCGTGCTGTTCGTCTTCTGTCTTTGCGCCTTGTCCTTCTCCTTCCTGGGCTTGGGGATGTTGAGGCGAAGCTTGAAGCTGCCCTTGTTGGTGCTGCCAGTGCTTTCCTGTGAGAAGCCAGGCTGAGTGGAATGCTACAGCCCCCACGGGGGCCACCCAGTTGGCTAAGCTCCTTCCCCTCCCCAGTCCCTGTGCACCCACCTCCTCAGCAGGGTGGGCAATGGGCCCCAGCCAGTGGATGTCCAGCAGCCTCTGCAGCTCCTGGCCCAGCACACTCAGGGGGCCGTGCAGTGCCTCCTCCTCCTGCGGTGAGTCCAGCTGTGGGGGACAGGGACCATCCCCAGCCCTGCTGCTACCCCCAGAGGTGCCAGCCAAGGGCACGGGCCCCTCCATTGGGGGGCTTGGGGTGCTCTCTGGCCCCCCACTCACCGCCTTCCCTTCCAGGAACGCCCTGGTCTCAGCATACAGCTCCTTGATGCTCAACACCACCTCCACAGCTGCATTCCTACTGAGAAACTGGGTGGGCATGGAGAGGTGACCCCTTGAGCAGCAGGGCCCCGAGGCGGCTGGGTGAAGGTCACCTTGCATCCCCAGCCCCAGCTCACCTCCGAGGTGCCAGCAGCTTTGTTGGAGAGCGCTTCGCTCAGCGCCAGGGAGCTGGTGTTGACAGCATGCGCCAGCTCCTGCTCCACGGCTTTGTGAACCTTGGCTGCCTCATGGATCCTGCAGGAGAGAAGGATTGGAGCTGCTGGGGCTTCATGGGCAGCATGGGACTAGGAGACCCCTGTAGCTCTGGGTGGCCATAGCAAAGTCCTCCCCCGCTCGTGCGCACCACATCCCCATCCTGCAGCCTGACCTGGCGATGAGGGTCTCGGCAACCCGTGAGACCTGCTGCAAGAGGCTGCTCTCCTCCTCGGTCAGGTACTCCATGGACTGCTGGGAGCTGAGCCGAGGCCGGGCGGTCGCTCGGTAGCTCTCCCCCTTCTGCTTGTCCTCCCAAGACTTAAGGGTGCTTTCAAATGCCTGCGGGGGACATGGAGATGGCCCCCTTCGGCCTGTCACACCTCCCTGTGCCCCAGCCCAGCCCCGCTGTGCAACCCTGAGCTCACCCGGTCCCTTGTCAGCATCTGGGCTCGGTTCTTGTGCTGGATCTTGATGATACCAGGCGGCTGGATCCAGGCTTCTCCATCCACTTGCACAGGGACGCCCTCATCCCCCCGGATGGTTATCTTCACCATGCGGCACTGTGGGGCGGACAGCCTGGGGTTGGCATCACAGCTGTCACTATGCCACTGGCTTCAGCTGCCGTGCTGGGGCTGAAAAGCCTCCCAGTGCCATGCCAGTGCCAGCCAGGTGCCCAGCTCACCCACACCACCCCAGGTTCTGCTGGTGCCCCAAAAGCTTTCTGGCACCACACAGGGTCCCTTGTCCCTACCTGCGCGATGCGATGGTGCTGGAGGTTGATGACCCGTGACACGGCCATCTGGATGCTGCCAAAGACAGCTACCACCTCCAGCTTCTTGTCATCAAAGGATGGAGCCCCGAAGTTCTGTAGGGGATCAGTATAAGTGAGACTTTCAAACCGGACTCATTTTGGGACCCAGCTTTTACCCCCATGCGTGCCCAAGGCAGGGACATCCCAGACCCCTGCCAATGGCTCCCGGGTTCCTTGGGACCATGGGAAGGATGTCACGCCCCCTTCCCCACCCTGTGGTGCTGGCACTCACATTGTCCTCCTTGGTGCCTCCCCAGAAGTTGATGCCTCCAGCGTAGCTGGGGATGTTGAGGACAGCGATGCCCTGCAGGCTGGGCAGCGAGATGGGCACCCCATCACACTGCAAGAGAGGGCTGAGCCTGGGGGCCGCTGCGCCGCCCCCCACACCCAGCCTATCCCTGTTCCCACTGTTGCGCTGTACCTCCAGCTGCACCCGCTGCTCCAGGTTCTTGTAGGTTCGTTGCAGGAGCTCCTTTGTGCCCAGCACCCCGTACCACATCATGTTCTTGGTGCGGCTGCTGCAAGGTGAAGTGGGACAGGTGAGAGGGGCTGTGCCCTCCACACTGGGGCACTGGGCTGAACCAGCCAGCCTGGACTGCTGGCCCTGCACCTGCCTCAGTTTCCCCATTCCCAGAACAGAGGGGGCTGCCCACTGCCTCCCGGGAGATGCAGGCTGCAGCATGTGGCACCCAGACGTGCACCCTTCCATGCTGGCATGGCAATGTCTCCTCTATCCAGGTGCAGAGTGTGTAAATCCCACCAAGTCCTCCTGTGCCCATTCACACACCTGGGGGGCCATCAGCAGCCAGAGCCTCACAGCAGCCCACCCCTGTCCCAGGGTGGGGCTTTGCAATCTGCCACCCACCCAGGGGTGCTCACCCCAGCACCGCAGCACTGGGTGCAAGTGGAAAACCTGACACAGGAAGGGGTCCCCAGCCAGGCACAGCAGCCCCAAGCCAACCCCATGGCTCCTGGCATCCTGACAGTCCCTCCTAGTGCATGCTCTGGAGAGCTGGCGGGGGTGGGTGTACATGTTTCTCCCAGGGGAATCTGGGGGGTTTCAGCCAACCTGCACTTCTTGGGGTGCTCATCCCGTTTGTTGTTGAACTCCAGGGAGATCTTCGCATCCAGTCCGATACCAAAGTAGTTGTTCATGACACATTTCTCCGAGAAGTGGCTGAAAGGAGCAGACGGGGCGGGCGGATTGGGAGGCAGCTGCACACAGGCAACCACTGCGCTGGCGCACTGGGGCATGAGGTATAAAACCCACCAGAGCTGCGGTGTGAGCTCCTGGAGGGGTTGGCACTGGGAAGCCTCACCCAAGCCAGCAGGGATGGCTGGCCCCCCCCTCGTTCCCCATGTGGGACACCTGTGGTACAGTCAGGACCTGCCTGCACTGGGTGGGGGCCAGGGAGCCCTGAGCTCCCAGCATGATCATGGTGCTAGTCAAGGGGCTGGCAGCAAGAGATCCTGCACTGGGCATACGCAGGCTTCCCCAGCGTGGGCACCGCTGGGCCAGGGAGGGCTGAGCACCAGGGATGCCACACTGGTGGGCAAAGGATGCCCCAGTGGCCATCTCCAAGAGGCAGCATGGTCCTAGCTCTGCTCCCACTCTGTGATGGGCAGCAAGGGTGGGCCAGGGTCCCTGGGGCGGGCAGGACCACAGACTCACAGAGTGCTGGGGTCTTCTGGAAACTGCAAGCTGCCGAAGGTGTCTGGCCGGTCCAGGATGATGGAGGAAGATGCAGAGGTCACTGTCTCCCGCCGGGAGCCTGGCCGGGAGGGAAGAGGAGGCAGCTGCTGAACTGGCTCTTACCCTGACCCCATCCCACGGCTCACCCCTGTGCCCCCCCCAAAAGCCACATGCCCCATTGGCATCTTACTGAGCCTCTCCTCCTCCGTGTTGAGCTCCTCTGAACTTTCCTTCTTGCTGGGGCCCACACTGCCCCGGTAGACTTGGGTCTGCTTGTTCTGCTCATCCACAGCTGGATGCAAAGAGGGGCACAACAGTGAGTCTGGGCAGCCCCATGGCCCTGTGCCCTCTCCCCGGGTCAGCCTTGTGGGGTCATGCCAGGCAGGGCCCAGGGTGGCACCTCTGCCCTGCATTGGGGACCTCCCTCAGCCACACCAAGCATCAGAGAAGGGCTGATGCCCTTGGACTGCACAGCACCGCTGCCACCGCAAGGATTCAGATGGGGAAACCAAGGCACAGGTCCAGCACCAACCTGTGGTGGCTCTGCAGCCTGTGCCAGGCTGCTGCAATGCCACGCAAGCTGCCAGCCCCCGCCACCCCCTCACCTTTCTCCGCCTGCTCAATGATTTGCCGCAGGGCTTTCTTCAGGCTGTTTGCCCGCAGCATGAGCTGCTCCTTGGATTTGAAGATGCGAGGCACGGGGCTGGGGTTGAAGCTGCCACCTTTCTCTTGGTCCTTAGTGTCGGCAGGGGTGTCCTGCGCCATTCCCTCAGGGACCACAATGGCCTGAGCCTCCTCATTCAGCTCCCGTACCAGCGAGTCCAGCTTCTCGTTCAGCATGGCGCACTGCGGGACACCCACCATGATCAGCACCCTGGCACAAGCTGCGGCCCTTGACCAGTACTGGGTGCTCCCTGGGCACCTTGTGCCTGCCTGGGCACCCATAGCACCTGGGCATCCCAAGCATGAGGTCACCCCATCTTTGTCTAGGCACTCCATGCTCGACTCGGGACCCTGAGAGCCTGGGCACCCCATGCTTCCCTGGGCACTCTAAGTGTCAGGGAACCCCATGTGCCTAGACACTCCATGCTGGCCTGGGCACCCCAAGTGTCTGGGCACCTCAAGCACAGCACCCCGATGCATGCACAGCAAGGGCATGGGCCACTGGAACAGACCCCACCAGCCCCTCCACTGCCCAGCAACCCAGCCCTCCTGCAACCCACCTTCCGTGCCATCAGCTCAGCCTCCTGCTTGTTCTCTGTTGCCCTCTTGTAAGCCCGGCCAACTTCAGCCACAAAGTCATTGACAGTGCCGCAGAGGAACCTGCAGAGGGAAGCAGCAGATGGATGGAGAGGGGCATGGCACAGCCAGCTGGGCACAGACACCAGCCAGGGGGGCTGCTGGGATAATGCCCCCCTGCACCGGAGGGTCAGTGCTGGGGTTATGTGCTGGGCATCAGCAGAGCCAGCAGCTGCTGGTGGTCAGAGAGGAGACAGCCTGGCCTGGGGGGAACACGGTACCCCGGGGGACATGCCCCCAGCCCAGCAGGGAGGCTCTGGCACCCCCATCACCAGCCCACTCCTTACTTTGCAGAGGAGATCACCACCGAGTGTTTGTCCGACTCCAGGATCTTGGCCAGGTGGAAGGCAACAGAGTCAGCATAGTGGGAGATCTGGGCCTGGGGGGGACAGGGGAGGACAGCTGGAGCCATGACACCCTGCTGGGTGCCCTGCTCCAGGATGCAGCCTTGCCCGGCCAGCCCTGGACCAGGGATGAACAGCCGTACTCAGCCCGCTGCCCCCGTCCCAAGGGTGACCATGCCCACACTGCCAGGCAGAGGGGATGCTCAGCCACAGCAGGAGGGAAACTGAGGCAAGGAGTTGAGGGGGAGCGCACAGAAGAGTCCGAAATAGCCTGCCAGTAGAAGGCCAGCTCTACCTCATCCTGCTGCCTGCTCCCAAGTGCAAGTGGCAGGCTGAGACCTGCCAGACTCATTTCATCACACGCAGCCGGCTGCCAGCCCCCTCGCAGCCCCAGTTCCCAGGGACCTCTAGCATAACCTCTCCCTGTGCAATCCCACCCTGCATGCCCCCAAATCAGCTGATGGGGTGAACAGGAACCTGCCCCCCAGCTGGCCCTACCCCATCTCAAGCCCTCAGTCCCCAGTGGTGCCCACCTGGATGTTGGAGTCCCCGTTCTCCTCCTCCTTCAGGGCTGGGGGGGACTGCTTGGGGGCCTCGTAGGTCAGCACACTCCACCTGCCAAGCAGAGTCCATGGCTGCCTGCCGCTTCCTGGCACTCCAGCACAGGGAGACATGGGCAGGGGACAAGGACAGGCTGCCTGAGAGGTGCTGAGGCTGGCGGGGGAGCAGAGAGGTGCGCCATGCTCACCGGTCCAGCATCTTGGTGGTGGCCCTTTCCAGCTTCTCCAGGATCTGCAGCAGCTGAGTGTCATCGTCGCACAGGCTGCCCCAGCCCAGCACCCGCGCCAGGTCATTGCCGGTCCCCAGGGGCAGGACACCCAGCTGGCACTGTGGGAGAGGGATGGGGCGGGGGGGCTCAGAGCAGTCCCTAAGGGCACCTGCGACACCCCCAACCCTGCCATGCCCATCGCTCACAGCACCCCGGGGCACGGGGGGGCTCCCAGCTGTGGTGGGTGCTGGGGACAGGGCCAGCCCGTGGCAGCGATGCCAGGCACTCCCGCTCACTTGCTTGTGGAGGCCAAGGGCGTCGATCTCGGAGAGCACCCAGCCCACGCTGCCGTCCCCCCCGCACACCAGGATCCGGAAGGTGGAGAATTTCTGGAAGAGGCGCAGTCTGGGGGGGGACAGGAGAGAGGGGCTGGGGGCTGTGCCAGGCACATAGCAGGACCCCACCAGGGCCAACCCGGGGCATCCAGGCCGGCGCTTACCCCAGGTGCGGGCCCCCGTTCATGAGGTCGAAGACTTGGGCCGGGTTGAGGAACTGCTTGAACTTGCGCAGAAACTTGACACCCTGGTTGTCCCCGCTCTTGGAGTTGACAAAGGCCAGGAGAGGGCTGGAGCAGGTCGAGGGGCAGGTGGCCTTCCAGAAACCTGCGGCGAGCGCAAGCATGTGAGCCCCCAGCCCCAGCTTCCACACACCAAGAACACTGATGGAGACATCTTAGGAGAGCAGAGGCCACGTGAACACCCTGACTGCCATACCCGATCCGCAAGGCACTGGGGCCAGGCAGGAGGGACAGTGATTGGGGTGCCCAGGCGATGCCGAGGGGTGGGAGGAAGAGTAAGAGTTGGCAGTGAGGATGAGCATGAGGATGGGGTGGGGTGGGATTGGGATAGGGATGGGCAAGGCTAGCACTAGGGCAGATCCCAGTTAAACTCCTGCTCCATCACTGTCCCTGCAGGCACAGTGTGTCACCAAGCTGGCTCATGTCCCTGGCCCACACTCCAAAAGGGGCAGCGGTGGTGGGTGCACAGGAAGGTCAGTTCCTCACTGTGCCAACAGCCCAGCTGGGACTGACCCAGCAAAACCACATGGGAATGGGGCACACTCCCACCTGGGGGTGCTCCCAGGGGTGGCACTGGCAGTCGGCATGACCACCCCCAGCTGTCAGCCCCAGCTCTGCCACCTGCTCCTACCAGGGCTCCAACAGGGTGGGTGTGAATGACGCAGAAGCCTCGGGAGGCTTGGCAGCCAGCACCATGCTTTTAAAGAAATGAGATGGGAAATGAAATGTGCCCGAGGCAGAGAAGGATTGATAGCTGGCCTGCAGCCCGCACCCGTCTCAGGCACATCTTGACCATCCCAGTCCCCAGGCCACGGGACGATGCCTGCTGGCTCCTTCCCTTGGCAAACCCGGCGATGTTGCAGCAGGGAAAGCATCAACCCTCGCTGCTGCTGGCACTGGCCCCACAGCCATTGCACCCAGACCCCCATGGGGTGCGACTGGGAGCCCCAGTGCTTCCACTGCATGGGGAGTAGCATCCCCACAGCCCACTGCCACCCAGCTGCGATCTCTGCTCCCAACCTGGATGAGCGGAGCGGATCAGCAAAGCAAAACACTGGGGGCTGCTGAGTCAGAGCGTGGGCTGCTGCAGAAGAGCCCACTGCCAGCAGCACCCGCATGCCGGGGGGGGACAGCGCGGCAGGAGGGGGACTGAGGCCTCACTGTGCTGCTTCCCACAGTAGCAGAGCCCAGTTGGGCCTGGCAGCAGCCACAGCCATCAGCCCTGCAGCTGTGCCAGCCTTGGTTGACTGAGCTGCCACGAGAGGGACAGGGCAGAGATGCTACCAGGGAGCCAGCCACGAGCAGCCGCAGCTCTGAAGCTGGAGGAGAAGCCGCGTGCTGGTTACCCTGACAGCATCCCGATGAGTAACAAGAAGCAGATGAGCCACCGGCTGAGCCGAGCGGTGAAAATCATTAAAGAATGAGGAAAGAAATATCTGGAGGAAAAGATCAGATTTTGCTCAGCAGAGGCCAGCTGGGCCCCTCCAGAGAGGGTGAGGGAGACAGCGGAGGGGTCCCCCTAGGCCGCACATTGCTTCTCCCCACAGCACCCCGCAGCCACCTGTGCTGGGGGAAGACGTGCTCTGCACTACCAAAAAACAGCTGAGGTTCAGATACTGAGAAATAACCCAAGCAAGGGCCTCATCCTGCCCTGCAAGGTGCTGAACCATTGGGGTGCAATGGGGGGCACCTCACATCAGGGGCTCAGGGCTGGTGCCGCTGCCCCCACCACAGAGGGTGAATGACCAGGGTCACTGCAAGAAGCAGCCTGGCAGGAGCAACTGAAGCCACACGCAGAGAAGAAATGCCACCCCAAAGCATGGCACCACCGCAGCAGAGCTCAAGGCAACAAGCAGCCTTCAACCAAGGGTGTGGCAGGGAGGAACGTTGACTCTGGAGCCTACTGAAGGTGACGTTCCTGGTGCCCCACAGGAAAGAGGGCACAGTGCCACAAGTCAAAGCCTGTAGAGGAGCTCAGAGCCCTGTCCCAAACAGCCTGTCTCACCCACCCGCAGCCCAGCCCTGTCCCTCCCTGACTCACCATCCGAATCGATGCTGTTCAAGGCAGTTGGTGGAATGATGGACACTTTGTATTGGCCCAGGGGACACCTCTTGCCGAAGAGCTCCTTGCAGGCACTGTGAACCTGGGGACACAGGGACATGTGCATAAGCAAAGCTAGCGGACGCAGCACCAAACCCCCAGCCTCAGTTTCCCCAGCGATGAACCCAGGAGGGGCAGTGCTGTCTGTGCGGTGGGCGGTGGGGACAGGGACAAACACATCCTTACAATGGCCTTGCACCAGAGACACCGCCAGTCCTGCAGCCTCCGGACGCTGCCGCAGGTCCGGTCACAGACGGCACAGCGTGCGCTGACAGGCAGGTTCCCCTCCAGCCACTGGTGGGGCATGGCCACCTGCAGAGAGGGGCAGTTGCCAATGGCACACCACCCCTGCCACCCCCCCACGCACTTGAGGGGCAGTGACACAGGCCACCCCCTTCCCCAGGCACCACAGAAGAGGTGGGCAGGTGACGATGTCCCACAGCAGGGTAAGGCAACCCTGGGGCCCTTCCCATGCCCTCTCATCCCTGCCTGCCTGGCCCCTTGCAGCCACTAGCACATGGGGCAGGGCAGAGATGTCCCCAGCAAAGGTCTGGGGATGGCCCCACTTGGAAAGCAATAAGGGATCCTGATGCCGGGTGGCAGAGGAGGTGTCCCCAGGCCATGTCCCTGCAGAGCCAAGCGCAGAGGCCACACAGTGCAGGGGACAGCTAGGTGCCAGGGTCTCCCCTGCTCCTGATTTGGGCACAGCAAGGCCAGCTCTGCTGGTGGCTCTGTTCTGCCAGGGTCCGCCATGGGGACTCCCCTGCTTACCCCATCCTCGTCCTCGATGATTTCAGTGCCGATGGAGGCCAGGGTTGTCCACTTGCAGTTGTTGGTGGCTCTGACAGCGCAGCGTTTGTGTGCCTTGAACTTGCAGACTGCATGGTGGGGAGCAGGTGAGGAGCAGGGACAGTCCTCATGGGATGTGCAGCTCTGGTCCCCAACCCCTCCACAGCTGGTGACAGCAGCCAGTGGGCATCGCTCTGCACCTCTCCTGCTCCAGGCCAGCCTCGGAGAGGGTCCCCCACCCCAATCCCAACCCCAGCCCACCCCCCAGCAGGACCCTGGCACTGACCTTCGCAGGAGAGGCCGTGGGAGGTGACGCCCGGGAGGGCTTCACGGCACACGTTGCAGAAGGTGGGGCGGGCATGGGAACAGGCGTACCAGTTGTGCATGCCGGAGAAGTGCTCCATATTGAACTGTGTGGCCTGCTGGGAGGCACAGCCCTGTACCATCAGTCCCCTGGGACCCACAACTGGCACTCCCTCCCTCATAGTCCCCCTGAGTCCCCCCAGACCCACTCCCGGCTCCCATCCTCCCTGCAGGGCTGCGCCAAGGGCAGCAGCTCCTGTCCAGCAGCCAGAGGCACCCCTGGCTCCTGAGAGGGACCCACTCGCAGACAAGCACCCGCGCAGCCCCCTGCCCATGTCACCTCATGGATCTCCCACTTCTGGACAGATTTCAGGGCACTGATCCAGTCCTCCATCTCCTTCCGGTTCTCCGCACATAGGATGAGCTTCCGGAATGGCGTGATCACCTGCAACAGCCACCATCCCTGTGCAAGGCCACCCTATGGCCAGCCAGCCCCCAGGAGAGCAGCCTCCAGCGAACCCTGGCACGCCGCCATCAGCGCCACCTTCAGCAGCACGAGGCTGTGCTGTGGGGTGCCCCACAGCTCTGTGGGGAGAGGGGGGGTCTGCAGTGCCTCCCTGCAAGGTGCTGAGGTGGAGGGGCATGGCAGGTAGCCCCACACCTCCCTCACCGTGAAACTGTTGTTGATGTTCTTGGTGCTGGTCTCAGCCACGCTGGCATCGGACAGGTCCACCTCGTCGAAGATCAGGGACTGCGGAGGAGAAACCAGAGTCCCAGTCCACCAGGGCAGGGATTTTGGGCTCCTCCCTGAGCTTGCAGGCTCAAGGCCCCCCAGCTGAGTGTGCTGGAAGCCCCCCCCCTAGCCTACCTTGGCATCCTTGGCGTAATAGAGTGTCCTGCCCCGCAGCTTGAAATATCGTCTCTTCCACCTCTGGAAGGAGCTCGTCTGCTTCAGCAACAGCCCCTCCTTCACGCTCTTCTGCAGACACCACAGGGTTGTGAGTTCCCACAGTCCCCAGGACCCCCAAAAGCCACCCCTCCTCTCCAGTGACACCAGTCCCTGGGTCCCCAGGAGCTAGGCAGTGCCCAGAGCACAGATGGGACGTTCTGGGGTTCACGCTGTGCTGGGTGCAGCAGAGTAAATGACGTCCGTCACCCACCATACTCTGGGCATTGGGCACTTTATGTGATTCGGGAGGGTGCCACTGGGCATGGCAGTGCTGGCGGTTGGAGGTCTCTAGCAGTGCAGAGCCACCGCTGCCAGTCGCTTCCTTCCCATCGCCAGAGCAGCACCAGGGAGAGCCTCGACCTGCTGCAGCTCCCCAGAAGCCAAGGGGGCAGAGCTGGTGCTAGGAGAGCTCCCTTGGAGGGGACACTGATGCTCCAGAACCACCAGGACTGCGCCTTGGAGGTGGCATTACCTGGGCACTGCGGACCCGGTCTCTTTGCTGGGTTGGGGAGCAGATGGACAGGATGTGGCCAGCCCTGCCCGGCCCCCCCAGCCCCCAGAGGGGACAACCTGGGCTGAGGGCAGCCCACGGCAGGCAGAGCATCCCCTTGCAGCACAGCACATCCCTGCAGCCTGGCTGCCCGTCCTCTGCCCTCCCTGATCTGCAGCACCTGCCAATATTTACCCTCTTTGCAGCGGTGTTTACAAGGCTCAATTAATTAGTGTTTGCAACGCAGCTACTAGTCTGTGCCGAGCGGGGTGGCAGAGATGCTCTGGCACTGCCTAATCTTTGATTGTATCTTCTTTAAACACCGCCGGCAGCCTCATTCAGCTGCTCCTCTGCAATTAGCCACAACAGCGGTTGTATCAGATCCCAGCACACGACGACAAGGCACATTTAACGGCGAATTAGCACTGAGCACAGAGGGCATCACGAGAGAGCCACAGCCCCGTGCCCCGCGCTCCTGTGCCCAGCCCCTGTGCTGCAAGAGGTGGCACCCAGGCACCTGCCAGCCTGAAAACACACTGGCCCCTGGCCTTGTGTTAACCCACTGCCCCATGGCTCTGAATGAGATGGCCAGGACACCAGGAGTAGCAGGAGCCTCCAAGGTCACAAAGAAGCCAAAACCCCCACCTGGGCTGCTCCCTGAGCCTCAACTCCCCCAGATGCCTGACCCTTCCCCAAGCCCCTGCCAGGGCATGCACCAGGACGTCCCTGGCTCTCTTCCAGCTTGCAGCCCTGAGTTTGGAGAGGGACGTTTTAAGCCTTTATCGCTCCCTACCAACGCTTTGCCCCTCTTGGAACTGGTGCAGGGTTTGGCTGTGGCTGGTCCCCATGCTGCCTGCAAGTGTCGGTGCAGGTTCAAACAGCACTGGTGTCCCCAGTGCCAGCACCCAGGGACCCACCGCATCCCCTCCCCGGCCTCTCAGCTGTGAGAGCACACAGAGGAGATGGTGAGCCCAGAGCTGCCCTGAGCCTAGGCTGTGACACAGTCAGCAAGGGGAGCACGGCCTTTCAGAGGGGTCCAGCTGTGACCCCCAAATCCACATACAAACCATGCACCCTAGCAGTCCCTGCCCCATGTCAGGATCGGGCAGGGCAGCGTCCTGCCATGGCCAGGTCGGATCCAGAAACAAATGCCACTTCCACCACACCTGTTTGCATGCAGCGGACACAGGCACAGGCTCTGCATTTGCTGCAATCATTGCTTTTGCTGCGAAGGACAGGCAGCATGTGATGACGAGGAGCAGCAGGGGGGGAGCCTGTGGCGGTGAGGAGCAGGAGAACGTGATGACAAGGAGAAGGAAGAAGAGGCAGGTCTGTGACGGTGGCTCAGGGCTATCGCAGCAGGGGCCGGAGCAGCACTGCAGCAGGGTGCGGGTGCTCAAGCTCTGCCCGGCTCCAGGGCCACGTGGGCGGCAGGATACAGCCAGGAAGGCTGCCCCGGTGGGATGGCATCCCCTCCTTCGAGGGGGCCAGAACTGAAACGCCCCCAGCCACGCTGCTGCAGCAATTTCTCCTGGCAGCCAGCGGCAGCAAGGCATCACCCGGCCCCAGGATGTCACAGTCCTGGCCATTCTGGGGACGGTGACGTGGCTGCCAGCACCACACCAGTGCCAGGCTAAGGCAGAGCCCAAAAGGCAAAGCACACACCACTTCCACCACGACACACGTTAGTTTTATGACACTCAAAATGCCATAGCTATGGGGGGGCGTGCCTCAGTTTCCCCCCCGGTACAGACTAACTAATCACCAGCATGCTGGCATGGGGTGGCAAAGCTGGTGCAGAGAAGCTTGGGGGGCACCTCTCCCCACATCCACCCTTGGGTGCTTCCCAAAACATGCCTGGGGCACCCCAGGCATGGCAGCAAAGCCCAAGACCTCTGCCCTGCCATGCACAGCATCTTGCTGCGCAATCCCTCACACCTGCGGCTGCCCATGCAGGCTTCTTCACCCCCAGCACTGACATGATGGGGCACAGGTTCAGTCAGTACCAGTGTTGCCAGCATGGGGCCAGCCAGCAAGCCCTCCTCCGTGGGGAAAATGAGGCGGGTCCCCTGTCCAAAATGAGCCATGGGCCCAGCCGTGCCACTCTGCCTGGGCAGGCACACAAGTTACTCTTCCTGGGGTGCTGGAGGGCTGTTTCAGGGTCTCACTAAGGTGAGCCACCCACACGCACCTGATTTTTTGTCTGTGGGTCTCAGCCGGGAGCACGTGGTGCCGCCCTCTGCCAGGAGCAGCTCCCCAGTGGCTCAGCAGTTTCGGAGCCCTGCTTTTGGCACTAGGGACAGGAGGAGACCTGGGAGGCATCTGATGGCCAAGGCCACTAGCAGACCCAGCCGCACAGTGGGAAGCCATGCTGGAGCGGGCAGCGTTGAGTGAGCCCATCGTTTCCCCTTCACAAACAGGAAAGGGGTGGGGAAGGCAGAGGCCGGCATTCGGGTGAGTGGCAGGCAGGACGTGCTGGGGTGGCATTGTCCCTGCCGTGCTGGCTTCCCCACAGCCCCAGCGAGGGCTCCAGGGTCACCACAATAATACAATCCCCTATAGCAAGTGGCTATTAGGTGCCCTATACCTCCCAGGAGCATGACCCATGCACCCGCAGCACAGAGTAGGGGCTGCCTCTTCCTCCCAGAGAGCTTTTGGGGACACTGACATCCCCTCGCCACTGGGGTGGGAGCTCTTCACCGGCCACTGCACAGCCCTGAGCATGGCGTGCCACCTGCACCCCGAACCGAGCCCTAGCCCCTCCACTCAGCCCAACCACAGCTTTTCTGGCCGGTAAGCCCCAGCCAGCGCTTCAGGGAGCCACAGTGAAGCCAACGCTGGCTCCGTCCCAGCAACAGAAGCAGCGACACGGCATGCCGATACCCAGAGCTATCTGCAAACTACCTGGCCATGAGCCCAAGGCCAGCTTGCCTCTGCAGGGCTCTGCCCCAGCCCTCCCCTGCCCCATCTCGAGGACCCTCCTGGCTCTCTCCAGCCCAGGGGGCTCAGCACCAGCTGGCATGTGCCTGGCACCAGGGGGTGGGTCCCAGAGATGTAGACTGGGGAGGCGAAGGCAAGAATGAAACCACCCAGGGTCTGTGGAGAAACTGCCATCTCCGGCTCAGCCACAGCTGGTGGAGGGCAAGCAGCACCGGGGCCTCGGAGGGGACACAGCTAAAAATAGCCCTGGGAGGATGGCCGGTCACTGGCAATGTGCCCCACCAGGACTGGGCTAGTCCCCAGTGGCCATCGTGCCATGGGTTGGCTGTGTGCTTGACACAGGCAAGGGGGCTTGCTGTGCAGTTCGGAGAGCTCGACTCCCTCCAGGACCACACTCCAGCAGGGCTTCTTCCAGGCTAGGGTACACCTCAAAATGTCAGCTCTTCCCTAGGCCCTAAGGCAGAGCCCCAGGATGCTGCTTTGAACCCCCACCCCGCTCTCCCAGCTCTGCCACTGCCATCCCCTGGAAGAGCCTGTAGTGCAGCCAGGTTTGACCACAGCTGGGGCGGAGGGGGGTTCCTGCTGGGATCAGCTTGGACAGCCAAGGAGCTGCTGGAGAAGAGCCAGGAAGGCTGTTACTCAGGAATGCTGGCACATATGGCTGGTGGGCACCACACTGGCTGCCCACCTGGCTTGCAGCCCTATGCCACTCCTGATGGGATCCACTTGGCCACGTGGCGATGCAATGCCTCCCCAGGGAGGAGGAGAGGGGACCAAACACCCGCCAACGCACTGACCTGCATTGCACCAGCATCATCCTGGGCAGCCACCCTCCTCCAAACGCAGTAGCCCGCTAGGCACGTGCCAGGGTCCAGTCGGGTCAGAGCTCATCCCCCACCCCGAGCTGGCAGGTGCCAGGACAGCAGGGGAGAGCCAGCAGCCCTGCAAACAGCCGGGCCACGGGGCCACCAGCATCTGCTGGGCACCCCGTGGGCTGGAGTCAGTTGGAAACCTTATCAGGCTTTGCGATATGGCAGAGCTCTTCCGGGACCAGGCAGCCGGGGGGCTCGGGGCTCGGTGTCTGCGGGGTGCCACAACCCTGCAGGCTCAGCTGCATCCGTGCTCCCTGAGGATGTAGCCTGCTGCCACTGCAGGACCCTAAATCCCCCTTCCCAGTGCTGGGGGGATCCTTGAAAGGAGATTTCGGCACCAGTCCTGACATGCCATTATGTGGTGCCATGAGGCACCACTCAGGCCATCAAAAGGAGACAGAGGATTAACGTGGAGGAATGAGGGAAGAAGCCCCCAGAAGAAGGGCGAGCCCCCTCCTACACCTCATCTTCCAGCAATCACAACCTTCAGCTGCTTTTTAGAAATGAGCTCATTCTTCCCTATCTACAGCCACATCGGTCCCCGAGCATCCCGCTGGCAGGCATCCCGCACCAGCCTGCCCTGTGCCAGCCCCCCCCCACCCCTGGTGCCTGGGTACCGGAGGGCACCACCGCAGCTCTCCCACCCTGCCCAGCTGCTGACGGGTGAGAGCAGCGCTTGCATAATGGAAAATGTGCGCGGGGAGAGGGCAGCACATCTGAGAAACCTCACAAACATCCGGCTGGCGACACTGGGGCTATCTTTACACCCCAGTCACTGGCTCGCTGAGCCCTGATTAACAAGAGCAAGCCCAGCTTCCCCTTGCACTGCTGCAGCCTCCTCAGTGGGGACGGTCCCAGGCAGTGTCACTGTGCCCTGCGGTACGGTCCCACTGTGGGGGGTGACCCAGTGACCGGCCGGTCCCCTTGCTGGCCACGTGGCACCGGGCTGGGAGCAATGCGGGGCACAGCTGGGGTGGAGATGGGCTTTGGCACTGGCTGGCCACGGCGCGGCAGCGTGGCTGTGGCTGGTGGGCAGCTCTGGGGATGGAGCCCTGGCGGGTGGGGGGGTCACCTGGAGCTGCCCAGGATCATGGAGATAGTCAACCCGTGGGTTCTGAGTATCTTCACAGATGGAGACTCCACAGCCTCTCTGGGCAGCCTGTGCCAGTGTTTGACCAATCTAACAGTAGAAAAAGTGTTTTCTTGTGTTCGGATGCAGTTTCCTAATTTTTCATCTGTGCCTGTTGTCCCATTGGCAGACACCACCGAAAAGAGCTCGGCTCCCTCTTTACTGCACCCTGCCCTTCAAGTATGTATCCACATCACTGAGGACCCCCCAGCCTCAGCCTCCCCTCCAGGCTGAACAGTCCCACCTCTCCCTGTAAGAGATGCCCCAGTTCCTCACCACTGTCAAGCCAGGAGGATGCACTGCCCCGGAGCCACGTGCCACCCTCCCGATGCAGGAAGGAGGTTTCCAGGCCTGGCCCCAGGGGTTCTACCTTGCTTTCCTTGTCTTTTGGCCAGGATCTGGCTCTTGGCAGGCAGCCATCCTCACAGCCTGTCTCTGCAGCATCACCCTACTAGGCCCCCCACAACTGCCCAAACACCCCTACCTCCACAGGCACCACTTGCCCCATCCCTGGGGCACCGTGAGCCTGTAGGGTGCCCAGTGCCTCCAGCAAGGACTAGGAGCGCTCAAGGAACCAGTAATGCCACTGATCTCTCCCAGCCCCACCGAGCGGCTGTGATGTACCCCAGCATCAGGAATTCGGGAACATGATCCCCCTTTCTAAATGGCAGACAAGCCATGCCCCTGCTCCCCATGGTCATGCACATTGTGCCCACCCCATCAGCAATGCTCCTGCCCTGGCATGCACCCCCCATCCCCCCTGGTTCCTGCAGCCCCTCGGCTCTGGTGCAAGCACTCCAGGACCAGGCGCGTGCTGCAGCTCCTGGCAGCCGCTCCGAGCAGAGCTGCTGGATCACTCCCCGCCTCCACTCAGCTGCTGGGAGAGCCCATGCCGAGGCAGTGCCGTGAGCCGAGCGCCTGGCCCACCCGGGCAGGATGCGCCCCCCCCACCCCTGTTCACCAGCACCTCAAATGTCTTGGTGTGCCCTGGAGCCGGTGCCCCCTCCTTCGCCATCACCTCTTCCCTTCATGCCCAGCCCTAAGGTGGGGTGCAGCACGACATTCCTCTCCTGCTCTGCCCTTGCACTACCAAAACCTGGTGCAGGCAACTGGCAGCCCCCGGTCGCGGTGAGGAGGAGGAGAAGGGGGTGGCAGCAAGGTCCCATCGGTCCTGGGGCCATTCAGCCTGGCAGGGGCACCTGTGCCTGGCAGCTGTCATTGTCGCCGAGCACAATGGCCTCGCCGCCTCCGTGCCAACACCAGCACAAAGCGCCCTGCAGGGTGCCCCGGCAATTACAGCCCAGAGAAAGCCAAGCTGGGGGTGTGGAGTGGGGAGACGCGATTGATGGGGAAGTTTGAGGAGGAGATGCAGGAACAGGCATTTTGGGGGTTGCACTGGGAATGAGGAGCAGAGATCAGGAAGGATTCAGCAGATCCCAAAACGATCCTCACCCATCCCTGTCCCCATAGGGCTGGACAACACCCTGGCGTGGGGGAAGCTGCTCGCTCCCATCACCAGGGTCCCGCCAGTCAGTGTGCGTGGGCAGTGGGGTGGGAGTCCCAACCCTTCCCAGCCCCCCAACATGGCAGGCTCCTATAGACCCCCTCGAGCATCCCAAGCACCACTGATGGCCAAAAAATAGGCCAGCCTGCCCCCCTGCTGCTAATCTGGTTATCTCTCGGGAGCTGCAGCCCTGTCACTAGGCTCCCTCCCTCATTAACTGTGTGCTAATTAGGTACCTGCCCCAGTCTCTGGGGTGCAGGCAATGGTTCCCCCTCCCCCCCACAAACCCGCATGGGTGCATAGGGGTGTCGAAGCAGCTCAGAAAGGCCCCTGCCATGGCACACGTGCTGCCCATGTAGCTGTAGCCGTGGCCAGAGGGATGGGCAGCATGTGTGCCACGGCACAGCTATGAGCCAGGGACAGCCCAACCTGAGTGGCAGCAGCAATCGCATCCCAAAATCCTCGTCTCCGCAGGGAAGGAAGGAGCCCATCCAGCGAGGGGCCAGGCTGGCAAGCGTGGTCCTGCCCATCCGGACCAAGGCAAAGGGATCCTTGGGGAAAAACCTGAACCCCAACACTGAAAACACTTAGATGTGGGGGGGATACATGCATGGCTTGCTCTCAGGCCCCTCCAGCACCAGCCCTGCCCTGCTCACACCCCTCTCTCCTCCCCTCTCCCAGCTCTGCAGGCCATTAACCCAGCCATGTCCTTTCTGTCTGCCCATCCATCATGCCGCCTGCCTCCCCCAGCACGCTGCCCGGCATCACCTCCTGCATGGCTAATTGCCGACGCCGGGCAGGATGCGGGCAGCGGCCGCGGCAGGCAGGGAGCCAGCAGCTCAGCCTTTCCCCACACATAGCCTGTCAGCTGGCAAGGCTGGACCTGCTGATGGCACGGAAGGGCTTTGGCGCCTGGGCTGGGGGCTCAGGGCACACTCGTGTCCCTGTGCTGCTGCTGCAGGACATAGGCACAGCCTGGCCATCTGCCCTTTTCTCTCGGGTTTCCTGGCATTGATGACTCCCTGTGATATCCCCTGTGCTCCACAGCACAGCAAATCCCTCCAGCATGGCAAATGCCTCACGGCAAACTCCAGTGGCTGCTGCCACCCCTCCGGGAGGGTGCTGAGGGCTTGCACACAGCACTAAGCATCCCCAGGACACTGCCCACCAGATTGGCTTGCCACAGTGCTCCCATGCAGCGCCCTGCACAGCCCACGCACCCACCTGGCAGACAGGTTGGAGTGGGAAGAGAAGGTGCCAGCCTGCTCCAAAGAAGGGGAAACTGAGGCACGCTCCTTGAGCAGCCAGGGGGACTCAGCAAGAGCCCCCATGCACCACCTGCCCCGGAAATGTCACCTGCCAAGTGGGAAAACCCCACGGTCCTGGGTTGGGAGCGTGCGACTTCCGCACCCCTGGGCAGATGCCCTTTGCCCCCCTCATGCCAGTGTTCCAGGCTTAGCACACAACAGCCAGGCCTGGGCCAGAGGGAGAGGAACTTGCCCCAGCCCCAAGCAGCCCCGAGCTGCCCCCAGACCCAGCACACCACCCCATCACCACTGCCTCCCTCCGTGCCTGCGGAACCCAACACCAGAACCTGGGAGCACCGCCCTGCTCTGCAACTGCATGCCGCCGCAGTGTTTTCTCAGCTTTTCCCCTCTCTGGGGCGGCACGGCCACCAAATTCCCACTGAGGGGTGGCTGGGGCCGGAAGCCGGCTGCGGGGGGGAATTTCTGGCACAGCTCCAGGGCGAGGGTCCTCCCTGCGGCGCAGCAGCCCCCGCGCGCCCGCCGGCACTGCAGGTACCGCCTTGACTCACACCACCACCTCCTTCCCACAGTCGGGAGGTGGATGCAAAGAGACCACTCACCTGACACATCACCTAGAGCATCCTCCCCGTGTCATGCCCGCATCCCCTCTCCCCAAAATGCCCTCCCTAAACCTCCTCTCCCTGCTTCCCACCTGGCCGTTCGGCCCAGGTTATTTATCCCTGCGCTTCAGGCAGGAGGTGCCTGGCCATTTGACCATCCCCACCTAGGACATCTACAGCCACCCACTCCTGTTTGGCCAAGAAGGCACCGCAGTCCTTATTTTTGTAGGTCCTATCAAAATAGCTTCCTCTGAGCAAGCTGCGCGCACACACAAAAGCCGCCCTCATGCCAATGGCTGGGAGGCAAAAGAGTGTCACAACCAACCTCAGAGGTGTCCCCATCCACCCAGCAAACCACCACAGGGGACTGGATCTAGAGAAGGCTGCGGAATGGGGCCCAAAGGGGAGCTGGCACAGACGAATTATTCTGGGGCACTGGGAAAGATGCTGTCTCCATTTTGCCACCCACTAGGCCCTGCATGCATGGTGCATGCAGCAGAGTGTGGGATCCCAGGCACCTATGGCACCACAATGACCCTAAATCTCAGCCCCAGAGAGTCCATGGGGCAGAGCCTTCCCGAAAGAGCCCCCTTTCCCCAGCAGCAGGTGGGGGTAACCCAGGGGATACAAACATGGGATGAAGGCATTTGCAGGGGGTGGTCCAGGTATGGGAAAGATCCTGCCCCCAAATGGTGGAGTAAAATCCGTGCTCCACAGCCCCACGGGACCAATGCTGACCCTGCCACCATAGGGTCTGCACCTTTTCCATGTGCCCTTCCACAGGGCACAGGGGGCCAGACCCCTCCTGGCGCTTCCCTGGACACTGGCTGGGTTGAGTCTGCAAGCAGCAAGTGCCTGGCACCGATTTACACCCCAGAGCAGGCAACTCCCCCCCATTCTCAGCAGGGACCCCGCGCACCAGAGAGCCGTGAGCCCCAGGCCCCCAGGCCCCTCACCTTGCTCCTCATCTGCCCCGAGGTGGACACCTTCCGGATGAGCTTGTGGGAACTGTCCTCCTGCTCGCCCTCGCTGTCGGACGACTCCTCACCACCCGCCTCAGGTGAGATGGGTGCCAGCTTGTCTGAGTCCAGGGATGACACTGATTCCCGGGTCTTCCTCAGGAACAGGTCCCCGGGCACCAGCTTCTCGGCCATCTTCCCCCCTTGGCTTGGTTCAGGGCTCCGCTGCCTCCTGTGACAGCCCTGGGAGGACAAGGACACAGGAGTGGAGAAAGAGCCCTGAAAGGGGGAGCACAGCCCCTCACCCTCTATGGCTTGGCCAGCCAGGAGGTGCAATCTGGAAATCAGGGGAGACAGCGCTTCCTCACCCAGGAATGCCACTCAGGGTGGCTTCCTTGCAGGCAAAGTTTTCCTTCCTTGCCTTTTTTCGGTGTCCCAACTCTTCCTCACCCTGCCTGGCATCCCGACACTGTCCCTCACTCCACCGTGGGAGACTGCGACCACCTCACGCCCTGGCATTGGGGCGCACCTCCCTTGCCGCAGCCTGCGCCAGCCCCCCCTCTGGTGCCCATCCCCAAGGTGCTGGGCTGCCCTCAGTGGCCGGGGCAGCGGGGCGGGGGGGGGGGGGG
>JAVJGG010000039.1:119681-133954 GCA_035590195.1 Aviceda cuculoides | reverse complement strand
ACCCGCACCGCCGCCGCGCACATGCGTGTGCACCGCCCACGCGGGCACATGCGGGGGAATGGGAGAGCACATGCACCGCCGCCACGCACATACGTGTGCGCGCTCCCAAGCGCGTACAGGCACGCACGGCCCTGGCGTGGGCACCCGCAGGCACCGCCGCCGTGCGCATACAGGTTTACCACTCACACAGGCACAGGCGGGCACATGTACAGACATGGGTGAGCACATGCACCACATCCATGCACATGTGTGCACCTCCCACATGAGCACAGACAGGCAGATGCATGGGCATGGGCGAGCACAGGCACGGCTGCCATGCCCGTATGTGTGAACACAGGCACACACGCACAAGCATGCACATCCCAGGCATGGGAAAGCACATGCACCACATCCATTCATATATGTGCATATGGCCACACATGCATGGGCGAGCACACACACTGACACCTCCACACACCTACTTGTACACACGCTTGCACATGCATGCGAACTATATGAGCCGGCAATGTGCACTCACAGCACAGAAAACCAACCGTGTCCTGGGTGCGTCACCAGCAGTGTGGCCAGCAGGTCGATGGAGGGGATTCTGTCCCTTTACTCTGCTCTGATGAGACCCCCTGAAGCTCTGCATCTGGCTCTGGGGTCCCCAGCACAAGGAGGACAGGGACCTGTTGGAGTGGGACCTGAGGAGGCCACAGAAATGGTCTGAGGGATGGAACTCCTCTGCTAGGAAGAAAGGCTGAGAGAGCTGGGGTTATTCAGCCTGGAGAAGAGAAGGCTCCGCAGGGAGACCTTATTGTGGCATTTCAGTAGATAAAGGGGGCTTCTGAGAAAGACAGAGAGTTTTTACCACTGGATCAGGCTTCCCAGAGAAGCTGTGGATGCCCTGTCCCTGGAAGTGTTCAAGAACAGGTTGAGGTTGAGCAATCTCATCTAGTGAAAGATGTCCCTGCCCATGGTGGGGGCGTGGACTAGATGGTCTTTGAAGGTCCCTCCCCACCCAAACCCTTCTGTGATTCTGTGGTGCACACACATGCAGACACCCCCACAAAGGTGTATTTGTGTGCTCTGGACTGTGCATATGGCACTCACATGCATGTGTGCACACATGGGGGTGTGCCCCCAAACACATCTCACTGGGAGGGAGAGAGGGTCTGGTCCCACTTTCCAACCCGCAGTGTGCACGTGGCCCCAGCCCTGCAGTGTGGGGTGCCATGGCCCCCAGTGTCCAGCTCTCACCCACTGCTGCTCTGGGACCCCCATGCTGGCAGCCAGACAGGCCCAGATAAGAGTCCCACATTCCCCCTGACTGCAGCTCACCCTGTCACCAATGGGCTATGCCCAGGGGCAGGGGGCCTGGAGCTCCCTTGTCCCCCACTTTGTGCATGGCTTTGCCCTTTGAGCTGTAATAAGCAAGGGGGCAGCGGGACCTGCTATGGGATTTGAACCTCCACATTTTGGGACTCCCCATTTCCCACGTGGGGCAGGGGGCTGGGGCAGCGGGCTTGGCTCTCACTGAACCATCACTAACCCCCACGACCTCATCCTCCCCCAGCTCCTGGTCCCTCAGAACCAGGGGTGTGGGATACGGGGGGACGGACCAGGGATCTGTAAAATGGTGAGATTATAGTGATGGGGAGACAGACAGCAGGGCCAGAGGCTACCCCAGTGTGTCTGGGTCCTGTCTGCACCTCCAGGAGACCAAGGAGCCCTGCATGCTACAACGAGCCTGCTGGCCTGCAGCTCCCCTGGGGTCCCATGCACGGATCCCCAGGATGCCCCACCCCACAGCTGCATCCAGCACAGGCACTGAGGGCCCCGGTACCCAACAGCCTGGCCGTGCCCCCGTGCCCTGGGTCCGCGGTCCTGCCTGGCAGCAGTGAGAGCTGCGTGGAGAGACAAGTGGGTCCCAAAGGGACCATGGGGCACAGCCACCTGCATGCATGCGGCCCCCTCCCCAGTGCACCTGTGGTTATCTGTACACATGGGCTTGCACAAGTGGCCCTGCCCATGCACACAGACACACACTCACCCACATGTGCGTGCATTCACCCATGTGTGCTTACCTGCCCTCGCATTTGCCCACCTGCGTGTGCACACACGTGTGCATGCATTCACATGTGCACATCACATGTGCATGGGCACATTCACCCACGTGTGTGTTCACTTGCATGTGCGGTCGCTCACGCTGGTGCTTGTGCTCCCCGGCATGGGGCTGTGCTCCTCCCTGTGCATGTGCGCTCACATGCATGTGGATGCATTCACTCGTGTGTGTGCATGTGATCACCTGTGTGCATTGACGTGTGTGTGCCTGTATTCCCCCATGCAGCTGTGTGCTCACACTCAGCATGCTTTCAGCCATGCACCTACATGCTCCCCCGTGTGTGCATGTATTTACTCCAGTGTGTGCTCTCATACATTCACACACGCTACCCCTGTGCACATGTGCTTACCTGCACGTGCATGGGCTCACCTGCAAAAGCATCCTCCCGTGTTTCCGTGCCAACGTGCATGTGCATACGCTCTAACGCATGTGCATGCACCCGCCGATGCGCCCATGCCCACCCACACGTGCGTGTGCTCACACATACCTGCACTCATGCACCCACGGGCGGGCGCGCGCACGTGCCCACCCCCGTCTGCGTGTGCTCACACGCGTGTGCTTGTGCCACCCAGCGGCCGGCGCTGCCCTTGCACCGCGGCTCTCCCAGCCCTGCCCGGGGTCCTGGGGCTGCCGGGGGCCCGCGCTGCCCTGGCACGGGGAGAGGGTGCCAGGCCCCGCTCCGTGGTGCCCGGCTGGCACACGGAGGCCCTGGGGCAGGCATTTGGCCAGCAAGGGGGTGGTGGCCATGCCCACCCGCACCACCCTGCCGTGCTGGGGTGAACCAGAGCACCCCAGAGCCAGCTCAGCAGCACTGCACCAACGGCCTGGGCACCGCCACCCCAACTGGGCCGCCCCCTTCCCAGTGCCACCCCAAAAGTTCCAGCAGCAATGCCATGGCTGTGAGTGCCAGGGACAATGCTACAACCGTCACCCAGGCGTTGTGCCCCCTCCATGTGCCCCTGGGGAGGGGTGCAGGCACTGCCCTCTGCCTGGACCCAGCCTGGTAGCAGTGGGTGCAGAAGACACACACACACCACCCCACCCACGGCTGCATTCCAGGTGCCTGCATTTGGGTCCCAAGAGCTTGCCAAGGTTTGGCTCACCTCAGCTGGAGCATCCTCCCCACAGCAGGTACCCACCAGCCCCAGTGCCACTGGCTGGGGATGCAGGGACAAACCACACGAGACACAACTCGGACAGTTGTGCAGCTGCCGCTGCTCCTTTAGTGTGAGAGGCACAACGGCATGCAACAAGGCACAGGCAGAGGCACCGGCACCAGCACACTCCCCTGGCACGGTGACCTGCTGAGGGCTGCCACCCCAACCCCCACCCCTCCAAGAGCAGCATGTCCCCCAGCTCCCAGAGGGTGCAGTCTTTGGTCCTAGCAGTGTCCCTGAGCAGGCACAAGGGGTGGCTGAGATGAGGGGGCATGCAGAGCACCCCAGTCCTGCCAGGCACTGTCCCAGGGTAGGGCCAGGTATGTGTGGAGTGTAGTGTTCAAGAGGCTGGGAGGGTCCAGGTTGGGAGCAGCCACGCAGGGGGGGATACTGCAGTGATGAGCCGGCAGGTATTGGTGCTGCCAGCACCCTGGGGCTGGGCTGCCTGGCTGTGGCCACCCCCGAAGATGCTAGGTACCATCCTGCCTCCCCAAAACGCTTCCCCCCACCTGCCCTGCCCCAAGCTGCTGCTGGTTGCATGAAACCCCTATGCAAAATCAGCATCAAGGCACCTGCCCACCCCATGGGGACAGACAGACAGCAGCGGGGTGGGGGGTGACCCAGCGTGAGGCTGTAGTGCTAGCTAGGGCTGCTGCAGCACAGAGGAGGGGAACAGGTACGCCGTTTTGTCCTTAGTATGGTTTCTCCTCTATTAATCCCTCCTACTGCCGACGCAGAGGCTGGAGGCAAGGGCTGGATGAGGCTGGGTAGTCCCCATGCCCACAGTGCTGGTGACAAGTGGCACCCACAGACCCTGGTCTACTGCTCCCAGCACCCCATCCCCTGGCAGGGCATTATACCGGGGCACCCACTGCAGCGTCCCCTGGGAGAGGGGTCCAGAGCACCTGCCTTGGCCCCCCTCAGTGCCTTGGGCCGGCGCGGAGGGGGTTAAAGACCTGCTGGCCAGGGCCATTGTTTTGGACACAATGCAGAGGAAGAGGATGCTGGGGGCCGAAATTCCTCCGGCTCCCACCGGACAGATGGACAGAGCTGGACAAATAGACATGACGGAGGACAACGCTGGTTTAACCCTTCCAGGCACTGCATAGGGATGCCTCAGGGCACCCTGGGGGGTGTTTAAGGCATGCAGTGCAGCACCACCTGCGGGACAGGCACTGGTGTGCAGGACTACACAGAAGGACTCCCACAGGCAAGAAAGACCCGGGGGGGGTGCAGGTGGCAGGATCTGTCTGTCCATCTGGTCCTGCTGGGCCACTGGGTGCTGGGTGGCTGTAAAGCCCAGGGCAGCTCTGTGGCATGACCCCCGCTGCCAGCACCTGGACTGGCACCCCTTCCCCTGCTCGGTAAACCAGAAAAATAAATAAAAGGCAGGGGTTGGACAGACAAACAGATGCAGGGAGAGCCCCCAGGGGGCTGGATCCTCTTTGGCAGCAAGCTGGGCCACTGCCAGGGTCCTGAGGGGAGGCCGGGCAGGGGGCTAGCAGCCCTTGGGGACCTGGCCAAGGCTCTCACGCAGGCACCGGAGCTGCTCCTGGCCCAGCTTGATCTTCTCCTCCAGCTCCCGCTGCTCGGCGATGAGGGCTGACTTCATCTTGACGAAGTGCTGGTAGTCCTGGAGGTGCTCAGCGGGCAGGTACCGTGCCACCATGGCACCCACCGCCTCCTCCCGCCGTCCCACGTGCTCCTTCAGCTCCTTGGCATCCTCCAGCTGCGCCACCAGCAGCCGCTGCTTCTCCCGCAGGGCCACCTGTGGGTGAGACTGGCAGTATTGGTGGGAGGTCCCGTGCCCCAACGGCACACGGGTGCTCCCCTGACCTGGGCCCACCTTGTCCTCGGTGGGGGCGTGCGGCCCCAGGCTGCCCAGGGCGGTCTCCACCCTGGCCAGGCGGCCCGAGAGGGAGAGCAGGAGGTTGACCACCTTGTCCAGGTCACCCACGAAGAGGCGGTACTTGTCGAACTCCCCCGGGGTGCAGAGGGCTTGCAGGCGGGCAGCCACATCCTCACCCAGTGCCCCGTTGGCACTGATGTCCTCCTGCAGCCCCCGCTGTGCCTCCCGCAGCACTGCCAGCTTGCGGCTCAGGCTTTCAATCAGCTGCAGCTGCCAGAGGGAAGGGTCAGGGGCGACTGGGGCCACCCCCTGTTGGGACTGGGGGACTGGCACATGGGTGCAGGGGTGCCACGCTGCACTGGGCCCCACAGACCACGAGCATCTGGCAATGCCTCTGCTTCCCATGAACTACCAGCAACGCCCCCACTCCCTGCAAGCACCTAGTAATGTCTCAGACACTGAGCATACAGCAAAGCCCCCAGTTCCCGTGACACCCAGTGATGCCCCTGGTCCCTGTGAGCATCTGGCAATGCTCCTGGTTCCCACAAGCATCCGGTGACACTCCCGGGCCCCTCAAGCACCCAAGAACGCCCCTGGTCCTTGCAGGCATCTGGCAATCTCCCAACCCCTGTGAGCATCTAGCAATGCCCCTGGTCCCTGCAAGCACCCGGCGATGTCCCTGGTGCCCATGAGCACCCTGCAATGTCCCTGGTGCCCATAAGCAACCAATGATGCCCCAGTCCCCGTGGGCATCTGGCAAAGCCCCCGGTCCCCGTGAGCACCTGGCGATGGCAGTGGGGAACCCCAAGGGCATCGTCCCCAGCAGTGCCCACTCTACCTTCTTTTCCACCAGCTCGTGGTCCACCTCCTCCTCCTCATCCTCCGAGCTCCTCTCCACCACCTCTGGCAGCTCCTTCACCTTGCCGAGCGGCTCAGCTTTGCCCGCTGCCGTGCCATAATATGCCGAGTAGGAGGTGGAGCTGGCAGTGCTCCCGGGGGGCGGTGAGATGGGCTCAAAGCCCTGCCTGTGGGGACAGGGGCTCAGTGCCGGGGGCAGCGGGGTGCAGCCTGTCCTCGGCACAGTGCCTGGTGCCGCGCCAGCCCTACCTGTCCTGCGCCAGGGCCTCCAGGCGCCAGTCCTGCTGGAAACGCTCCCGCCAGGCCTGCCGCTCCCCCACCACCAGCAGCTCACCCATCAGCTCGGTGGTGGTGCCAAGAGGGGCCGAGGAGGCCAAGATACCAGCCAGGGAGTGGTCCCTGCCCACCACGTCCCACAGCAGCTCCTCCGAGTCCACGCGGCGGGGCTGGGGCTGGCCCCCCTGGCAGCTTGCCCCCTCCACTGCTCCAGGGCTGGGCTTGGGTGCCTCCGGGGTGACGGGGCCAGGACCACCATGTAGGGGCAGGGAGCACTCACCCACCCCGCGGGGGCCAGCCCAGCCCCGTTCCTGGTTCCGACCGAGCCTTTGGGGCTGCTCCTCCATCTCCCAGGGGTGCTTCACCTTCGGCCGCGCCTCCCCGGCCCCCACCGCCCTGCTGACACCCAGCCGGGGGCACCCATGTCAGCTCCCTTGCCCGCCCGTGGGGGATGGGGACACGCAGGGCCGTGCCCGCCCCAGGGAAAGAGATCAGGGACATCCCCCACCCCGAGAAAACCCCACAGCCTGTCCCACGTGGTGGATTAGGATGCTCCGACAGAGGGTTCAAAGGGCCACATGGCCCCAAAAGCCACCCCGTGTCCAGGCTGTGCCCGCAGCCCTGCTCCCACCCACCCCCATGCCGCAGCAGCACTTGCCTGCAAATCTCGGCGCTGCCAGGATCGGGCTCGGACGTCCTGCGGAGTGATCCGGAGGGGTCGGGGTGGGGCCAGGCACCCAGTGGGGCAGGGGGGCGAGCAGCATGCCCCCGGGACCGGCCCCCCTGCTCGCCGGTGAGGCTCTGTGACCGCTCGCGCACAGCCTCAGCAATGCTGCGGGTCGGCACAGGGGCGCTGGTGAAGGCAGAGCCGTGCCTGGAACCATTCCGTAGGTGCTGGGATGTCCGACGCTGCCTGTACTTTTCCCAGTCGGGGGGAGGTGGGCGGGGAGGTGGGGGGCCCTTCTTTTTGGGGACACCAGGGGGGTCCAGCTTGGCACGGAGAAGGTCCTTCCGGTTGTGGCCCCGGGGGCTGATGGGCTCCAGGTTGAGGTGGCTCTCGGAGAAGGCCCTACCCCGCAGCGGGCGGTGCAGGGGGTCTGGGGGGCTCTCGGGGGAGCGGGCCAGGCGGTCGCCATCCCACGAGAGGTCGTGCGTGGATGTGGCCCGGTAGCAGGGCGGCCACTCCGGCTCGGCGCTCTCAAAGCGGGGGTGGAAGGAGCCAAGCCTTGGGAAGCCCGGTTGATAGCGGGAGAGCTCACTGGGGAGAGAACGGGGCACCCGTCCCCCCCAGTCACGCCCCCCGCAGCTCATGTCCACCCTCGCCTCAGTTTCCCCAGCTGGACTCACCCACCCCCACTGGTGGGGAAAGCCCGGGCTCTCCTGGTGCCTCCACACTGGGCACAGCCCCCTGCAGATGTCCCCAGCCCCCCAGGGATGGGTAAGGAGGGACCCCACCCCACCATGGGCACTGCCTCACATCCTCGGGCCCCGCTTGCCCAAGGTGGCACGCACCCCCACTTCGCAGGGCACAGCACAGCTGTGGCCGGGGCGTTAAGGGAGGCACGTTGTACATCACCAACCAAAACCAAAGCAGTCCCCACACCTCACTGGCAGAGGTCCCCACCAAGGGGCATGCACGTCCCGGCACCTGGCGTGGGCTCACCTTATGGACTGGCTGGCTTTCCTCGTTATCGCAGGTGGTTCCCACTCATCCAGAGGAAATTCCTGCGTGGGGGAAGGAGGATTGTGAAAGCAGGACCAGCATGCCCCTCCCCAGCACCACCCAACCCATTCCCATTCAGGTGCAGTAGGCATGCAGGGGGTTGGCAGGGCCCCTGGTGGGCACAGTACTCCCCACCCCAACCCAGGGTCATGCTCCAGGGGTGCGGGGTGGTGCCTGTGCTGCTCACTGGCACAGTCCCAGGGAGTCACTCACTGGGGCAAAAGCTCTCCGGTGGGGCCAGGCGTCGCTCTCCTCCCGTCCGGGGTGGGGGGCCGGGCAGCAGCAGTCAGGGCAGCGCGCCCAGGGCTGGGGGTGGCAGCGGCAGGCGTGGCCACGGGGCAGCAGCGGGGGGCACAGGTCCCCCCCACAGTAGCGGCAGGGCTCGGGGCGCAGGGGAACCCCGTAGGGGTAGGAGAAGCCCCGCAGGTACTCCAGCTCCCCTGGTCTCCCCAGCGGCTTGTAGCAGGGGGGCTGCTCCCGGCAGCACTCGGCGTAGGGGCCAGCAGAGCCAGGGTGGCCAGGTGAGGGGGGGCCATACGGCTGGTCCACAGAGAGGCGGCGAGCGTCCCGGCGCTCAGGGCCAGGGGGCTGGAAAGCACCAGGATCACCCACCGAGGGCTTGCCATGCCGGGGCGGCGCTGGCCGGCTGCTCTCCTCGAAGAACCGGCGGCGGTCGGCGAAGGGCAGGAGGACAGCCTCATCGCTGCCCTGTGGCGGAGAGCTGGGGTCCACCGGCCCCTGGCCATAGCCCTCCAGCTCAGGGGGGCCGGGTGAACGCTGCGGCTGCAGCTTGCGCTCCGGGGACCAGCGCCAGTGGCCCCGGCCTGTTGGCATCACCCGCTCGGGGGACGGAGGCCCTTTGGGGACTGGCAGCGGGTCCGGGGTGGGGATGCCCCGGTCCCCCGAGCGGCCTGGGTTCCTGCCATCCTCACTTGGCGTGGGGCTGAGATGCTCAGCGGGGGCGCGGGGTCCCTCCGCCAACACGCTGCCCTCGGGGGGCTCCTCCGCCTCCTCCACCGGCTCCTCACCAGGTGGCGGGGCGCCGGGAACCCGGCTCTTCTGCAGCTGGGCCTTGCGTCTCTGGATCTCATTGCGCAGGCTGGTGGCAAAGCGGTCGCTGCGGCGGCGCATCTGAGCGGAGCGGTGGGGAGGACCCCCAGCCCGCCGACTCCCCGCCTGGCTCTCTTCCTGCACCGGCCCCCCGGTGCTGCGCGTCGGGCTGGCCCCCTGCCCGTCTGGCCCACAGGCTCGCTGCAGGTCGGGGCAGCAGCGGCAAGGCAGCAGGTGGCAGCACGGCTCTGGGCAGAGGGGGGGGTCCTGGGTGGCCCCTGCAGCCCCCGGCCGGCTGTCGTCGGGGTGCAGCGGGGAGAGGGTCCAGCGGTGCCCATCAGGGGCCGGCGAGGCTCGCCCACTACTGGTGCCCACCTGGAGGGAGCGGAGCTGGGAGGCCAGCAGCTGCTCGGGAGCACTGTGCCGGTGCGGTGCGTGGCCCTTGAGAGGGGACAGCAACGGGTCGTCACCTGCTGCCACAGCATCCGACACTCGGTGCACACCACCATCCGGGTACAGCTGATCGCCAGGCTCTGTGCGTTCCCCCAGGAGCGACTCAGCCGGGGACCGGTCCGGGTGGGAGTTCAGCATGTAATACTGGTCGGCAGAGAGACAGTCCTTCATGGGGTGCGGTGCTGGCGTCCTCCTGCCCGCCGCCTCCATCTCCCCATCCCGCTGGCAGAGGAAGGTGTCGGAGATCCACCGGCCCTTGGCATGCAGCATGTCTGCCGACACCGACGCCCGGCGCCTATCCCCTCCGCCAGCCTGGGCTGCCCGCAGGCTGTCCCTCCTGACAGGCGGCTGGGGGGGCACAGGCGCTCGCCAGGCGTCGGGACGCCGGCTGGCGGGTGGCTCAGTGCCTGTGGTCATGTAGCGCCCGTCAGGGGGCTTGCGGGGGCCTGGGAGGGCAGAGTCGACAGAGGTGGCCTCCTCGGGGCGGAGGGAGAGGGCGCAGTCAGAGGCAATGGAGCTGGCAGAGAAGGAGCTGTATGCTGAGTCCCGCTTGCTGTGGTACATGCCCTGGTCAACGGGTGAGGGGTCTCCTTCATAGTAGGCCTGGCTGGGCTGGTCCAGGCTCTCCATGCTCCCGATGGAGCTGCTGCGGTCGGTGCTGCAGTGCCGGGACAGCAGGTTCCACTGCAGGGACAGCTCGCTGCCGCCCGGCCCCACGCCAGTGTTAGGGGCGCCTGCCACCCCCTGCCCAGCTCCCTGCCAGCCCCTCCGATGGGCATGAGATTCTGGGAAGCCAACACCCCACCACCACACACACCCTCCCCCGGGACAGGGGGGACAGAGGCCAGCACAGCCCCAACCTGCCCTTCAGCCCTGGGTCTGGGGGCAGCACAAAGGCTGCCCCGGCACTGGCAGCAGGAGCAGGCACAGACACACAGGGCGTGCGTAGCTCCAGCCACTTGGGACCTACCCGCTTTGGCGGGGGGGCACTGGGACTCGGCAGCTCCTGGCCGGCTCCAGCGGAGCCACCGCCCCTTCCTGCCGGGAACCGGCGAGTAAACAGGCAGGGGAAAGGGCAGCGCGGCAGCAGGACGTGGGGGGATGCCCCACACCGGCATGGGGCAAGCTCGCTCGCTTGCCCCCTCCCGTCCCTGACCCAAGCGGGTGCCCCATCCGCCCCCTCCCCTTGCACGGTCCCATGGGTGCCCCGGGGGTGGGTCGGGGGCCTCACCTGACATCACACCCTGAGGGCCAGGAGAGGCTGAAGGCGTCAGCGGGGCAGTGCATGGCAGGGGCGTCGGGGCGGCTTTCGGCGAGCTTGGCCACGTGCCAGGAATGGGGCCGGAGGACGGGCACGCTCCTCCTGCCAAGAGCAACAGCAGGAGAGGACAAGAATGGGGAGGAAGCCGGTCCGAGGAACCGGGGCTGAAGTCACTTCCTACGGGGCTTCCTGTCCCCCTCAGGCCAGCGCCTGCCCGAGGGTGACGGTGGCGAGGAGGGTCCAGCCCTGCCAGCACCCAGCGCCAGGCAGGAGGATCCCACAGTTCCCCCCTGCTGCCAGGGCTCCCCTGCCTGCAGCATCCCTGCTGCCAGCATCAACAGGGGACCAAGGACGTGGCCCCAGCGTAGCCCCGCAGGCAATGCCCCAGCAAGGCGAGGGTCTCTGCTGGGACTGGACGAGCTCCGTGGGCATGCCAAGGGACCCTGGGGCCACATCTGTGTCCCCACTGCAAGCCTGACCTTCCCCCCTTGTTCCTTGGTCTCTCAGCATCTGCAGCAAGCGCCGGCCACATCGCATCCCCAGGGAGCTGTACTGTGCCAGGCCCTGTCCCACTCCCCATGCCAGGCAGCAAGTCCCCGCAGCACACACAGGCAGTGATGTCCAGTGCCACCACACAGACACACGGGCAGATGCCACCTCCTGTAACCCCCAAGCATCCGGTGCTGCCCCAGCACCCACCGGGTAGGCAGGGACGAGCTGTGGGGTCAGCACAGGGGTCCCTCCCCCACCCAGAGCCCTCAAACTCACCATGGATGATGCTGAGCCTCAGCACAGCCCTGTGGCACCCCGTGCCCTGCACCGCCCCAGCCCCTGGGTGCCACTGGAGCTGGAGCCCGGTCGGGATGCAGCCGGGGAGTGGATGCGGGTCGGGGGCGGGGCGGGGGGGGCTGGCCCCGACGGCAGGGCCCTGCCCTGCCTCTCCTTCCTTTCCCAGGCCCGCAGCACGCAGGCAGGCAGGAAGGGAGAGGAGCGGCCACGCTCGAGGATACCGCCCAGCAAGGGGGTGGCCAGCCCGCCGCACTGCCCCAGTTCTGCTGGTGGCACACCGGGTTGGGGAACACACACCCACCATGGAGTGCTGGCAGCCATGGTGGGGCTGCCCCTAACCCATCCCAGCACAGGGCACCTCCAGGCTGGGCTGGAGACAGGGACACCGCCAGGCTCCAGCCAGGCTCCAGAGCAGGTGAAGCCCCCCTGCCCTTGGCACCTCCACCCCCTCTGCGCCCCCCACCCGCAGTGCTGCCAACCTGCGGACGATCATCTTCAGGGTACGGTAGGAGCCCTTGATGAGGATCAGGGCCTCCTGGCGGGACCCATACAGCGGCGTCCCGCTGATGTTCACCAGCTCGTCGCCCGGCTGCAGCCGGCGGGACAGCGCGGCCTTGCCCCCATCCTCCACCTGGGCGACAAAGAGGGGCATCAAGGGGGGCACGGCCCCCCAGAACACCCCGGGGGTTGTGCCGCTGCCTCTAGGTGCCAGGGGAGAAAAAGGCTTTGGAAAGCGGCTGTCTGCGTCCTGGGCACCACGAAGGAATCTGCAGCACCAGGCTCCCCCCCTGTCCTGGTCACATGAATTTCTGAGCAAGGAAAGGGCATCAGGGAGGGGGGGAGAAGAAAAATGTCCCGTCCCAGCAGATTCCCCCGCGGGCGCGGGCAGCACAAGGGCCCTTTGTCCAGCGCGGATGCCAGCCCCCTGCCACTGCTCCCAGCCCCATATCGGCCCTGCCCGGGCATCCGCAGTTATTTCGATGCCTGAAGGATGCCATCATGCCATGTGCGCCCAGGGGAGCCAACAGCAAGGGAAACACTGAGCTGTGCCTGGCCCTGGCACATGCCTACCCCATCCTGGCACCCATGATCGAAATGACGCTGGTACCCCGTACCACCACAGCTTGGAGGACACAGGGCCATGGTGCTGCCGGCACGGAGGGGCCCCAGCCCGTCCCCTCTGCCCCAGCAGGTAGGTGCAGCACAGGCAGCCCTGGGATGAGCAGTGCCCAGCCAGGGCAAGCAGAGTGCCTGGTGCTGGCACTGATTTCTGCCCACCCTGCCACTCCTGATGGCCCGGGATTCCATGCCCAGCACCTCACACCACAGGGCTGGTAAGCGAGCCCGGCTGCTGGGCTGCATGGTGGCAGTGGCACAGCGCATGCAGGTGTGTGGGACAGGACCTGGAGTGCCCCATGCCCCTATGCCCAGCATGGAGCCGGACCTGGCCAGACCCTACAGCCACCCACAGAATGACAAGCCGAGCTGGCCTGGCCCCGTGCCAGGGCTCCTGCACCCATCCTGTCTGTGGGCTCCTCACCCTGCCCTGCCATTCCTGGTCTGACAGAGAAATGAGCTCTGCCCACAGTGCCCACAACGCAAGCTCCGCAGCGCAGCCTGGGTGGCAGCCAGGCCCCAGTGCCGGGTGGCACCCACGGCTCCCCAGCAGGCTGGCCACCATGGACGTGCCAGGCAGGGCTCAGGGGGCATCCCGCTGCCCATGGGTGACACAGCACCTGGGGGAGCCAGGAACGGACAGCCAGGCCTCCTGCCCAGCCTGGCGCTGCCCCATGGCTCGGCTGTGCCCAGCACCCCACAGCTCTCCCATTTTTTTGGGGACCTGGGGATTGCAATTGCATGCCCAGGCTGGGCACAGCCCAATGCGCCTGCCTGTGCGGGCAGGCTGCCCTTCCACCCAGGAGTTGGCTGTGGGGCTGCCTTCCTGGCACTGGCCCCCAGCTGCCTGCAAGGGCTCCCAGTCCCACCACGCACTTGCTGGAGCACCCGTGTTTAACCCCTGCCACGCTGCTGCCCACCACTGGGCAGCTCTGGCAGAGCAGGCAGGTAGGGCAGGCTGCACCTTCACCCCAGTCTTCTGCCCAGCCACGTGCCATCCCTGTCCTGCCTGCCACAGCCACGGGGCTGAGTCAGTAGTGATGGGTCCTCCCCCAGTGCAGGACACCACCAGGGCTGCACCCACGTCTGGGCCACCACACGTGCCAGGATGGACACAGCTTAGCCCTGGCATCACTCACCAGGAGCTAAATTTGGCACAAATAGCCCCTTGTTCTGCCTTCGCCACCACTGAAGTCAGCGCTGGCAGCCAAACCCCGCCGCCTGCTGCCCTGCCTGGCCAGGCCAGCCCTGGGCACTTCCCCAACACCACCCCCGGTGTTCACTCTGTGCCCTAATGGTGGGCACCAGCTGGCTCCCTGGAATATCTGCCTGCCCCAGGAGAGACTTGTCTGAGAAGCAGTCACAGCCACAGCAGTGCCTGAGCTGTGCCCACCCTGCCCCATGCAGACCTCCCTCCTTGCCCCTGATGTATACGGGGGGGCCTGTCCTGGGGGGCACTCAGCAGCCCCATGGAGGGCCCGGAGCCCACACCAGCCCAGCCGTGGGACTCTGCCACAGGAAGGGATCCCGCCTGGAGTGGGCTCAGAGGCCAAACTGTGTCACCATGCGCCAAGACCCCCTTCCCCTTTCCGGCGCGGGGCCCGGGGCCCCCTGCGCTGCAGGCGGGGGCTGCCCCC
>JAVJGG010000039.1:107806-118192 GCA_035590195.1 Aviceda cuculoides | reverse complement strand
GGCCGGCCCTCGGCCCGCTCCATGGCCGCTACCGCTGCTGCTACCCCCCCATCCCGGCCCGGCCCGGCCCGGCCCCGCACGGGGGAGGAAATGACACCCCAGCCCGCCCGGGCTGAGCGGCGCGGAGCCGAGCGGCGGGGCGGGGCCGGCCCGGCACCGGGACTGCTCCGCCGCCGCCAATGAGGCACGGGGGGATGGCGGCGATCGGCACGGCTCGGCTTGGCTCGGCAGGGCAGGACACGGCTCGGTGCAGCTCGGCATGGCACAGCTCAGCACAGCTCATGGCAGAGCTTGGCATGGCTCAGCTCATGGCATGGCTCGGCACACAGTGGCACAGCACAGCACCATGCTACTCAGCTTGGCTTGGCACGGCACGGCTCGGCCCAGGGACATACACTGAGCTGCTTGGCTCAGCTTGGCACAGCCCAGCCAGCATGGTTCGACTCAGTGCAGCTCAGCCCAGCATGGCATGACATGGAGGGCTGGCACAGTTGCAGTTCAGCATGGCACAGCACAGCTCAGCCCAGCACAATTTGGCTCAGCTCAGCATAGGATGGCAACGGGGCCAGCATCGTTTGGCTGGCCCAGCATGGCTTGGCGCAGCATGGTTCAGTGCAGCATAGCTGGGTTGGCATGTTCTGGCTTGGCCCAACTCAGCATGGCACAACACGGGGCTGGCACGGTTCTGTTTGGTACAGCATGGCACAGCCAGGGGCCTGATCTGGTTTGGCTCCACTTGGCCTGGCCCATTTTCACTCAGTGCAGTTCAACTCGGGTTGACATGGACAAGCAGGGCTGGCACAGTTTGGCTCGGCACAGCATGGCCTGGCCTGGCTTAGCTTGGCCTGGCCTGTTCGGCACCCTACAACCCAGTTTGGCCCAGCACAGTATGGTGCTGCCAGGGACCAGCACCATTAGGGCCAGCTCAGCCTGGCATGGCTCAGCTTAGCACAGCTTAGCACAGTATGGCAGTGCGGTTTGGCCAGTAGTTTGACAGTGCTCACGCAAAATGCGAAGGGGTGCCTGCTCGGGTGGCACTGGGGTGATGCAGCACCTGCCACAGCTCCCCAGGGCAGGAGGCTCCTTGCGACACCCCACCCCAGCAATCACGCTGGCGCCCTGAGCCCCGCTGCCTACGGGTGAGCACATGCTGCTGGCTCCTGTCTGGCCTGCCCGTTCTGGCCCCCACCCTGTCCTGCTGGGCACCATGGGGCGTGCATGGCAGTCTGGCTGTGCTTTACCTCCACCTTTCCCCCACCGGCTCCTGGAGGGGCTCCTGTGCCCCTTTGGGGAAACTGAGGCAAGGGAAGGAGGCAGCAGGCGGCAGCTGGGGGTGGTGGGAGTGGATAGGCACTGGTTCCCCGGGGAGCCCGGGAGTCCCGCTCCTCCCCTTCCCGCCCGGGGCCCCGGCTCTTACTCATCTCCTTCCCAGACAGCACAGCCAGCCCGGAAAGCTCTGCCCTGCCAGCAACGCCTGTGGCCCCCCAGCTGCCTGCAGGCTGGGCGGTGCAGTGCTGTGGCCCCGGAGGGTGGGCTTGCCGTACCAGGCTGGCGAGCTACATGCTGTGTTGCTCAGCCCCTGCACAGGAAGGGTCCCATGAGTTTTTCTCCGCAGCCCCCAGTCCACAGGCGCCTGCCTTGAACCCTGCCTGCACCCTGCCCAGCCCAGCAGCAGGCAGCCCACTACATGTGCCCTGTCCTTGCATTGGGGATCCCAGGGCATGGGGATGGGGCAGTCCCTGGGCTGTTTGCGGTGCTGGAGCCTACCCAGCAGCAATGCAAGGCCTCCCTCTCACAGCCTCCACATGTCCACCCCTGGCCCAACTCTCCTGCTCTCCCCCGTGGCCTTGCCACCCCCCTCACCGTACCCCCCGCTCATGGCTGGCTCCTGCCATGCCTGGACTTTTCCCAGCTTCCACCAGGCTCAGCTGCCCCCATGCCCTTTCCCAAATGAGTAACCAGGGCTGCCTGGCCAGGCGTGAGGGCTCTGCAGCCCGGCTTGTCACATGGCCCCACACCCCATTAAGCACCGCATTCCCCCCTGCCAGCCTGGCGCCCCCCCACATGGCCCTCCCAGCCCTTACTGCTGTGCCTGACTGGCCCTGGGAAGGGTGGGCAGCACTCAGGACAAGGCAGGCATCAACACATCCCCCAGCTCCCCCCATGTCCCTATGCCTGCACCAGTGGTTCCCAACCAGAGTGTCCACCCCCTCCAGCCCAGCAGGAGAGCAGCAGTGTCCTACCAGGCTGGGCACCATGCCAGTTGCTCTGCCCGGGGGCATGGGCTGTGGCTGCCCGCACCCTGCTCTGTGGTGCACCCATGGAGTCTGCCTCGGGCAAGCACCACAGAGCTGCTGAGGAGCACTGGGGCTGGGGGGCAATGTCCCCTGGGAGGGCAATGCCTCAAATGACCCGTGCCAGCAAAAGGGTGGGCATCACTGTCACAACTCTTCAGCCTTGGGCGGGTTCTGACAGAAAGACCTCCGAGCTGGGACTGCCAAGCCCAGCGAAGCTGCGGGCATGGTGATGCCTGCAGTGTGGGTACCACCAGCTGACCTGGCCACACTCAGTGCTGCTGGGTTCTGGGTCGCTCTGCCCAGCTGTGTGCCCCAGTGCCACGATCCCTGGGCTTGATGCCCATCTCTCAGCCAGGGAAAGTGAGGCACTGGGCAGCCTGGCTGTGCCGTGGGGCCAGTCTGGGGGCAGACCCCCAGGCTCTGTGCCTGCTCTGGGCAGCGCATACCAGCTTGTAGCAATGGGCACGAAGACGCCGAGCCCACTGCTGGAGAGTCAGCATGGTGGGTGGGGGAGCTGGAGGAGCTCTCGCTGCAGCAGCCCACGCCACTGGGCTCTAGCCCCCCTCCCCTGGAAGCCAGGGAGTTCCTGGCCCTTTAAGCCCTGATTGGGGCCATGCCTTTAAAATGGGCCCCGGGGGCCAGGACCTCTTACCCTGCAGGAGGAGGCTGGCCAGGAGCAGGTGGGCTGAGCGAGCTGGTCCTCCCCACCCACCCCACTTCACTCCCCTGCCCGTTTCCCCTGTCCGGGCACCTTTACTACCCCTGTAGCCAGGCTCCTGGCTGGCTGGCTTTGTCCCTGGTCTGGGTTGTAGTCTGGAATTTGCACCTCTTTTTGCATGCAGAGCCCTCCCTGCCCCCCCACTTTTCTGTTCCTGTGCTAAGCTGAAGCAGCTGGCAGCACCCTGGGGTCTCCTTTTGCTGGTGCCTGAGGCCAGCCCTGCCTTTCCAGGGGGAGAAGCATGACTGCAGGCTCCCCCTAATCGTGCTGCCAGCCCTGCCTTGCCCCACTCACGTCCCCCACCTCCTCCCCCCATCTATAATGGCTTTGCTCCATCCCTTCACCAGCCTCCTCCTCCTCCTCGCTGTGCCCCTTTCCCGGGCTGCAAACCGGTCCCTGCTGCCCCCCAGCTCCCTGCCCGCCGTCCCCCCCCTGCCCCTTCTCCAGGCCCTGCAAGTGCGGGCACCAGGCAGCTGGGGCTGGCGAGCTGGGCCAGCAAGCGGGCAGCCCCTGCGCTACATGCTGAACCTGTACCGGCATGCCGCTGACCGTGAAGGGCGACCCCGCCGTGGCCGCAGCCTGGGCACCAACACAGTCCGCCTGGTTCAGGCCAGTTCCCATGGGGGTCAGCCCTGGGCAGGTAAGGAGCGGGTGGGCACCAAGGGCAGTATGGGGGCTTAGCAGAGCCAGTGGGGTGGCCTTGAGCCCTGCCTTCCTCCTTCCCCCTGTTTCCAGTGTCACAGCCAGGGCTGGCATATCCTGGCCCCTGTGGGGCTGCCCTTGGCCATGGGATCCCCCTTGGCAGGGGGCCCAGGCTCTCCCTGCCACAGGGGTGAGATGGGCAAGGGCATCGCTAGCGCTGTATGCCCCTCTCCGCTTCCCGTCCTGGCTGATGCTGTGCCAGGCCAGCGGGTGTTGGTGCAAAGGATGGGAATTGTCCCAGCTGCTCTTTGCCTTTTACCCCGCCAGTGAGTTGCAGCACATGGCTGCTGTTTGCCGAGGCTCCTGCCTTGTGCTGGGGCACCTGGCTGTCGCGGCCTTAGAGGGTGGTGATGCTACAGGCTCTGCTGTGCTGTGTGGGGGCTGCGGCAGCACCATGGGAGAAGGCTGTGCTGGCACGGTGCCTGCTGTGCCATACCAGGGGGGGCACTGACTGCTGCTTCCCTGCAGGTCGTTGGTACGTGCAGCCCCTCACCTACCGCCTGGAGGGCCAGCCTGATGCCGAGCAGCTCCTCCGAGCCACTGTGGTCTACCTGCCCAGCCTGCTGCTGGCCCGTGGTCGCCTCCTCTGTGCCGTGGAGCTGCTGGCCACCAGTGAGGCACCTGGGGCTCTGCTCAGCCCTGCTGCCCATTCCCGCCACGGCTGGGCCAAAGTGGACGTCACCCCTTACCTGGTGCTTGGGAATGGCAGTGCAGCGAGCCTGGCGCTGCAGCATGTCTGTGTGTGTGCCGGCCGGGCAGGGGGCTGTGATGCCCCAGTGGCCCCCAGCCACCCCTTCCTCCTCCTCTACCTCAACGACACCCAGGCTGGCCTGGCACCTCAGGTGGCAGAGCCCCACCGGAACCGGCGTGACACAGGGATGCTGGCCCATGACCTACCCAGCTACCTGCGGGAGCAGGGAGGGGAGAAGAGCGACTGCTCCCTGCGCCCCTTCCCTGTCAGCTTCGCCCAGCTGGGCTGGGACCACTGGATCATTGCTCCCCACCGCTACAACCCACGTTACTGCAAGGGCGCCTGTCCCCACCTGCTCCGCTACGACTACCATGCGCCCAACCACGCCGTGGTGCAGAGCTTCGTCCATCAGCTGGTGGATGCCAACGTGCCCCGGCCCTCCTGCGTCCCCTACCGCTACAGCCCCATCAGTGTCCTCATGATTGAGCGCGATGGCGGCATCCTCTACAAGGAGTATGAGAACATGATCGCTGAGTCCTGCACCTGCCGGTAATGCCTGCTGCCCTGGCACATCACCCCCAGGCTCTGCCTGTCCCTGCTGGATCTGGACTTTAGGGTTTGTCTTGCTCTGCCTGGGGTGGGTTCATCCCCCCCCCCCCTCACATGGCACTGCTCTGTGGGAAGGTTTTACAATGGCAGTTTTATGTAAATTGTAGGTTTTTAAAGGCAGGAGCCTGTGCTGGGGCAGTTGCCCTGTGGCATCTGTCCTTCCTGCAGCCCCACGGCCGCTGCCTGTTTTTGGGGGGCAGGAGGGCTTCACCTGATTCTCCCAGAGAAGAGCTGGGTCCCTGGACTGGAGCATGAAGCTCTTAATAGGTGGCTGGGGGTCTCCTGGTGGAGGCGGGGCAGGAAGGACAAGCGGTCCAGGTGTCCCCATGCTTGGTACCAAGCTAGTGCTATCAGTATCTGGTGCAACCCTGCCTGCGGGATTCCTTCCCAGCTCACATGCACCCCATCCTGTCTAGTCCCAGCTGTGGTGGCATCTCACTGGGCTGGGAATTGGGCTGCGGCGGGAAAGCCCCTCTCCTCCCTTGCAGTTCTGCTCTGGGGGGCTGTGAAAACTGGAGGGACCTGAGCTGCCAGCTCTGCTCTCAGTAGTGGGGGCCAGGCAGCTGCCTGCGCTGGGCTCTGCTCGCTGCTTCCTCTGCCACCCCTGTCCTTCACCTCCTTGACTTGCCCTCAAGCAGGGCTTGGATCTCATCCTACCCCAGGGGTTGGACCCCTCTTGCGATGTCTCTCTGCCTTCTTGCACCCTTGCTGTCCCATAGGGCTTGGGCTCTGCTGGGCTCTTGGCCTGTCCCTGTTCCTGGAGGGGTTGGTCCTACTCCAGGCACCCCTGCCACCTGTCTTTCCTCTATTTATTGCTGACTCTGTAAATAAATAAATTGATGGATTTTGCTAAAGACCATCTGGGCCTGTTCTTGCTCTGTCCCTGGGGTGCAGTGGGTGCCCCCTGGGACAGGCTAGCATAGACTGTCACCGTGCAGCCACCCTTGTGGCTGCACTGGAGGGGGCAGGTGCTGCTCCCTGCAGTGTGCAGGGTGTAAGTCCCAACTGGTTGAAGCAGGAGCTGTGAAAAGAGGCTCCCCTGGAGCGTAGACCTGCCCTGGTGCAGGGGGGACCAGATGTGGCTGCAGGCAGCTGCCTCAGTGGGGCTGGGGACAAGAGATACCCCACATCCCTCTATATGGGGCAGCTCCTGGGGGACGATGGGGACCCTGGGCTGTCTGTCACCATGGCCAAAGCATTCAGCTGCCAGGGTTATTTTGGGAAGGTGTCTGCAGGCAAACCTGCCTGTTCCTGGGCACGATGCCCTGTGTTTGCAAAGCTGGGGCAAAGTTCCCCTTCTTTGAGCAGCGAGACATGGGTGGCAGTTGTAATCCTTGTCCCCAGTGCTTGGTGGCACTGCCACTTGGATACTGCCTCTGCATTTGCAGCTCGTGGCTCTTGCTAGGGTCTCATCTTTTACTTTGCCTCCATCTGCATCTGTTATTGCTGGTCTGAGCTCCATGGGGATGTTTCAGCATTCCTTCTGTCCTGTGGGTGTTTGCTATGGGGCAGGGTGTTGCCAGCCCCCATCCCTCCCCTAACCACCAGCCTCAAAGTTTCTCCCCTATCCTGGCAGAGTGAGAAGCTGCAGAGCCCCAAGCTCCTCTCCTGCCCCTTGTCCCCAGTTGGCTGCATCCTGGCCATCTCCAGCCGGGAGGCTGTGGGGAAGGGAATGTCTTCTGCTTTTTTGGAAGCTCACAGGCTTGACCCCACGGGAAGATTTTTCCCTTGTCAATCATTAAGCGTGTGGTGTTGACTCATCCAGGCGAGCGATGATGAAAGGTATGGGAGCTGGCACACTCAGCCCTGGGCACCACTGGATGCCAGCGCCCAGTCTGCACCTGGCAGGGACCTACACCCCAGCCTGCTGTGGGCACCCCTCAGACCTGCTGGGTGCCCAGAGGCGGGTGGCCACTGAGGTTTGTCTGTCCCAGCCCTGTGTCGTCGTACACACCGTGCCAGTGGGCTCTTGTGCCCATTGGACTGGACTGCTTCCCAGGGCACCCCCAAGCACTGAGGGGCTGCCCAAGCAGTGTAATCTCCTTTACACTGGTGGCAGGGCAGGCGCTGCCAAAGGGACTGAGCAGCAGCAGTTCGGGGAAAGAGCTGCTGTCCCCAGCTGACCCTGGCACTGTGCCTGTGTCAGTGCCGGGACTGCCAGGGCAGAGCTGGGTGGAGGGTGCAGGGCCCCCAGCCCAGTGCCATGGTGCACCTCGGGGGTGGCTTTTCCTGCAGGTCCCACAGCCATGTGAGCCCCTCGGGCACAGCCTGGCACCCCATTGGGCACCAGCCCTGCAGGGAGCACCAGGAGCCCTGGCTTTGAGGACGTGCCCCCACCCTGTGCTCTGGCAGGGGTCTTGCCTGTGGGGCTGCTGGCCGTGCTGGGGGCTGCACTGGCCCCCTGTTCTCCCCCAGGCCAGCCAGCATATCCCTGCCCCTTCCTGTACCACTCCCAGACCCTTCTCCTGCCCCAAACCCCCCACTGGGGCTTTGCTCTGTCTCCACCGGGTCCCCATTCACTACCCCTCCTGCTGCTGCCCATCCCAAGTGGGCACTGCCACCTCACATGCCCCATCCTCTGCGGTGACACCGGGCAGGGAGGGGGTGACCTGCCCCATATGCCCTAGCAGCGTTGGGGCAAATCTGGGCCAGGCATGGCACTGGGGCACCGGGTGTGGAGTTCACTCAGCTGCCCCCCGGGCACCCTGCGGGGGGCTGTAGCTGGAGGCAGACGGTGATACCCAGGCACCGGGTGCCTCGTGGGTGCCCCATGGATTCCCCACAGAGGTGCTGGCAGCCCCCAGCTGGGGGGGGGGAGGGGGGCACGGGGGGTGACAAGGGGCTGTCCCGCCGCCTGGGGCCACTCAAATATTTGTGCAGGGCCGTGACCGGGGAGGAGCAGTGCCCAGCGGAGGCACCAGACGGCGGAGTCGACAGCACCATGGCAGCCTCAGCCCCAGTCGCACCGGGCACCAGCCGAGGTGGCAGGGCCAGCGGGGCCCCCCATGCCCCCCTGAGCACTGCCACCGGCCTGGCGCTGCTCCTCTCCCTCCTATTGCTTCTCCCCAGCTCCCTCCAGGTGGGTCTGGGCACAGGGGGTGGGCGCTGGGGGCTGGGGGGCTCAGCATCCCCCTCCCTGCCCCAGCCACCCCTCCGGGTGCTGCAGGAGCCCCGGGGGTCAGGGGGGCACGCGGCCCCCCGGCTGCCCCGCATGACACCGTTCTGGAGGATGGTGGGCAGTAGACCCCTGGGTGCCCACTGCCGGCACAGCCTCGAGTGCGTCACCAGGGCCTGCAGGTGAGCAGGGACCCCTGCCCATCCCCTGTGTCACCCCCTGCCCAGCCTAGCCTGTGTCCCTGGGACCCTGCATGTATCTCCATCCCCACTGTGTCTCCAGCCCTGGGACCCCCCATGTACTCCAATGCCCCTGGCTATGGGGCCCCACAAGTACCGCAACCCCACCAGTGTCCTCAGCTTTGGGAGTTCTCTCTGGGACCCCCCACCCCTATGCCACTCCCCGCTGCCCTCAGTCCAGGGACCTCCCGTGCACCCCAGTCCCAGTGTCCCCCAGTCTCAGTGCCCCTAGCCTAGGCACTCCCCATGACCAAGCCCCAGCAAAGCCCAGCTTTGTCTCCCACCCCGCGTGCCCCCACCCTGGTGATGGGACCCTGGCACAGCATTCATGGCTGCTCTGCCCCACAGGGCCGGGCGCTGTGCCCCACCACAGTATGAGTGCTGACAGCCACCAGCAACCTCAGGAAAGTCCACCCTGCACCGGGACCACCGAAGACCAGGGTGTGCCATGCGCTCACTGCCGAGACAGGACTCCTTGGCAGCCACATGCCCTGCGGGGCTGGGCTGGGGAAGGTTGTGCCCCTGAGCCCACCAGGGCAATGCTGTGGCTCAGCCACCCCAGATGCTCTGTGCAGGCAATAAACTTGCTGCCCCCTTGCTCGTGTCCAGGAGCTTCCTGCCCCTGCCCACCTGTGCGAAGACAGGTTGCATGGGCGCCAGGGCCACGTGCGCCCCAGGGTGGTACATGGTACCTGCAGGCTCCTGCCTCTCACCAGTGGGTGTTGCGTCTGCCACAGCACCTGCTTGGCCCCCACCTGCCCACACAGGTCCCTGGGGCGAGGGGTGCTGGGGTCCACAGGAGCCCACCGCACCTGCATGCTGCTGGTACACCTGTGTGCGTGTGAGTGTTTGTGCACATGCACACGTGTCTGCCTGTGCCTACACATGTAGGTGTGTATATATATGCCTGTGCCTCTGTGTGTGTGTGTATGATTATGTATGTGCATCGGAAGTATATGTGTGTGCTTGTGTGTATGTACATCTATGCATGTATAGATGTGTGTTTGTTTTATGTGGGTATGTATATGTGTGTATGTGGATGTACGTATGTGTGCATGTGCATGTATTCCTGTCTCTGTATGTGTATGTGTGTGTGCGCACACGTGGATGTGAGTGCAGTGCACACATGCCCATGCAGATAGGTGTGTGCATGCAGGCATACCTGTACATGCGCAGGTGTGTGCATGTCCATGCCTCTGTCTGCATATGTCCACACCTACGCACATGTCCATGTCTATGGCCATATGCATGTCTGTGTGTCTGTCCAGGCACCCACACTGGCACACGTGTCCATGTATCTGTCTGTACAATCCCACACCAGTATGTCTGTCCGTGTGTCCGTCCAAAGGTGCATGCTGGTACCTGTGTCTGTGTGTCCATCCAAAGGTGCATGCCGGTACCTGTGTCCTTGTGTCTGTCCATAGGAGCACACCAGTACTTGTGTCCATGTGTCTGTCTGTCTGTCCATAGGTGCACACCAGTACCCATGTCCGTGTGTCCGTGTGTCTGTCCATAGGTGCACACCGGTACCCGTGTCGGTGTGTCCGTGTGCCTGTCCATGGGTGCACGCCGGTACCCGTGTCCATGTGTCTGTCTGTCTGTCCATAGGTGCACACCAGTACCCACGTCCGTGTGTCCGTGTGTCTGTCCATAGGTGCACACCGGTACCCGTGTCGGTGTGTCCATGTGTCCGTGTGTCTGTCCACAGGTGCACGCCGGGATCCGTGTCCCCATGTACACCCGCACACGTGACCCTGTGTCCGCCCGCAGCTCTGCGCGGCCTCCGGCCGGCAGGGGGCGCCGCCTGTCGTCCTCACCCCCGACCCCTCACGGGGCCGCCATGGTGGTGCGTCCTGCCCGCTCGGTAGTGAGCGCCCCGCGCGCCAGGACTGCCGCCTCCGCCGGAGAGCGCGGGGCAGCGCGGGCGCGGAGGCTGAGCCGGAGCCGCCGCGGTGCTCGGGGCAGCGCGGCAGGCGGCAGGGAGCGGGCGGCGCCGCGGGGCGGGGCGGGGCGGG
>JAVJGG010000039.1:57887-107452 GCA_035590195.1 Aviceda cuculoides | reverse complement strand
GGACTTGGGGGGGGGGAAGAGAAAAGAGAAGAGAGGCGGCGCGGGATGGAGGGAGGAGAGGATGGTGGCGGGGGGAGGGAGGGACCGGAAGCCGCCTCGTCGCGGGGCCGCGGTGCGTCCCGCCGGTCGCTGGGCCTGGGGAGCCGTTGCCGCACCCTGCAGACCGGGCCAGGCGGAGTTAACTGGCAAAGGGGGCCGCGGCCCCTCGGTGTGTCCCCCCTCCGCAGGACGCGGTGACGGGTCTGCTCCCCGCCAGCGCCGATCACCGGGATGCCTGGGTCCGGGACAACGTCTACGGCATCCTGGCCGTCTGGGGGCTGGGCCTGGCCTACCGCAAGAATGCCGACCGCGACGAGGACAAGGCCAAGGCCTACGAGCTGGAGCAGGTAGGAGGGAGCCGGTGGCAGGGGGGCCTGGCCAGTGGTACCCGGGAGACAGCCGTCACCTCCTGGCTGGTTTGCTTTTGGCACGGCCCAGCTCTGGGGCCGAAAGGCCACCGGAGGCTGTGCAGTGAAAACGGGGACAGGGCTGTCCCCAGGCGTGGTGGGTAGTAGGAAGGGATGTCAGAGCCCGCTCCTCCCAGAGCACACTGGAGCCCAGCCGGAGGGTCTGGCTCTAGAGTGATCTAGACATGCAGCCATTCTCCCAGGGGCTGGGGAGCTGCGTCCTGCAGCCATGCCCTCCCTCCCCCTGCACAGCACAGCAGCATGGCCTTGCTGGCAGGCCAAGAAACCTTGCTTCCTTCTGCTGTTGCCTAGGGAGAAGGGGCCATGGAAATGTGAGCAGGGGCTCTGATTACAGACACTGGGGCCCTGCAAAGGTCAGCAGCCAGCTGATCCTGAGTCAGGCTTTCTCGTGGCTGCATGGGGATTAACGAGGCTGTTTTCCTTGTTCCTGCAGAGCGTGGTGAAGCTGATGCGGGGACTGCTCCAGTGCATGATGAGACAGGTAGGGGTTGGGGAGCACCTCTGAGAGTTGGGTGGTCTCCTCAAAGCCTAGCTCTGCCACAAAGACTGTCAGTCCCAGCTGTCCTGGGTCTTGCCAGCCTTCCCTGACAAGCAGAGGGAAGGTCCCCTTCCAGCAAGTCTTGAAATAAGCTCTGACTTGGCATCTGTCCCTGGTGTGATGGAAGTCCCAGTTCTGTGGGCTGGTGGCCAGTGGAGCCTTTGCCAGCTGCTCCCTGTCTTGTGGCCTGGCTGGTGCTGGGACTCCACAGCTCTTCTCCCTGAGGGCATTTGTGGCGACCCTTTTCTCTCCACATGGTGCAACTGTAGCTGTGGGCCCTCCGTGGCTGCAGCCCCGCTCTGGGGTGGCATGTGAGCCTGCACTGACTGCCTCGGTGCGTGGAGGGGCTCGGACCAGGGGCTGTAGGATTTCTGCCCTGCCAGGCACAGCTCCACATGCTGGGCTGACAGCATGGGGCAGCCCTTGGCTCTGGGCCTGCCAGACCGCTCTGGAGACAAAGTTGATGAACCTCTGCATCTCCTTGCCCTTCTCAAGGTGGACAAGGTGGAGGCATTCAAGTACAGCCTGAGCACCAGGGACTGCCTGCATGCCAAGTACAACACCCACACCTGTGCCACCGTGGTGGGGGACCACGAGTGGGGTCACCTACAGATGGATGCCACCTCCCTCTATCTGCTCATGCTGGCACAAATGACGGCTTCAGGTGATGCTGTTGGGGAATGCTATTGCAGCTTTGAGCACGCTGATCTCCAGGGCTCTCTATGTTCTCAGTTTGGGTGCAGCTTCCTGGGTGCCAAGCTGCTGCAATGGCCTCCCCGACGTCACTGTTTTCTTATGCTCACAGCACCTGAGGTGGATTTGGGCCCCTCAGTGTTGTCTCTCTAAGAGCCCCTGTTTGCCTGAAGCCCCAGAGCTGCCATAGTGGGGTGGTAGTGGGGATGGGAGCCAGCCAGGACGTGGCTCCTGTGGGCCAGACATGCATTGAGGAGGAGGGGTCTGGCCTGGGTGACTGCAGCCCCTTCCTAGGGAAGCCTGTAGGCTTGGAGCGATTAATGTGAGTTCCTCCCCGTATTTCAGGCCTCCACATAATTCACAGCCTGGATGAAGTCAACTTTATCCAGAACCTTGTGTTCTACATTGAAGCAGCCTACAAAACTGCGGTGGGTAGCTTGTGCTGGGGAAGGGGAGTGTGTCCTGGGGGTGCAGGTGGTGCAGTGGTGTATAGGGGCAGCTGTGGGTCCCTCCTGAGCTGCAGCGGGCAGAGTCCCACAGAGCCTGCTGGGAGCACCACCAATGGGTGGGATTTGAAGGCTTTCTGCATGTGCAGTGAACTGCTGCCTGTTCCAATGTGCCATTGCCTCTGTGCAGGACTTTGGGATATGGGAGCGCGGGGACAAGACGAACCAGGGCATCACTGAGTTGAATGCTAGCTCTGTTGGCATGGCCAAGGTGAGCCAGGGAGAGGTGCTGGGTGGGTGCCAGGGAGCACCGGTGGCCCCGTGCTGCTTTTTTACAGGGAAGGCTGGGCATGTTGAACTATTGAAGCTCAATACCCCATGGCCCACGCAGTGATAGGTTCCTGGGGAGGAAGACTCTTCTCCCCATGTGCTGGGATAAAATTGTGCCCCTCTTGCCTGAGTTTTGTCTGAACTGGGAGTGAGAAATTAATTGGAGTGTGTGGCAGAAATGTCCAAGACCCTGCTGATGTCTGGCTACCTTTGGCTTTGGAGATGTGGCCATGTTCTGCCCAGGGGTGCTCTGCAGCCATAGCAGGGTTTAAATTTGGGCAGTGCGTTACATGGAGGGGCTGGCGTAGGGTAAGAGCTCTTACAGATGTGCAGCATGGTGGAGGACTTGCTGCTTTGGATCTTGCTCTGCTTGCAGGCTGCCCTGGAGGCACTGGATGAGCTGGATCTCTTTGGAGCAAAGGGAGGCCCACAGTCAGTGATACGGGTGCTGTCGGACGAGGTGCAGCACTGCCAGGTGAGACCTGCAAGGGTGTTACACCACTGCAGGGTGAACTGTGATCTGCTGGGGTTGCGGTGTGAGCAATGCCCAGCCTGGCAACCTAACCACCCTTCCTTCCCCTTTGCCTAGTCCATTCTCCACTCGATGCTGCCCAGGGCCTCCACATCCAAGGAGGTGGACGCCAGTGTGCTCTCTGTCATTTCCTACCCGGCATTTGCTGTGGAGGACAGCGAGCTGGTGGAAATCACCAAGCAAGAGATCATTACAAAGCTGCAGGTAAGCGGCTCTGCCCTTGTCTTGCCCTTCTCAGGAGACAGCTGCAGTCCAAACTGTTGCAGCCCTTTTCTCCCTAAAAATGTGCTTTGGGAGGGGGTGCTGGGGCATGTCCTCTCCCAGTCTCTGTGACCTGTGGCAGAGGTGTGCAAAGAAACAGTCCTGTGTGCTCTGGCCCTAGGCTGTGATCATGGTGCCTGAGCACTAGGTGAGCAAGTGAGGGGGTATTTGACTGGAAGAGACCCCCCGCCATGCTTCTGCATTGAAGGTTGAAGGCATTTCATGCTGTGCCTCCTACTCAGCACCTCTTTCCCTGCCTTCCAGGGGCGCTACGGCTGCTGCCGCTTCCTCCGGGATGGATACAGAACGCCCAAAGAGGTAAGTGTCTCCAGGCCTGCCGCCTGCCAGAACTTGACTGCCAAGCAGCAGCCACCCTGGGCTGTTTGCAGCCCCCCTGGCTGCAGTGCAAAGGCTGTGGTGAGGAGCGCTGGGAAGATGAGAGCCCTGAGTAGCCCTAGGCAGTGTTATGGGTCTGGGCAAGGCTTCCCAAAATGCCACAGGCTATTGCAGAGGTGGTACATCCCACCCATGCCCCTAGCAGATGGACAGAAGCTGGATCTGCCTGCATCTTGGGACCTGGCGGTGGTGTGTTTCTCTTAGGCTGGGGAAAGATGGGACCAATGCCCTGTGTGGGAGCCCTGCCAAGGTGGGCTCCTTCCCCAACTCTCCCAGGGCCGCACAAGCCCTGAGCGAGGGCCAGAGGCCTGTGGAGATGACCATGCAGTGCTCCCTGGTGGCCTCGGCTCTGCGGTAGCACTGGAGGTCACAAAGCTGCTTCTGCCTCTGCTGGGACAGAAGGCAGCTTGTGTACTGCTACACTTGGCTCTCAGCGGAGCGAGTAGAGACTTTCTTCTGCTGCTTTGGCGAGGAAAATCAGGAAAATTTTGTAAGCAACAGTTACACTTGATAACCACAGAACCAGGAAATGGTACTTGGAGGCTCTTCAGTCATCACCAGCTAGTGGGGCACGAGTGCCTCTAAATGCACCTCTAAATGCTGCTCCTCTGCTGGGCCTCTTCAGACCTGACCATAATAGGCAGCATGTGTGGCTGCATCTCTCCAGAGCCAGAGAAGAGCAGCAGCATTTCCAGTCTAACTTTCCCAGTGCTCATGAGCTTTGCCAATGTGCAAAGCTGCAGATTACTTCTGGGGAGCTGTGAGGCATGGGAAGGACAGCATTGCCTGCAGTGGCACTGCAGCTGGCTGGAGTCAAATGGGAGTTTGGGAGCAGCAAGGGGGCTGTTATGCTGTTGTACAAGGCTCTGGGGTGCTCTCCTGGGGACTGGGTAGGCTCCCTTTGCCCAGGAAGGCTCCAGTCCCTTTGGCATCAGTGCAGGGGGTTGGGAGAGGTTGTCTGATGGGAAGGACACAGCCTGGAGATGAAACTGCTTTTTGGCTCTGTCTTGGTCATCATCTGCAGAGGAGGACTGGGAGGGCATTTGAGGCTGGGGTCTCGGGGGGAGTAGGACTTCTGTCAGTTTGAGGGGACCCTGCCACCCACTACCTGCCTTGCTGTCATGCCCTCCCTGCAGGACCCCAACCGCCTCTACTACGAACCTGCTGAGCTGAAGCTGTTTGAGAACATTGAGTGCGAGTGGCCTCTTTTCTGGGCATACTTGATCATTGATGGGATTTTCAGCGGAAACATGGAGCAGGTAAGGGAGGCAGGACCTGCTGGGCTACAAAGAAGTCCCTAGCAAGGAAGACATGTGGGGGAAGGATCCAGGGAGCCATGACCAGGGGCAGATCCCTTGTCCTCTCTTCTCAGGTGCAGGAGTACCGGGAAGCCCTTGAGGGTGTTCTCATCAAGGGGAAGAATGGGTTGCGCCTGGTGCCAGAGCTGTACAGCGTCCCACCAGATAAGGTGAGCAGTCCTGAGCTACAGTGGGAGCAGGAATGTCTCGTTACCAGACAATTAGGTTTTCACTTCTTATTAATCCAAATTGTTAGTAAAGCAGCACATGTAGTGTGTGGAAACTCCATGTAAAAAAAAAAAGTGTGGCTTGGAGCTGTTATAAAACTGTGTTGGATAAATAAACTGCTTTTTATCCCCCCAAGCATTTCTTGCCCCCATACACAAGGGTGCTTTGCTGACAGTCTGCTAGCCTGGAGTCTGAGTCCTCTGAGAGCTCAGGACACGTGGACCTGGGCGGAGGAGGTTGTGCTGAGCTCCCATTCAGTGGTGAGGGTGTTTGTGTGGGCCTGAGCTGAGAGCGACAGCCTCCTGGTGCGCAGGTGGTACAGAAGAGATGCTCTTTTCACCAGCATCCAAGAGTGTTGCCCCAGTGCTCCTTGGGCATGTCAGTCATTCCTGTGGGATGGCCCATGTTGGGAACCCAAACATGATCTTAGGAGCTGATCTGTTGTCTGATGCCTGGGGCAACCGTGAAAAGAGGGGAGGAATGTAGCCAAGATGTTTTGGACCCTCTGTGGCAAATGCTTTTGTAGGTTTTTTTGGGGTTTTTTTTTTTTTAAGCCTTAAACTGCTGGACTTCAAAATGCAATGATGATGCTTCCTTCAGCATCCTGTGTCTGGGGATCCCTGCCTGACCTCCTGGCTTGTCTTCCAGGTGGATGAGGAGTACAGGAACCCCCACACTGTGGACAGGATACCCATGGGCAAGCTGCCACTCATGTGGGGGCAATCCCTCTACATCCTGGGCTGCCTGATGGCTGAGGTATGGTCACCAACGGTGCTGGGGAGGGCTGTGGGACCAGGCTCTGAGCTCTGAAAGGGCAAATGCTGCCACCCTGAGCCAGCTACCATGGGGAAGTTGTCACCTCCATCCCCCAGGACCTCTTAAAGGTGGGTTGTCCATAGGCATCACCCATTCTACCCTGCCCATTAAATGTTCATCTCCTCATACCTCTTTTTCCTCAGGGGTTTCTAGCTCCTGGTGAAATAGATCCTCTCAACCGCCGGTTTGCGACTGTCCCCAAGCCCGATGTGGTTGTCCAAGGTGAGGGAAAGGGACTGGTCTCACCCCTGTGCCGGGCAGGCCTGGGGACTCTGCCCATGCAGAATTCACGGGGGTGGCTCTGCTTGCTGGGTGGCTGCTAGTGCAGCCAGATCTCAGCCCGGGAAAAGTGGGTATAAGATGGGGTGCAAGTCCTTCCACTCCACCCTGCATTGCCCCAGGGAAATATCGCCTGCTATAGCCTCCTCTGCAGAGGTTGAAAACTATCTTGTCCTCTGGCCGCTCAGCAGGGAAGGCTTGGGTGTAGAGAGTGTTAGGAGAAGCAAGGCAGACCTCTGCAGTGGGAACTAGTTCACAGACAGCTGCCTCTACATGACATGGCACCTTGTATGTGTCCCCAAAGGGCAGGGGCAGTACTGTCACACCCCCGTGCCCCTGCCACACTGAGCCTGTCCTCCCTCCACAGTGTGCATCCTGGCAGAGACAGAGGGGATCAAGGCAGCCCTGAGGAAGGAGGACATCGACGTGGAGACTGTGGCAGATGTCTATCCCATCAGAGTGCAGCCTGCTCGCATCCTCAGCCACATCTACGCCCGGCTGGGTGAGCTGGGCTCCTGGCTGCTGCAGCAAAGGGGGTGCAGAAGGGTCTGTCCTATCCCTTGGCACTCCTGCTCATAGATGCTGACGTCCTGCCCTGCTGCTCTCTGCCTGGCTGATGAGGGCTCTGCCACCCATTCCAGGGCCTGGTAAAGCTACTCCTGCCCAAGGCAGGGAACTGGGGTGGCAGGCAGTGCTATTCAGGGTGGTTCTGGAAGGGGTAAATTTTTGGCATTACAGTTGCACAGGCGCTCCAGGGACAGGCAGAGGCTTTGATCTATATAGGGTGGACTTGGTGTGGGCAGGAGCCAGCTCTCATTCCTGTACCCAGATCTCAGTTGGGGTGGCAAGCTGGATCCCAGAGAAGGGTCCCCTGGCAGTCCCCGGCTGAGAGAGCCTGTAGCTCAGGTGGGATGGCTGTTGTTGGAGTGTTGGCAAGGCTGAGTGAGGGGAGGGTGTGCTCAGAGCTCTGTGTGCTGCAGCCCCTTGGAGCGGCTGGAGCTGGAGACCCAGCCTGGGCCAAAGGGGAAACCTGATCCCCTGTAGGCTGCACGCACTGGCTAATTTAAGCCACCAAAAGGCCAAGTGTGACATGGGCAAAGGGGGCAGGGGAGCAGCCTGGCAGCTGCCAGGGCTGATATGACTGAGGGGCAATGCTACTGCTGTAACATCCTGGGCTCTGGGAGTAATCCAGGAGCAATGAGAATGCTGATAGAACTGTCAGCTTTGGGGGGCCAGCCCTGTGCAGGTGGGTACCCCTGGCCCTGCCCCAGCTTCTAACATCCCCAAAGACCTGGAGGTCTTTGTTGTAGAGATCAGGACAGGCTGTATGTCCCTGTTTCAGCAAGAGTCCCTGGGGATGGACTGGGTATCTCTAGCCCCCTGGGCAGGGCTGGGGGACAGAGCATCACCATCCCTTAGAGCTGTGCCAGCTCAAAACAGGGTCCTGGGGCACCCCAACCACAAACCAGCCTTTTGCTGCTGGCTGGTAGCACAGAGGCCTGTCTGTTTGCTGCTGCATCCCCTTTTGTGAGGAGGCTTGCACTAAAAACCCCTCCTCCTGCCCCCCCACTAGGCCGCAACAAGCAGATGTGCCTGACAGGACGGCCCTATCGGCACATGGGTGTCCTTGGGACCTCCAAGCTCTACAACATCAGGAAGAACATCTTTACCTTTACCCCACAGGTAGGTGGCGTTGCATGGGCTCATTCCCAGCTGTCATACCATCTGGAACTGGGCAGGAGCTTTCTCCACTGGCTGAGCACTTGAATTGTTCTCAGGGGTGGCCTAACACCCTCTGAACAGCCTGGGAGGGTGGAGCAGCCCCAGCTCTGTGGAGTGAAGCAGCAGAGTTGGTGGTCCTGGCTGTGTGCGTGCTAGGAGGAGATGGTTTCAGCCTTCTGATAATCAGTGTTGGGTGAAAATCTCTTCGCTCACCCTGACAAGGATACGAGGAGGAGGCTGATGGCAGGACAGGGATCCCTCTGTTCCATGTCCAGCATAGTGCGAGGACAAGCAGCATTGCAAGCCTGGCACTATGGAAAGTGCATGTTCACTTGGGGTAGGCACAGCACAGACCATCTGTGTGAGGCCTGGGTGATGCTGCTGCTGAGCTGTGGTGTTACCTCCTTGTAGTTAGTGCCCAGTAGCTGCCCTGGTGCTTGAGGGTCCCTTGCTAGACTGTACTGGCACCTACCAGGTAACGTGGGATGAGCTTTTGGTGCAAAGGAGCATCTCCCCTGGGTGCACTGTGTGGCTGGCCTGGCTGAGCACCTGTGGGAAGACATGGGTGGCCCCAAGGGACCTGGTGGCTGCAGGAAGGGCCACTCACATCTTCTGCTGTCCCTGCAGTTCATAGACCAGCAGCAGTTCTACCTGGCTCTCGACAACAAGATGATTGTGGAGATGCTAAGGACAGACCTTTCGTACCTCTGCAGCCGCTGGAGGATGACTGGGCAGCCGACCATCACCTTCCCCATCTCCCACACCATGCTCGGTATAGATCCTCTGGCCTCACAAGGCATTTGACTAGAGCAGCCCTGGGAAGCAGCCTCTGTGGGAAGAAGGGTGTGGGCAGATGTGGGACTGTCTTGGTAATGGGGACAGTGTGGGGCTCGAATAGCCAATAGTGTCCTGTAAAGAGCTTACTGCTCAAAGGAGCCACACTGAGTTGGCAGCTGTTCTGGCAGCTAGTGGGGCTGCCTGCCAAGCACTAGGGCCTGCAGCTCAAGGAATGTTTGCTGGCATGGAAGTATTTAGTCGCTGGGCAGCCAGGCTTGTTGGGAGGCCTTTTGGGAGCAAGACAAAAAAAACCAATCCCCCTGTAAAAGTGTTTTGGGGGCTTTTCCTGCATCTTGACTCTTTGCCAAGAGTAACCACCTACTAAAGGCTTTCCTAGACGACAGGGAGGGGAAAACAGCAAACCAGAAGGAGCAAAGAGTTGTGCAATGGCACAGAGCAAAACTGGCTTATCTGGAGCAGCTCACAGCTTCCCTGTGAGCTTGGTGCAGGGAAGGGACTCTGTTCTGCTTTCAGGTCTTTTTGGCTCTCCTTGTGTACTTGAAATACCCTTAGTGTTTTGAGCATGCCCTTTGCTGTGGTGCCTTCTGCCCCTGGCAGCAGCACCCCCTCCGCTGCCTTGTGTGAAAGGCAGGGACAGAGCAGGGGGCTGTTTGAGTGCTGCTGTCTGGTACTGTCAGCTTCAGCTCAGAGTGAAATCCCAGGAGCCTGAAGTGTGTCTTGGGCTGGCTTTCATGGAATCCAGCCTGGACAGTCCTGAATTTCCCCTTTTGAGTGGTGCTTTTGGTGCAACAGCCTGGCTGTGCATGCCAAAGAAAGGGTCTGGCTGATGCCATGGTGCTTTATATGTTTGAATGCCCACCTGGCCCTGTGTTACCTCCTGGGAGCCTGAATGGGAGAGCCTGACTGCCTGTATCTTGGTCCCCAACAGATGAAACGGGCAGCAGCGTGCACCCCACAGTGCTGGCAATGCTGCGGAAGCTGCAGGATGGGTATTTCGGTGGTGCAAGGTGAGCACAGCTTCCTGGGGTGCAGGAGGGGAAGAGGGCTGGTGGCCTCCAAGAGCCTGGTTATGAGGTTACTTGCCAGGCCTGAGCATTGGCTGTTGGGGAACAAGCTGTGGAGGATACATTGGGGTATGCTAGGCTGTAAGTGCACCCTGGGGCTACAGTCCCAACAGAGCAGATGCAAGAGAGGATATATCTCTTCATGCCGTTACCCATTGCTGCAGAATCCCTCTAATAACTTTGGGGCAGCCCTTCCATGCCCACCTGTGGCTGGAGGAGTTGCAGGCAGCTAAAGCAGGCACTGGGGCATGTGTACGCTCCTGGGCGAGTGTGTCTCCCTGCCAAAGGGCCTGCCCTGGATTCAGGAGGCAAAGCCAAGGGTATTGCCTCCACCTTCCTCTCTGTGTGACCTCCCCTCCTCTCGCCCAGGATCCAGACGGGTAAGTTGTCGGAGTTCCTGACAACGTCGTGCCGAACGCATCTCAGCTTTATGGACCCTGGGCCAGAGGGTAAGGTCTTTGCCAAGAGTTATGAGCTCAGCATTGACAGCTTTGAGGAGCTAGACACCGAGGAGTGGCTGCATGGCTTGCAGATAGCAGAGGATGGTAAGGGGGAACAGGCCAGTCGCTGCTGTGGCATGGCAAATGCCAAACTCACCTGTAAACCCGTAACACTCAACCTCCCTGCCAGCGTCTGCCACTGTGTTCTTCATACACTTGGGTTTTCACTGTGTTTCTGTTCCCATCTGACCCTCCATCAATTAACCTTGTCTGGGTGATGCATCATGCTCATGGTGACACCAGTGGGGTGGGACTGGGTGAATTGATTCAGCTGTTGTAGCCCCCTCACGAGAGGGGTTTCACAGCCAGGCAGGGCTGAGGCTGGTGGATGTGGACATGAAGAGCATGGTGGATGCTCTGGAAAGAGCTGCTGTGACCTTTGTAGGCTGTTGCATGGGGAAGAGATGAAGGGTCTGCAACCTGCCTCTGCTCTGGAGATTTGGCTGAGGATCTTTGGTGCACAAGTGATGGTGCAGAAAGTGATGATACAGTGCCTGAGACAGTGGGGAAGAGCCACCATGTCCCCAAGCAATCGCTTGTTTTCCTGAAGCCTTTGATCCTCATTGGGCAGAGCTGCTCCAGTGGCTGCCAAATTGAGGCCTTGCTGCTGTGGATAGGATGCCCGAGAGGGCCTTGGCCTGTCACAGTGTGATGGACCCACCTTGTCCTGAGACCATGGTGGGGTGCAAGTTCTGCTGCTCCCCTTGCAAGCAGGCCTGGGTACGTCCTCTTCCTGTGTGACCTAGTGTTGGTCATCTTCCCAGCCTTCCTGGGGTCTGCTGACTGCCTCTGCTGCTCCTGTAGCCAATGTTTGTGCTGCTGTGACTCCAAATACTTATTTCTCTTGCCCTTCTCTTGCTTTGCCTGCAGTCTCCTTGCAGGCTGCACTTGGGCTTCTCCAAGGTCTCTGCTTCCATCTAGCCCCAGTGGGAGGGAGGGCCTACCTGGCCTCTCTACAACAGCTAGAAGATGCTCAATTTTAAGTTTTTCCAGTGGTCAGGTGCTGCACCCAGGCAGGATGATGTTCTCAAGCCTGATGTCTGGGGGACTCCTCCAGCTGAGCCTTCAGGCACTGGCACGAGGCATCCCCAGCAGCAGTGGAAAAGGGATGCCATGCTGTCGGCCTCAGATGCAGTCTGCAGCTCACCTCCAGGGGCACATACCACAGAACTTGTCTGCCAGCTGGAGAGCGGCAAGGCTTTGCCCTGGCCTACTGGCTGGAAGTGCATTGACAGCTCTGCGTTGTATTGCATTGCCTTGGCATGGGGCATCTCCCCCCAAGGGCATCCCTCTCACTGCTGGGCAGCGCTGTTACCTCCTGCTGGAGGCTGGACAAAGAGCAAGGCAGGAGCTGTAACTCCTCATTAGAAATAATTGGTAATTTTTAATTAGAAATAACTGTTGCAAAACCCACCCTGCCTTGCTCCCATGCTGGAGTCCTGCTTGGATGAGGCCCTTGCTGTGCTGGGGTGCTCCTAAGTGGTCTCTGCCTGGACAGGCTGTCCCTGGCTGTGCCTCTTACTTCCCTGGAGGGAAAGAGCACGAGGGTTTCACCATGGAGTTTGAGCAGACTGCTGTCCTTGCACAGGCTTGAACCAGGCACATGCTACAGCCCCATTGCTTCCTTAGTCCAGGTGGGACTCAGAGGGGCCTCGCTTTGGCCCCAGCTGGCAGCCAGTGTCCCAGGCAGCAGAGTAGTGCAGGAACAGGGGTGCCGCAGCTGCCGCGCTTTGCGAGCCTGGCTGCTGGCACTAGCCTCACGTCAGTTTGTGCAGCCAGCAAAGCTTTGCCCTTGCTGAGGCACAGCCAGGGAGCTCTCCAGGGCTTGGGGTGCCCCGGCACAAAGCAGCTGAACCCTCCCTCTTCTGCCTCACCTTCCAGCGGACACATATGATGAGGTCGCTCAGTACTTGGACCACCTGCTGCAGCGCACAGTTCCCCAGTCAAACCTTCCTCCCACTGCCCAGCGGGGAGGGCTGAGCCGCTTCCGGGCTGCTGTCCACACCACCCGTGACCTCATGTCCCTGGCATCCAAGGCCAAGGACCTTCATGTCCAGAGTGAGTAACTCCAGCACCCTCAGCACCTTCACTGAAGCCCAGGGGTGAGGCTGAGGTGCTTTGGGAGCTTTCCCAGCTGTGCAATGCTGGCGCCTCTGTGGACTGCAGAGCAACCCATAATGTGCCTGGACAAAGGCACATTATGTCTATCCTGTTGGCCATGGAGTATCTTAGAGTTGGTGCCTGTGCAGTCCTCGTGGAAACTGCTGAACAATAAGGGATGGCAGCTCCCCATGGTGTTCCTCTAACTGCGTGGGCAGGGACTGCTTCTCCCACAGCCGACTTCTCTGCAGAGGCTGCTGGGGGAGCAGAGTCTTAGGTGTGAGGTGGTTTGGGGCACAGCAGTGGTGGTTGGGGTTGAGAAGTGTCTGCACTAACCTTGGCTTTCTTTTAGATGTTGGGATGTATGTCCCCAGCAAGATCTTCCAGGCATCCCAGCAGTCAGTCAAGCTGCTGAGTTCACCCCACCAGCATGACGTGGATGGCAAGGTGAGCCCTGTCCCTCCTGGGCTGGCTGAGCAGTGCCATCCTTTCAGCTGGAGCAAGAGTGTCCTTGCGGGGCTGCATGGGGAAGGCTTGGTGTCTGGCAAGAGTCAATACCCATGGGTGAATGGCCTTGGCTCTGTAACCAGACTACACTTGGTGTGGGGCACTAGCAGTGCTAACCAGGAGCATGGGTCTCCCTTCCCCCAGAGTCACGCACTCCATGCAGAGATGAACCTGCCCCGTGATGAGGATGGCAATGTGGACTGCAAGGCACTGGTGGACCAGCTGCGCATCTGCCCCACGCTGCAGGAGCAAGCGGACATCCTCTACATGCTCCACATCCTCAAGTACGATGAGTTCCAAGTCCTGCTTGCTCACTGAGCAGAGAGAGATGATGCAGCCATGCACATGTCCTGACCCACAAAGGCTGTGGTCTGCCACGGAGCTGCTGCAGGGCAAATTGCTGGCTATAACCTGGCATCTCTTGCAGGGGGCCCGAGTGGCACACGGGGCTTGATAGCGAGCCAGGCCCAACCGTCAAGGAGCTCCTCACTGAGCTGTACGTGCGGGTGGGGGACACACGCCAGTGGGCCCTGATCCGCTACATCTCTGGCATCCTCAAAAAGAAGGTGGAAGCTCTGGACGAGGTAATAACTGGGCAGCCAGCCTTTAGCAGTCTGAGGTCCGTCAGGGAAGAGGCAGCAAGAGTGGGCAGGCGAACTGTGGCTGCATCAGCTCTGTCTGCCTCATGCTGAGGTCCCAAACCCTGAGCTGCTGCTGATGCCTGGGGTGACCCTTTCTGTCCCCAGGCCTGCACTGACCTTCTGTCTCACCAGAAGCACTTGACGGTTGGGCTGCCCCCGGAGCCACGTGAGAAGACTATCTCTGCGTGAGTGTAGCACATCTCCCTCCCCATGCATGCTGGGCTGGGGCTGGATGTGAGCCTGCTGCTCTGGAGTCCATGGGCAGGAGCAGCTCTGGGTGGCTGTGTCCAGCCTGTATCTCTCCTCTCTGGGCTGTACAGACCAGGAGAGATGCAGGGCTCTCTCTGCTGCCTCTTACCTGCTCTGCCATTTGTTCCTTCCCCAGCCCAGTCCCCTATGAGGAGCTTGTTTGCCTCATTGATGAAGCCAGTGAGAAGAACCTCAGTGTGTCCATCCTTACCCAGGTGAGGGGCCAGGGTGGCAGGGGACCCCACAGCTGGGTGTCTGCCCTGGTGAGTGGCAGTGGAGTGATCTGCCTCTTCCCCTCCAGGAGATCATGGTGTACTTGGCCATGTACATGCGCACACAGCCCACACTCTTCGCTGAGATGTTCCGCATCCGCATCGGGCTCATCATCCAGGTGATGGCAACGGAGCTGGCGCACTCGCTGCACTGCTCGGGTATGTGCAGTGGGGACAGCACCCTGGCTGGGGTGGATGTTGTGGTGTTTGGGGCACTGTCAGCCAGGAAGGAGAGGTGCTGTTAAAAACAGGCAGCTCAGTGCCAGGACAAGACCCTCCATGAAAGTGCCAGCGTCTGCAGTTGGGCTGTTCTCGGGCAGCACAAGCGGGTGATTTCACTGCAGTCTCTATTCAGGCATGTGTTGGGCTGGCATGGGGAAGAGTCTCTGTTGTAGGCAACACCTGGAGTTAGTGTACGTCCGTGGAGGATGAGCTCCTGTACCAGTGCTTCCCCTGCTAACAGTATGGGGTGCAGGGTAGAAACGTCCCAGGGGGGCTGTGAAGCGGGGTACAACATCCCACTCTGTTCTCTCCAGCTGGAGAAGCCACTGAGAACCTGATGAATCTCAGCCCGTCAGACATGAAGAGCCTCCTCTACCACATCCTCTCTGGCAAGGAGTTTGGGGTGGAAAGGAGCGGTGAGTCTCTCAGGAGGGCTGTGAGAGGATCTCTGGGCAAAGCTGGGTCCTGGTGCAGACCGTGGCCAGCTCCAGGTGTTCCCACCTGTGGGGGATGTCCCTGTCCTCCCGCATGTTCAGCACAGCTGCTTCTGCACTGCAGTGGTCCAGTGAGAAGCTGTGCTCTTCAGGAGGGTGGTGCTGAGCTGATTTCTGGGGATCGAGCCCAAGTCCTGGGGCCTTTGGGCCTTTGCTTAGTTCAGCACTTGGTCCAGTCAGGCCTGAACTGAAGCAATCCTGTGCTGTGCTCATGGATCTCTGGTGCTGGTTGGAATAGAGGGCAGGGGTGTGCAGAGGTACCAGCACCTGAGCAGCAACGAGACATCTGTGGCCTGAGCCATGGTACCCACTCTAGACCTCTATTCCCCTCCAGTGCGATCGGTCGACTCATCGGTCACCACTATCTCCATCTGTGAGGTGGGGGCTGTTGGGGCCACCAAGCCTGAGCGTGCTGGCATCGTCAGGCTGAAAAGTGAGATCAAACAGGTAAGGGCAGGTGGTTCAGGCTGCCTCTGCCAGGTTTTGTGGGTGAAAAGCAGCTACAGGACAGGTAGGATTGATGGGAGAGCAGGAGCTCACTCACTCTGGGGCTGCAGAAAGCTTACAGCTGCTTTCAGGAGCTCCTTTTGGCTCCAGTCCTGTCCTGGGGGGAGAATTGGGGTAAATCTGTTGGGGGGGAGGGGGCGGGGTTGCTCTGACAGTACAGTACAGGGGGAGCACAGGGGTGCTTGAGAAGGTGTAGGGGTGGGGAGGACCACACGGTGTCCCAGGCATGGCTGGTGTCCTGGTGGGCCTTTTGCAGCAGCAGAAACTTCATTTCCTTCTTCTCTTGCAGCAATTGGATAAACGTAGGCAGTCTCTGACTGGGAGTAAGGTGAAGCCAATCTGGTCCTCCTGCAGCCTCAGCTTTTATCCCTCACGCCATGCACCAGGGCAGCTTCCAAGCATGCATGAGTTCATGAGCTTTCCTAAACAGACCTGCTGAGTGAGCTGCTGCAGCAGTGAGCTGGCTTCCCCTCTCGGCAGGCTCAGGGTTGCTCTGTTCAGGATGGGAAAAGGAGGCTGGCTCCGTGGGAAGAGGTTGGCATGGCTTAACATGCTGGGGGGGGCCCAGGGCTGGCACTGCCCTACAGCCTTCAGGGAGCTTCCCTTTGAGTGGGACCTGCCGTGTCTGGACTGGCAGGGAGGAAGGGTTCTCTAAGCCATGGGTGTATTAGCATTACGACCAGCTGGGAGCTGTGCTCTGCAGCTGCTATGGCCGAATAGATTTCATTATACCCACAAAAACTGGCTGAGCAGGATGGCATGATGTTTCCAGTGCTATGACGGGCAGTGGCCCTGCCAGGCAGTTTGCTGGTGTTCACTAGATCCTGTGTGTAGCCTCCCCAGCTATTTCTTCTCTGGGGGAAGAGGCTCCTGCCCAGCTACAGATGACGAGGACCTCCTCTGGTGCCTGGCATGTGTCTAGGAGGAGTCCTGAGCTCTAAGAGAGGTCCTGTCCTCAGAGACAAGACATGCAGGGACCAGGCTGATGCAGCAGGTTTGTGGGCAGCCTGCTGCAGTGTGAAACTAGCATCGCAGAGAGACCACGTATGTGGTGCGGAGGGTTGTCCATGGGCAGTGACCTTGCTGCTGGCCCTCCAGTCTGCCTGAGGCTAAATCCCTGCACATGCCAGCAGCCAACAGAGCAGTAGCAGCCCTGCTGCTGCATGCCAGCCTGCACAAGCCCGCTGCTGCTGTAGCACCAGTATGTGGGAGCCCTGCAGCTGCTCCGTGTCCTGGCACAGTCCTTCCCCTCTGGTGCTAACGTGAGAGTTTCCGCAGCTCGCCTTTCAAAACTACCTCTCAGTCTCCAGCTAACCACAGCCCCTGGGATAACTGCCCTGTGACCTGAGCTTGGTCCATGCTGCTGCTGCTCTGCTTGCTGTGATGGCTGCTCTGCTCTGGCACAGTCTGATTTTTTGTCTCTCTCTTTCTCCTTCAGCCCCTCAGTTTGCAGTCTGGAGACACTGACTTGAAGTCCTCTCTGGTAACCTGCGTTTGTTGGCTGCATGCATGGGCTCTGTCCTGTTTGTGGCTGCAGAAAGCAGCTGTGCTCTGGGGGGTGCTGCAGGGAGCGGGGGCTGCAGGGTGGGCTTTGCTGGGGGCAGGGGGTGGCAGCTCTGCCCTGGGAACCAGGCTGGGTGAGTACAAACTCTTGGGCAGCAGTGGGCTACATTCTTGTGGGGTGTTTAACTTTGCAGCAGTCTCTGTGGTCCTTGTTTTGTCTGCCCAGTCTGCTGGGCATGCAGAGCTGCTGGGCAAGGGCTCCTTTTCAAGAATGCTGGAAGACCAGGGCAGTAAGGATAGCCGACAGGGCCAGTGGCAGCGGAGACGGCGGCTGGATGGGGCCCTCAACCGTGTCCCTGTAGGCTTCTACCAGAATGTCTGGAAGGTCCTACAGAAGGTGAGCTGGGCTTCGGCTGGCTTTTCTCCATGCATGTGAGCCTGTGGTCCCAGGCACCAGCCTTGCCAGGGGGACTTAGGCACCTGGGGCTGGTCTCCCATCTTGTGTAGATATGTGCTTCATGGACAAGGCCTGCAGCTGGCTGTGGAAAGCTGGGGAAGACCTGGAGCTTCCTTGTAGGCATGCAGGACCTATCTCATACTGTGCTGACCCTTGCAGAGCAGGGCTAAGTCTGCTGAGGTGCTTTATACATTAGCCAGGCAGGGGCAGGGCTGGAGCTACTGCTGAAGCAGCTCCAGGCATAGCTTGTCCTCAGCATGGTAAGCCAGGGAGCAGAGCCCTGTGCTGTGTGCAGGAAGGCTCTGGCTGATGCAAAGAGTGATGCTCTACAAAGCGTCAGGAGGTGGAGCTGGGTTGCATGGGCAGCACACGCCAATGCTCAAGTGGGAGCGAGTTGGTGGGCTGGACCTACATGTCTTAGCACAGTGCTTCTGCAGGCCATAACCACGGTCTGTCCTTCTTGTTCTGCAGTGCCATGGCCTCTCTGTGGAGGGCTTTGTTCTCCCCTCTTCAACAACCAGAGAGGTAAGAGGTTTATGTGAAGGGGAAACAGGGCAGGTGGGTTGGGGCTGGGTGCTGGCCGAGTGCCCAGCATAGCTCAGGACTTGTGCTGGCGATATGGTGCTTTAGGTGCATTTCTTTCTCCCTCCTCACAGATGACCCCAGGGGAAATGAAGTTTGCTGTGCATGTGGAGTCGGTCCTCAACCGTGTGCCCCAGCCAGAGTACAGGCAGCTGTTGGTAGAGGCTATCTTAGTGCTTACCATGCTGGTGGACATGGAGGTGCACACCATTGGTGGCATCATAGCTGTGGAAAAGATCTTGCACACAGCCAATGACCTCTTCTATGAGGAACAGGTAGGGGCCAGGCCTCATGCAGGGGCCACAGCCTGCACCCAGGGCCGCTGGCTGTGTTCCCCACAGTTGTGCAGGGTTCACCCACCTGGAGGGTCCTGCCTGTTGTCCCCATTGTGTTCATGGGGCACAGTAAAGATGTAGTGTCCTCTTCCCACTGCTCACCATCAATGTGTCATGCTGTGAGCGCAAAGGAAGATGCTTGGGGTGGAAGCTGGTGAGGGGGCTGCCCTTGTTCCTAATGCTGCCTTTCTCCTTTCCTGTCCAAAATCCAGAAAGCCCTGGGTGCTGACGACCACATGCTGGAGAGGGATCCCACGACAGGCATCTGCAGTCTGCTGTATGACAGCGCACCAAGTGGTCGGTTTGGCACCATGACCTACCTGTCCAAGTCAGCAGCCATGTACGTGTACGACTTCCTGCCCACTGATGGCTGCTCCATGCAGTAGCTCTTGCAGCTCCTCTCCCCAGGCTGCAGATGCCACGGGAGAGTTGTTTCATACAGCTTTTAAAGATGGGCATTAGGCTAGTTTGCAGGCAGCCTGCATGGCCATCTCTCCTCCCAGTCCTGGCCTCTCAGTGGGTGAGCAGCTCTCCTGAGTTGCTCTGCAGGAGGCACACGTGCTAAGCTGACCTGTGCCTGCGTGCAGCCTGTGGAGCAAGGGCTGGCAGGGGAAGATGAGCTTTGAAGCCTGCTTGTGTTAGAAGTGTCTGCCTGCACGGCTCCTCCTGGGCCATAACCCCTGGAGGGGCCTGTGTTTGAGGGAGATGAAAGGGCCCCCCTCACCAAGTGCGTGTGCTCAGCACTTCAGCGTTCCCTGGTGAGCTCACGCTCTCCCTGCCTCCAGCAGATTCAAGGGTTTTAACCTGTTCTGTGCTGCTTTTCATTCCACATTTGCAGGATTTATACTAGTGTAGGCTGGCATTCTTGCTCTTCCTGCTGCTGATGGAAAAGCCTTAGAGGAATAGAGGATGCTGCCTGAGCCTCTCTCCCAGCACACCCAAAATCAAAACAGTCCAACCCAGCCACAGCTGTGCTGCTTGGAAGTAAGTGGCCCATCATGCCCCCCTCAAAGGTCCTGTGTGCAGAGCTGGGTAGGCTGTGGGAGCCAGGAGCATCCCAAGGTGGTAACAGATCCCTGTTACCACCGAGCTGTGAGGACAGGGCTTCTGGCTGGTTGTGGGGGATGCTGGTGGCAGCCCCTCCATGCCATCTGCTCTGTCCCTTGCAGTGTTGCTAATGGCTAAGTCTCAGGTTCACAAGTTCATACATGCCCTGTGAAGCAGCTCTGAGCTGCCTGCTTGGCTCGGCGTTAGCTGTGCCATCACAGATGTCCTCTTAACGCTCAGCTCTGGCCTCTGCCCCAGATCCCACAGCCTTGCACAGGAGAGGGGTGGTGACTTTAGACTTGGTCCCAGCTCTGCTCTATCCTGCAGGTCAAACCCCAGAGCAGTTGGACTGATGGGAATCAAGCATACACACACCACAAAGTGGTGGGGGGAGTGGGGCTATAGAGTCATAGAATCATAGAATAATTTGGGTTGGAAGGGACCTTTAAAGGTCATCTAGTCCAACCCCTCTGCAATGAGCAGGGACAGCTTCAACTAGATCAGGTTGCTCAGAGCCCTGTCCAGCCTGACCTTGAATGTTTCCAGGGATTGGGGCATCTACCACCTCTCTGGGCAATCTGTGCCAGTGTTTCACCACCCTCGTTGTAAAAAATTTCTTCCTTAGGTCTAGTCTGAATCTGCCCTCTTCTAGTTTAATCACCTCCCTCGACTTGCTGGCCATGCTTCTTTTGATGCAGCCCAGGATACAGTTGGTTTTCTGGGCTGTGAGTGCACGTTGCTGGCTCATGTCCAGCTTTTCGTCCACCAGTCCCTCCAAGTCCTTCTCTGCAGGGCTGCTCTCAATTCCTTCATCACACAGCCCATATTGATACTGGGGTTTGCCCCGACCCAGGTGCGGGACCTTGCACTTAGCCTTGTTGAACCTCATGAGGTTCATATGAGCCTGCTTCTCGAGCTTGTCCTGGTCCCTCTGGATGGCATCCCTTCTCTCAGGTGTGTCAACTGCACCACTCAGTTTGGTGTTATCTGCAGACTTTCTGAGGATGCGCTCAATCCCATTGTCTGTGTCATTGATTAAGATATTAAACAGTACTGGTCCCAGTACCCCTGAGGGACACTACTTGTCACCAGTCTCCATCTGGACGTTTAGCTGTTGACAGCTACCCTCTGGATGTGATGATCCAGCCAATTCCTCATCCACTGAATAGAATTCTCTCCAATTTAGAGAGAAGGATGTTGTGGGGGACCATGTGAAAGGCCTTACAGAAGTCCAGGTAGATGACATCCGTAGCTCTTCCCTTGTCCACTGATATAGTCACTCTGTCCTAGAAGGCTGCTAGGTTGGTCAGGCAAGACTTTCCTTTGGTGAAGCCATACTGTCTTGAATCACCTCTCTGTCCTCCATGTGCCTTGGCATAGCTTTTAGGAGGATCTGTTCCATGATCTTCCCAGGTTTTGAGGTGAGGCTGACAGGTCAGTAGTTCCGAGGGTCCTCCTTTCTACCATTTTTAAAAATGGGTGTAATGTTTCCCTTTTTCCAGTCACCAGGGACTTCACCTGACTACCATGACTCTTCAGATATCATGGAGAGTGGCTTGGCAACTACATCAGCCAATTCCCTCAGGACTCTGGGATGCATCTCATCAGGACTTGTAGACTTATGTATGTTCAGGTTCCTCAGGTGGTCATGAACCTGATCTTCTCTTACAGTGGGATGGATTTTGCTCCCCTAGTCCCCCTCTTGTGGTCCATCCACTCAAGAGGTGTGGGAAGACAGGTTACCAGTGAAGACTGAGGCAAAAGAGTTGTTGAGTAACTCAGCCTTCTGCTTGTGTTTTTACCAGTTTGCCAGTAATGTTCATCAGGGGGGTATGCTTTCTTTTACCTTCCTTTTCTGGATGACATACCCATAGAAGCCCTTATTATTCTTTGCATCCCTTGCCAAGTTCAGCTCTAGCTGCACCTTGACCTTCCTGACCCCATCCCCACACAACCAGGCAGCGTCCCTATACTCTTCCCAGGATACCTGTCCCTGCTTCCACTGCCTGTGCATTTCCTTCTTGCCCTTTAGTTTGACCAGCACGTCTTGACTCAGCCATGTCAGTCTCTTGCCTTCCTTTCCTGATTTCTTACACCTGGGGATCAAGAGCTCTTGTGCTCTACGGAAAGTGTCCTTAAAGATCTCCCACATCTGTTCTGTTCCCTTGTCCCTGAGGGCATTTTCCCAGGGGGTCCTATTGACTAACTCCTTGAACAGCTGGAAGTTTGCTTTCCTAAAATTCAGGGTCCTGAGTTTAAACTTCACCTGACCCGTATCTCTCAGGACTGCAAACTCCACCAGTGCATGATCACTGCAGCCCAGGCTGCCTCCAATCTTGATGTCACCAGTTAGCTCACCTGTGTTCGTGACCAACAGGTCCAGTATCACATCCTCTCTGGTAGAGGTGTCTACTACCTGCCTTAAGAATTTATCCTCAACGCATTCCAGGAGCAATCTCCTGGATTGCTTACAGCTCACCGTGCTACTTTTCCAACAGATATCAGAGTGGTCGAAGTCCCACAGCAGAATGAGAACCTGCGAGCACGATGCCTCCTGTAGCTGGAGTAAGAAGGCTTCATCAATAGGCTCTCCTTGAACAGGAGGCCTGTAGTAGACATCAACCACAAGGTTCCCTTTGTTGCCTCAGTCTCTAGTTCTTACCCATAAGCTTTAAACCTGCTCATGGCTATTCTTCAGATACATATATATTTATGTATATATTACAATATATAAAAATGCTAAGGGACACAAGAGATTGCCAAAGCTCATATATTTGCTTAGCTGTCTCCTGAGCACCTACTACAAACAATTTTTCATACTATTTTCATATCCCTTGCTTCCTTCTTGGGCATTTAATGTTCTTCTTCCAAGGCCTTTCTAGAGCAGGTTCTGGTAGCAACTAACCAGGTGCTCTGTTAGCCCTGGCCAACAGCTTGCAGGTCCATTTGTAATATGTCTGGTCTCTTTCTTTGTTCTTTTGGATGGAGATATTGTTATGTTCCCTGCCTTGTTGTTTGCTACAGCCAATGCATTCCAACGAAAAATATTGAGTAGAATATTAGAAGGAGTTGCCATTGCAATCATAAAAATCACCGTAATAAAATATGAATAGCATTTTGAACCAGAGTAGTAGAAAGAAACTTTAGCAATAAAAATTAACAACGTATCAGTTTACTGCCTTATGGGCCATTGCTTATTGAGTTAGTTCCGTTTCCTCTTCGATGGAATCATAAAGGCTTCCAGTAGAAAAATAATTTGAAAGACATATTTGTTCATGATCTTTCACTACCAAGAGAGAGATCAAAACCACGTTTTTTAAACCATCTTTCAGAAAGAAGTGCAGTGCAGAAAACGAGCTGCCTTCACTCAGCAGGGTGTGCTAAGTGTACGGGAGCATTAAGAAGAAACTCCTCAGTATATGCAATTTTTCAAGGTGAAAGAAAATCCTTGTCAAATCCTAGCAGTGAAAGAAAATGAGAAAGTATGATTAATAGCACCATTTAAAATAACAAAATAAACCATGAAAACTAAACAATCTAACATTGTGCAGGGAGCCTACGAATATGAAGAATCCATTTAATTTATGTATGTTTTAGTGGTTTGCTACGTTTCTAAATTCTAAAGGGTATGCAAATGCATTCCCATATTGGCTGAGCAAAGTTTCTAACACTGGACTACACAAATATCCACTACGTCCCTTTACATTCCCACTGGTACAAATAGAACATTCCATGGCTATTTAAGAGTTGTCAGCCCCTGTTCCTCAGATATCTGGGGGGTTTGGCTCCAGTCTGCAGGAGTAAGCGATGCTGAATTTCAGACTCCTGAAAGAAATATCCATAGTTTAAAGAAGAGAAAACCTACATATAAACTTTCTTTGCTTTCTTTAGGTCAAACTAGCTGGTTTTTCTAGTGTTTTCTTTTAGAAATAGCAACACAGGTTCATAAGTTTACAAAGATAATCAAAATAAAGCCTTTAAATAATGTTTTTATTCCATGATTCAAATAATTGATTAAACCCCTTAAGAATGTGACCTTTTTTTCTGGAACTTTGAACAAATACATTCAATATTTTTTATATTAAATATTCAGTTCATATTGATGAGCCTGCTTGAGTTGCACTTATGAAATAGAGACAAGCAGGACTCACTAGTACCTCTGCATTACATTGATACTCTTAGCTGGAAAAAGCCACATAAAGGATGCTAATTTTATTGCTTTTATCACATTAAAGTGATAAATCTGGGTAAACATCTTGACTCCAAGAATATTCCAGAGATCTACATAACTGTTAGATCAATGTAACTTTGCTCTGCAGCTACAACTAGTATTTTCAAATCTCTAGCCAAAACATTGTATATCTAGAACTAGACTCCTGCAAACACACATTCTTCTACATCTGACTCAGATTCATTTTCCCAACATAAAATTATTTTTTGAAATTTATTTTAATTTAAACAAAATAAGAAGGGATCCAATGCATTGTTTTATAAATTATCTCTGTCCAGGAAGGACACTTTCTAGTTCCACAAAATGGAGGAAGAGACAGGTCCAGGCAACCAAATCAGTCAAATTAAGATCCTGTTCTTCTCTTAAAATTCATTTCTTGATACACAAATTCTTGCCAGTCGTTACCCTCAATTGCTCAACCACTCCTGTGGAAGGAACGTTTGACAAAACATTGGCTGTACTACGTGATGGATCTTTTAACTCAAAGACCAGACATCCCACAGTCTCTCATTTAAATTTCACACCTTTTTCATTTCCTGATTCTGGTAATATCATGGAATTTCTCTTACTACTAACTCATAAGTCACTCATTTCTGCCATCATGCTGTCATGCCCAGACTCACTTTCCTCTACCTAACAACAACTGCATGCAGTATTTTCCCTCTCCACCACCCATTCTTTTTCATCTTTATTTTCTGCTGGTTTCTCCACTAATTTCCTGGAATCAATTGCTTCCTTTCATCACACTTTCTTCTTACCCCTGAAATGATTGACATTATTAGAATTCATAAATGTCTATTTTATAATTCATTAGAAAATAGACAAAAAAAAAAAAAAAACACACAAACCCCAGATTTTAATGAAGCAGTCTCACAACCTTATTGTTATAAAATGGAAAAGTCTAATTTCTATGATACTGTTGGTTTTATCACTGAGGCTGACTGCATTTGTGCCATCTACATGGTAGCTGTTTAAGATGATCAGGTCATATTCCTCACTAGGTCAGCAGATCAGGTATCTGGAAGCTTCAGAGTGTGTTCGACCAGAACAATGAAGTCAGCCTTTTAGCAACAAAACTGGACATTTTTCAATACTTTAAAGTATTGCTATGATGAAACTTCCTTTATTAGTTAGGTCTTAACTTGATGCAAATTAGTAATGATTAGCTGACATGACTTAGAGCACTTTGAGTTTAAATAAACAGATCTTGTCCCAACTAGAGGCTTATCTGATTGCCAGAATTAAGGAAGTAATCATAACAAGTGTGATTTCTTTGGGGTTTTGTTGTTGCCTTTATCTTTTTGCTATAAGCACTTGGAAGAAAATAGATCTTCTAACCATATAACCTTTGCTTGTGCTGCATCTCAGCAGTATTGTATTTGAAAGACTGGTGTATTTTTCAGTCTAGAAACTACCCTCACATGCCTTACATTAAAAAGCTACAGTGTTTCTCTCGTGTACCATTTTGTCTTTTTATCTCTAAATATTTGAAATTACATAATTTTATAGGTAGATATCACATCTGAAACATACCTTGCAAAAGATGATAGCAAACTGCTGATAGGGAGGTCAGTTATCCCAGGCATTTTCCTATGCCCTGTATTCCTGTAAAGGTCAGTTTCCTATTGGTTTGAAAATGTAAATGCTAGAGGGTACAGTATATAAACCAAATGCCCATCAGACACAGAGTATTGTATTCTGACATAGAAGATGCCTATCTTTATTCTCTTAGTACAAGCTTCATCAGTTATTTTAACACCCTGAGGTTAAAAATTAATAGTGTTTGTCCTTATCAAATCCATCCTACGAGACTACACAGGATAATTAAGATGTACAAGAGGATTTTAGAAAAATTAAAGGAATTATGTCAAGGCTGGCAGGCTTAAAAATTAAGCATACCTGCTCGGCTGTTGTGAGCGATTGTGTTTCCTTACCCCACCACTCTGCCTACTAGCAACACTCTTTGTGAACGAGTCGGGCACAGAAACCTTGGGAACATTTTGACAGTCTCTCTCTGCCTTTAAAATTTATAAAAGGTGGCTGAAATTACAAATCTTACATCACTATAAAGTAAATTAGGATATTATTGAAATAATTCACTTCTGATATATAACTTGAAAATTAGGCTTTTCATTTAAGTCTTGTGAATCAGTCCTTCATGACAGGTTGGGTGCATAGGCTGTCTCTCACAGTGTTTTCCACAGGCTGGCTCCAGGACACCTCAGCTCAACTTCTGCTGAATTTAATGGGAATTTGATCATGAAATTCCCATGACAGTGAGTTTAGCTAGCTGTCCATGAACACTATAAATGTTACTGCTTTAGCTTCTGCAACTAAAAGGCTATTAACAGTGCTCCTGAAGCTGTAGTTAATGTTTTGTAACAAATATTTAGATAGCTTCAGCCTGTTCCCTGGCAAAATAGTGTACACCAGTAATGCCACATCCTAGGGGTGGAAAGTAGTGTCTACACTGGATGAAAGCAACAGATTCTTCGTCGAACCATCCCAAAGCAAATGAATTCACCATTCCCGTGCCCGAAGCTGCAGAAAGGGGGTCACACAGACAGAGACCTATGTCTGCTGATCTTACTTCAAAACCACTGTCACAAGGTGACTCGATCCCGTCCTCCTGAGTAACACCTGAACTGTGACGGATTGCTCTTCCTGGTTTGGCCATCTCAGCTGGGTTTCCAGGTGAAGATGGGTGGCTGGCCCTCCTCTGGGGCAGGACAAGTGGGTTTCTGCAGCCCTGTCCCCTAGGCCCAGCACGTCCACCCGCCGTCCCGCGGGAGCTGCAGCCCTCAGGACGTGCCTCTCCCAAGTCTGCACCCAGCCTCTGGGGAGAAGACGGGTAACAGATGTAGGGCAATGAATGGATTTGCATATGCATCTGACTCTGAAACAACATATAGGTAGAAGAAAACTAGCTGTGCATAATCCTACAGAAGGAGGCAAACTCCTCCCTGTGCGTTAGGAGATCCGTTCCCTCCTGGAAAGAAACCTTCTGTTTTAAACAGAGCTGCAATGCTTTGTTTTAAACTACCGCAAACAAAGTCTGTGTTGATTTCACTGAGATAACACCACATCTGTATTCACTCAGGTGTTCCCACATCTTAAACTTACCCCTCACCCTTTAGTGCCAATGTGTAGAGCTTTATTTTTCATACTTTGACCCTTGTAATGGCCCATTCCTGGAAGGCGTACACAGTTTATCAGCTTGATATAGCCCATTAAAGAAATACTGGAAGTGGCATGTAGTACTTCCTTTGGTCTAAAATGAATGAATTTATTAAACACAGAGTTTGAAAGTGACCATTGAGGTAATTTTCTAATACCTAGAGAAGAGTAAAAGAAACAAAGCAGTATAGAAGCATTTCTTTTATTTTAAAATAAATTAACACAATTTTTTTAGGATTCATAATAAACACCCTTAGCTACTATTTTTACAGAGTAAATCTGCATTTAAGGAGTACTGAACACATATATCTGTTTGACACAAACTTCCAAATGTCATTTTCAACTGTACAAGATGCCTGCATCAACCAATTGTATTGATATATCAGGTGCTGGCAAAAGGAAGTCAACATTTAAAGCTGTTAAACTCAGAAAAATATATTTGAAATCCATAAAACCCTAAACTCATCATCAGACAATAGGCAAAGAGCTAGATAATGGAAGAATACATCCCATTGCATTCAGAGTCACTGATGACATTCAAATAGAGGGTAGAAATTTGTGTCACTTTTAAAGAACAGAACATTATTGTGCTAACAACCCATTAAATCACATCATTATTATTTGCACTACTCCAGCCATAAACATAAATGTACCTTAAATATAAAAGCTGTTTTGTGGAATTTTTATTTGACAGGCTGTAAGGTTTCTTTTTTGTAGCTCTTTATTCATTGGCAGGTGTACTCTAGAGGTTTGGTTGAAAAAAGTTTTAACAACAATGTGATCTTATTTCTTAATAAACTGGCAGCATATATTATTCAGGCAAGGTACAAGGCCTTAGCATGAACTAGTAGGAATGCTTATACAGGGAACACTGGTGTGTGGCACCGGGTTAAAGATGATTTTCCAGTTGGAGCAAAGAGGATTCTCCCTTCCCAGCTACAATGCTCATAGCCCAGCAGCTCTGTGTGCCGATCCAAAGAGTCTTTCAGCCCCCTGAGCTGGTGCCCTCCTCAGCCAGAACATCTGCATGGCAGTGTTGCAGGAAATACAAGGACCCATCTTTGGTCGGGTATGTAAAAAACATACTTTACAGCCCTAACAATGCTTTGGTGGGCTCAAGTTAAATTAGTCCTAGTGAAAGCAGACACCTATTGCCTCTGGGTCTGCGGGGGACTGTGCTCTTACATGGCTGATCTACTGGACTGTGCAGCTTCCAGCCTTTAAGTTAGGGGGGCACCCGAGTCATTCAGGGTCCTCTGCATCACTGTCTTCTGCTGCCTAAATGTTCTACAGGGAATAAACTCTCAGTATCCACATAGAAAATGGAAGGACAGTGGAACAAGGGGACTTAGGGAGAAAAGGCCTGAAGATCACTAGCAGAGTCAGTAACAGACCCCTGAGCCATGAAGAGAGAGTCAGGAGAGCTACCCACTAGTACACACTACCTTAACTACTAAACTAGTTACCATCAGAACATTGCCTGTTCCCTACAGGGATGTTAATCTTGTTTACTTTAGGTCGCCATACAGAGGCATTTAGGGTACTCCCAAATCTTTGTGCTATAGGAACACAACTGCTCTGCCATTGCAAAGCAGAAATTCTGGTAAATTAAAAGGTAAGGACTTCTTATGCACCTTAAATGTGGCTCCCTTCTACACAAATTTGAAGGTCCATCCAATAGCTGAGAAAAGCTACAAACATCTGCTGTCTGGCCAGCACCAGTGACATCAGGACTTCTGGCCTTTACCGCTTCTGGCTTTCACTGGTAGGTGAAAGGCATTAATCCACATCTTTCCCAGCTGCTGCGGGAACTTTGCAAGAGAAGGTTAAATAAACATTTCTCGAAATAGTTCAGACAGCGTTAATTGAGCCTCAGCATGCAGACTGTGTAGATGACCTCCCACAGCCCCTTCCGGGACTATTTTCTGTAACCTGCAATTGTTTCAGGCTGTTGCCTTACAGATTCAGCTTGGTGCTGCCGTAAGCGCTCACATCTTCCTACGTTTTTTTTAATGTCACATCATTTGTAATGGAAACAGAATCCATTGCATAACCTGGTGACAGAAAATTGATTCAGCTGAAACCTTCAAAACCACAGAGAGATCTTGGAATATAGTGTTCGAAAGAATACCCTCCATCACGGCCAAGTACGTTCCTTTTGCTTTAGGTGAGGTTTTGATGTAATGTTGTATATGTAGCTAATAGAGAGTGGGGTCACACACTGTTGCTGAAAAATATCAGCTTTAAATCACAAATACCAAGGCATTTAAGTACTTCTGAAAAAGCTGCTCAATAATTTCTTTATCAGGAGGAATCAACCGATAATAGCCACCTCCCTGATTCAGAGAAATATAACAAGACCTAACTTTGCAGACTGCATGAGAGCAGATTTCACAGGATTAGTCTGTGCTGTTCTTCAGATGCAATGCTGATGTCCCTCTGGACAGATTATTTATCACAATATATTACAGCTGATTCATGGGTACTGAATACAAATAGCTACGCTGATGTTAAGGATGTTGCAAAGCTAATAATGATAGCTATGAATCCTAGTTTACCATCACTGCTCTGCAAGCATGTAATTCATTTCAGGAAGGTGAGAAAGCTATTAAAAAGTAGCATAATGTGACTCATTCTGCCAGCCAGTATAAATAGTGCAGGAGAATCAGAGTTTGTCAGCAACTCTCCTGGTTTTGGATGTTTCTGAAGGGTAGTTCTCTTCCCCTCCAGGTTGGGTGGGTGTCTTGCTGCCTGTTCTTTAGCTACCTGTAAGAGAAAATTTAGTTACCTATAAGAAAAACCACCTTTAATTTTGTTAGTGATAGAAAGTTTTGGTTCTTTTGGCTAGTTTTTTACTATTTCATAGCAGAGGGACCAGACTTGAAAGCTGTTTCACTACTAAAAAAACACAAAAAAGACCCACACCTGACTCATCTGCTCAGGATTTAGTCATAGGAACAGTAAGGAGGAGTAAATCCCTCAGATAATACTCAGAATGAATGATTTACCTAGCTTCAGGAGTACGTGCAAGTTTTTATGTACCATTTGCTCTGAAACTGCACTCTATTCAGATTACAATTAAAAGGCGGAAAAACTGTCTTTTTAAAGTGGGCAGAACTGGACTAAGGCAAAGGCACTATAGATCTGCTGGTAGTGTTTACAGGATCTGCAGATCATGCTCAACAGTCCCAGTCTGACCGAGCTTCCTTTGTCATATGCTGTGGCCCATACTGTACTTCTCACTGGGAAGCATCCCTCAAAGTACTTGTCTCTACTGGATTAGTCTGCACTTCTGGCCAAAGTAGAAACCCATGACTAGCCCAGCTCTGAACACAGTAACATTAAATCAGTCTCTGTTTCCATAAAAGAAAACATTTCTAGCCTGCATGAAGGCAGAAAATAATACTGAATACATAAGTCCAGGGTAATAAATACCTACGTGAGTCTGCCTGAAACAACAATTTTCATCTGAACCCTGAAGACCAGTATTGTCCAAAGGACTAACAGGGATATAAAGAAGGGGGAGTGCCTGTAGGAGCCTCTTTTGCCTTAAGCCCGACCAAAGCCCAGTGCTGCCCCACTCCTGTCCAGTCTGTTAAATTGTGAGTTCATAACTCCTACTAAGTTGCTCAAAATCTTGCAAAAGGACCACAGAAACAGTAAAAAATAGCACACACACTCTTCCACAGTGTCCCACACTTCTTAGCTGGAAATCAGCCCCAGGCTGTCCTCCCCCATCCAGAGATCACAGAAAGATAGATTTCTTTTCCTATTTTAAATGGGCTTTGTCAGTTCTTAGATAATGCAAATAATAGTCAGACAGGAGGAGAAGAAGTGATGGTAGATGATAACATTCTGTAATAAAATGTGTGAAATTAAATTTAAATTAATTTTAGTATATTAATTTTAGGTAAGAAATAATTATTTCCAGTGGTTAAAAAATTCTTCCACATTTCTGACACAATAGTTATTAAACCTTTTCAGAAATTGTCAGCAGACTTTTAAAGCAATAATATAAGAGACCTTTACCTTAGGAAGTATATTCAGTCTGAAATAGAACCTGTAAATGGATTTTTCTTATCATCCGTGAAGAAGTGTAAACTTAATTTAGTTGCTGGTTCTTTATCTCAATTCCTTTTTAATTGACATTCCGCTTAAACTAATGAAAAACCACCCTCTCTAAAATCACTGCCATTAATACCTTATTCTGGCCTTGTCAGGAATGACTGACAGAGAGGTGAAGCTTGAACACTGATAGTCAGAAATCTTTCTGTTAATCCAAAGTCAGTAAAATCTTCAGACTCTTCAGACTGAACATATAGCTATTATTCTTTGTAACTAACTTCAAGAGGATTTGAAATGGTAGATAAAGTGATTCAATAAGACCTTGGTACACTCTTAAAACTCCACTTAAAAAGCCTCACTGGGTTATTAGATATTGTGATTTATTCCAGAAAATGCTTTCAAAGAAAGCTCAGGAAAAAAAACAAGAAAGCTCTATATTTGAAACATAATCTTTCCTACCTTCCTGTAATTTAAGCTGCCAATTCTCCTTGAACACAGCTGTTAGAGCCCTGAGCCAGCAGATAAAACCAGGACTGAGAGGAAGTGAGGACTAGCCCAACCTACAATGTCTCTCTCAATTTTCTTGACCTATGGCAAATGCATGTTTGCTGGACAGAAATGCAACTTGGTGACACGGTGCATTATATCTGTCAGAAGCACATTGTTCAGTTTACACTACCACATTATTACTCTACTAGACCACTGGGTTGGAGGAAAATTTTCCAGTGAAACAGCCTGGGGTAGAAGAGTGATCCTTTCTAATGACAGCCAAGGGGTTTTCAGTTCTTGGACAAAATATTTCTTGTTTTCAAAACGTGGGGGGAAGAAGTACAAAAAACTTGGTTTAATTCTTTATACTAAGGTTTTAATTTGGGAAGAAAAAATACATTTTATGTTGTAACATAGCCATTTTCTAACCAACTCTATTCGTCATTTAACTAAGCTAAACATTGTTAATAAATTAAATACTAGCTGAACAGAAGATTAGCATTTTTATTTTCTTGAAAGTCCTTTGAGTGTTTATATGCATTTATGTTTTCTATGTGAATATTTTGCTTTTCAAGCCATCCTGGGTTTTTTTTTTCTGTAATCATTTGAGCTACAACTATCAATGTACTTCTAGGAAACCAGGGCTGTAATTCATTCTTGTCAGAAACAGATGGCTGAGAAAATGAAAGCAACAACAGCAGTGAAAGACAAGGCCACCTGGGTCCATCAAGCTGATGAGAAAAGCCTGTGAAGCTAATGCCAGTGGTATCTGGAGCCAATGCAAGTAGGCTTTCAAAAGAAGAAGAGCTAGGAATCAGTCAATAATAAATAAAAAAAAACCAAAAAAAACCCGAAAACAAAACAAAAAAAAAAAAACAAACCTATGAAGCTGTGGGGGAAGCAATCATGGGAATTTCAGGCATAGTCAGCATCATGAAACAACACAACTTTGAACTGAATTAAAAGGTGGAATAAGTGGACAGTCAAGCACTAAGTGATGGGATTTGTCTGGGACCAGATTTCTGAGTAAGGTCAACTCAATCTGCTATTTTCACAGAAGAATACAGTTAAACAGAAATTAAAACTCCTGTTAAACTGCTTGGCCTACCTCCCCTGACAATGCAGGATGATTTCTCCACTCCAGAGATCCTTTAAGTATTTCATGAACCATCACAGAGCATTCCCTGGAAAGAGTCAGATAGCCACATAAAGATAAATTTCCTCCTCCTTTTGCTACTTCAAGCTCCTGAACTGAGTGCCACTACTTCTACCAGACCAGGTCAGTGTTTGTAGGTTATGCTGGAAGAAACTGAATCACCTAGAATTTGCAACAAATGCAGGTAATAGCAAGACTTCTTTTCTTCCTGCCTGAGGTGCTATTGCCAACTCTCTGCACGTGCCCTCGGAGCTGAGAATGAAGCATAGCTGGGCCAGCAGTGTCGTTCAATGAAGGTCCAGGCTTTATTTCTCTCAGAGCTGCTGTGCGGCACCAGTAAGCACCAGTTAGCACTTTCTCCCTTTTTAACAAGTTCAGCCTCGCCAGCTGCTGCTTTATTTTCTTTCCACTTTATTGCAATTTAATGACTTCTCTAGATCTATAGGTACTTCCTACTGTACAGAAGTGAATGCTAGGTTGGATAGGGCAAAAGAAATCCAGCAAGAATGCAGCAAATTTTAAATGCAGTCTGCTTTAACCATGGTCATGCCCCATTCATGCAGCTGACATACCACTGGAAATAACTGCTACCTTCTGTGAAGTCCTGCACCAAAAACAGAACGGTAAAAGTTTCAGTGATTCACCTACAGAACAGTAATAGTATCAGGCACTTTCGTGTCTTTTACACTTCTCCTCGATCACATCTATGGATGACCCCTGAAGTCACATATCATGATGTACAAGATCTAATCCATGAATTTTCTCTTTGGCCTTTCTGAGGAAGAAAAGCCACACATATAAAAAGCATAATTTGTTACATAAAATTAAGCCACCAAGCTGGCCTAAATAATTACACGCAATGGATGAAGGTGTTTGGCTGGAAAAATCCTTTGGAGTTTGGTGCTTTCTCTTTTCACTTACTTACACAATCACAAGAATTCACAGGGAAATTGGTTGATCAGAACTTGTTACTGCTGTTATTTCTGCTTGCAGGTATAACATGTGACATGATGCTGAGGGGCATATGTGCACAGCAACCTATGGAGACTTGAGTCTCTGTGCTGCACTTAGCAAAATTCACAAGGATGCCCGTATTTCACATGTGAACAATAGCCCTGTGAGACTTAAAGGTACAGTACTTTCAAAAGATGTGGAGGTGCCATCATAAACCACAATATTTATTACAGTGAAACAAAAGCCTTCTTCAAATAGAATTGCTAGTCATGGGTTGCAGTAGCAGTTATCTGCAACTGCAGCCACTTTGAGCTTTTGGGTTTTATTTAAAAAGCTTAATTGGAATTTTTATTACTCCCAATTAAGCTTTTTAATTAAAAAGAAAGTTGAAAGAGGCTGGAGGCAAGTATTGCTGAAACTCATATCTGCATAGACTCTGAGGGGGAAAAAAGGGAGTTTTGTAAAATTGCAACTGTCAGCCAGCTGCGGCTTTCAGTAACGCTTACTGCTGATCCCATTTACCTTGCCAGCGGCACACTGCAAATGCAGATACACACGTCTAATTGGAAAAACAGGCTTTCAGCTTTAAATAGCACTATAAGAATCTGAATCCTGCTTCATTCCTGCAAAGGACACATCACATGAGTAAAATATCCTACCTAGTCCCCCATCTCTGCTTTATTTAGTCCATTGGTAATTTGAGCCTGGTAGGTATTTTCCTTTTCTAAGACCAGGGTAGATTCACCATATAATGAATTTAACAACATTCCAGCAGACGTAGGGACTACCTGCACATTCCTCTCCAGACCTCTACATGTGCAACAGGTAACATGTTCAGAAAACAGGGTTGCCTCTGAACCTTCTTCATAGAACCCAATCAATATTTTTGGCCCAAAGTTGATTTCAACTTTTCCTTCAAACTCAGTTATTCCATGTAGCTTTTAACACTTTATTTGGATTAAGGAGAAAGCACTGGTTTAAAGAAGGAGTGAGAACTATTATGGAGGGATCTGCAACCTCCAGCTGGCAAAGCAGAGACCTTCACATATCCAGACAACTGCAACTTTTTTTAGATAATGAAGACCTTGGACCAAATCTCAAAAAAAATCGTATCATTCATTCTTGCGTGTTAACTTCCCCACTCTTTGGAAGCCAAGATACTGCATATTTAGCCCTACTTAAGATTTGTTCATAAAGTAAGATAATATTCTAACAAACAGGGATATTGGATTAGCCCTTGGAATTTACTCTATTGTTTCTAGAGAATATATGGTGAAAATATTTTCAAAATATACCTAGCGAAAACCAATTTATTTTTATATTAATATATATATTATCGAAGTGCAGCACAGTTAGACAATGGGTTCTTAGTGAACTGATTTTGAAAGTGTAATTTGAGATAGATACATTTCCCAGATACAAATCTCAACAGAGCTGCTTTTTACCCCACCTTTACCTTGAGTAAAAACCTTATTGTGAACTGCTGTTAGAGAATAGATGTGCTTTGCATAGGGCTTAGAAGACAAAGTTGCAGAAGGAAATTAAGATTAGTATTGTATGCATTTTTTTTACATAGTTAAAGAGTGAAAAGTGAAGGGTTTATCCAACCTGCAAGCTAAAATATTCTTCTCAAGAGAAAGAGGCATTTAATTCCACAGGAAATTAAGGATTCAAGAAAAGTTGATTTCCTCCCTGTTATTGTAGCTAAAGCTGTGTTTTGAGCAAAGACTGGACAGTGAAGTGCGTGGGTAAACATGTACCATTTTTCTTAGAATGACACGAAACAAAGAATTAGGGATGTTCACTTGATTAGATACAGTCCAGACAGTGTTTTGATTTTTTTAATAGAAATTATAAATCAAGCTGGGTTACTCTTGAAACAGATAATAGAATCACCTGAGTACATAAATCTTAGAACTTTTGTCTTCTATGTTCTTTATCTTTCCATCTCTTCAATATTTTATTCTGAATGTTTGCCTGATTGTTTGCACATCAAGGTCATTATCTAACAGTTTACTAATTTAAAGGGAATATGCTTTACAGATATTAGTATTCTGAGGACCAGAGATTAAATCATAATGTTTCAGTTCTAAAAACCTTAGGACTGATCTTATTTATGTCAGAGCCCAATGATTAACCCCATACAACACGGTTAGATATCAAAAGCTTTGTACTGAAACTATACTGCATTTTTTTCTCTCAGTGACTTCTTAAGCCAAAATGTCTCCAGACTGACAACACAAAGGGTTTCTTCTAGCCGGTGAACAGCCACACTAGAAAGGGCACAACTGCTACCTCTCACGCTGTGAATTGCGAGTGATGGTGAATTTTGGAGGCTGCTTGCCCCAAGGTCCCCATGGAAGCCACGAGAGAAAGCAGCTACCTCTAAGCATCATTCTCCTTTGCTCTCTTGCTCACGCACTTAAGGTCCAAAGGCAAGAAAAAGGGGGAGCTTTGGCTTCACCTCGCAAACATAAATTAGTATAGCTGACGTATAGGGTGAGCCCCATAGAGGAAAAGAGCTCTGCTACTGGTCTGCACTGGGGATAGATATCTATGCTGTGTTTGATCCTGGAGCTGTATAGCTGTAACACTGACTATAACTCAGGAGACGCTATGATGTCGCAATTTACATTAAATGCTCTAACAGTAGCCATTCCAGGCTGCTTAAAGATGCAGGTCATTTTATAGATTCTGATCTTTTAAAAAAAGAGGCCAACACATAGCATTGTTTCTCCATCATTCAGTGCTTCATTAACAAGATTTTCTTTTAGAAAAACACTGCTAGCAATATTGTAAATACATTTACTCTGATTCATCAGTGAGCCCTGGGATATTTTTTCATGTTTATGGATATGATTTTATGTATTTGCTCATGAATATGTCTCTTAGATATAGGCTGGTAACATTTTATATGAATCATTAAATACATTTTAGCAGGGATTACAATGAGTTTATTTGTTTCCATATAGAAATGAGGTTATGTTGTTTGTTTTGCAAAATGTCACTATTACTTACTGAGAATCTGCTGTGGCCATACTGATAAGGTGGGGATAAAGGTTTCAAAGCCAATTTCATTTGTTTTAAATGGTTTGTGTCATCTGGTATATACCAGCAAATATCTTTAGCAAGTGAGAAACCAAGGCAAATGAATCAGGTATAAATCCAAATCACTGGCTTTATTGTAAGGAGAATTGCATTATGTTCTCTGACAAACTTGGGAGAATTTCTTCTTTAAGAAGTGAGCCCTCCTGCGGGGTGTCATACCGATACCAGCACAACTCCAGTGCCATTCAGCAGTGGATGGAGGGATGCTCGCCCCTGCTCCAACCAAACAAGCTTGGCTCCGACCTTAATAGATAACTTTGGATAGCATCCAGGATCCATCCTCGATACAGTGGGGGGAGGGCGAAAGAAAAAAAACTTATTTAAATGAGTCTAAATTTTTCCTTTCTTCTTACCAGGGTGGCTATAAATGTCTGCCTTGCCTAATCATTCAATCAGTCAATCTCAGTCAGGGAAGTCAGGGCACTTAAGAGCTGCTGCGGTTCCGAGTAATTACCTGAACAAAAGACCGTCTGGGATTGGACTAACTATTGGCTCATCTTTATTCAGCAGCGTTTTCAGATCATGAAAGGAGAAACCTGGAAAGTACAAGGGAGGAGGTGCAAAAGAGACAAATGAAAAGGGAAAAAAATATACTGTAAATGTACAGCATAGAAAAAAAGGTAGAGATGTATTTTTGTTGTTTGATCAAAGATTTGTGTGAGAATACAGAAGTTGCAGGAAAAAAAATAATTCAGAAGGCTTCTCTGCTTCAGCACTAAATTTCTGCTAAAAATAGAAAATAAGGAGAGAAAGGGCATTTGAACTACAAATAACCAAACACTCATTTGGACTGTCTGAAGCCCTGAGTTAACTGTTATTTCAAATCATGATGGAAACTGCATCTTTGCTCTCTCACATAACTCTCCTGATCAACAAGCTATTTAATAAACTGTGGAATTTCTTTTTTATTTCCCCTGAACTACTTTGAAATGTCTCTGACTCACCCTGATGCGTGATGGAAAACATTATAAAATAAACTCAGCAAATTTTGTGCAATGAGACAATTGTTTGTTACACAGCTCTAGTTGAAGCTGAACCCTGAGCCAGACTCTGCTTTCACACATACTAAGTTTAGTGCTCCACTCGGGAAAACTCCAGTGGGCAGTGACCTTGTTTTAAATGTTTTGGTAGGGACTGTAAAGACAATGATTTTTACCAATATTCTCCCATGGAAACATTTTCATTTTATTATATGGGTACAGGCAATTCCATACAGCAATGAACTTCTTTAGGGAGACATTTTATTCAGAGATCCATAAAATTTACCATTAGATCACCTAACCTAAAAACTTACATAAGCGATAGTAGGTGTCCCAATTATGCTGAGCTTTAGCTTCCTCTCTTTCCTGTATTTTTCTTTGGTTTGAATCACTTTTTATTACTTTCAGAACTACACCCCCAGCTCCCAAATTCGTTAGAGGTCTCATGGGCAGTAATTGGAAGCCTTGATCACAGCCTCAGCCTGTAGGCCAAGTATTGATTGAAGATGGAGTCAGAGCTCATACTCCTTCACTAGCTAGCAGGTGGTTGTCCTGGTTTCAGCTGGGATAGAGTTAATTGTCTCCCTAGTAGCTGGTACAGTGCTGTGTTTCAGTATGTGAAGAATGTTGATAACACTGATGTTTTCAGTTGTTGCTAAGTAGTGTTTAGTCTAAAATCAAGGACTTTTCAGCTTCTCAAGCCCAGCCAGCGAGAAAGCTGGAGGGGCACAAGAAGCTGGCACAGGACACAGCCAGGGCTGCTGACCCTAACTGGCCAATGGGGTATTCTATACCATGGGATGTCACATCTAGTATGTAAACTAGGGGAGTGGGGATGGAGGTTATCAGCAGGTGGTGAGCAATTGCACTGCACATCATTTGTACATTCCAATCCTTTTATTATTACTGCTGTTATTTTATTAGTGTTATCATTATCATTATTAGTTTCTTTTTTTCTGTTCTATTAAACTGTTCTTATCTCAACCCACAAGTTGAGATAAACCACAGTGAGCAGCTGTATGGTGCTTAGTTGCCAGCTGGCATTAAACCACGACACCAAAAAATCAAATGAAAATCCAGAAAAGTGTCATTAAATACGACACTACATTTAGAAAGGTGTAATGTACTGCTTAGTTACAGACTGAGTGACAGCTAGCTGGGTAACAGCTCTTTAGAAGAGGATCTGGATGTCATAATAGAGCATGAGCTGAACACAAATCATCAGTCACCTTTTTGAAAAAGTCAGATATCATAAAGAAGCATATATAGTAGTCTGCAACAGATGGGGAGACATTTTGTCTCTTTAATCAACATTTATGAGACCACAACTGCAAAGCTGTGCCATTTTTTGACCTGAAACTTCAAGAAAGATAGAAACCAACTAGAGACTATATCTTTTTAAAAATATTAATATTTTTCATTGATATTATTTAGTTCTCAGACATATAAGTGAAGGAAAAATACGAAACATGTAAGTATTCAGCTTGGGATTTTAATAATAGCAAGATAGGATACATTGTTTAATCTGTGTAATGTATCTAGCCATAAAGAGAAAACAACAAAATTAATAAAAGGATGATGAAAGGCTGGTGAGTATGAGGTGAGGTAGGTGTTTGAGGGAATCAGCAAAGACTTGACTTTGTTCACCATCACAGGAATTTGTGTGGAAGTTCCATTCCACTGTTATCTTAAAGATGGCACATTGTTTTGGATCCAAGTTCAATGCAGCATGGTCCCTTTCTCCGATGGCAGTAAAGTGACCAATACAGAGAGTGTGACTGAAAGTGTGAATTTTAGTCACATCGACTCTATTCCCAGTGGAGACATGTAGAACAAAGCACTAACTGCAGGTCTGCAAACAAGATTTTTCCTTCAATACTGTTACCTTTTCTGCTTTGCAGTACATAGAGTTTTAAAGACAAATTAAGTTTAATTGTAATGAGGCTGTGACACATGAAAGAAAAAAAAAAAAAAGCAAGGATAAATCAGCCTTAAATTATTTTGACCTTGCATGACATCTGAGTAACAAATAATTTGTGCTTCAGATCCGATTGTACTCCTGCTGATAGATGATAATGTAATATCTCTGAGTTACAATACACTCCGAGGGTCTCTACTTAAAACCTCTTTATAAAATTGATCAGCAATAAGTCCATTTCCAGGGATAGAGTGTATTGAAAAACACCAATCAAACAAGAATAACTCTATGAAATTACAGAAGCCAGTAGAATCACAGTGTTATCTGACTGTGATTGATTTTATTTTTCCTGGTCTCATTATGGGTTTTGTGATAGAAAAAAAAAAATAAAAAGAAAAAAGTAATGCTGAGACAATATTCAGGTTTCTTCTTAGAATCACGGAATAATTCAGGTTGTAAGGGACTTTGGTAGCTCAATAGTCAAGCCTGTGGTTCAAATCAGTCAGCAAGGAATTCAGACCAGGTTGGGTAGGGGTTTGTCCAGTCAGGTTGTGATGGAGCAATTAAACCTGAAAACCACTTCCAGGCACATGAAGGACAAGAAAGTCATAAGACATTGTCAGCATGGACTCACCATGTTTGACCAAATTGCTGAACTACTGTGATGAAGTGTCTGGTCTGGCAGATGATGGAAGAGCAGAGGATATTGTCTACTTGAACTTCAGTAAGGCCTTTGACATGTGGAGAATGAGGCCGAGTATGACAAGGTAGCACGGCAGTAATGTCACCAAAGCAATGTTGTTAGACTAAAATGACACATCTGTAAAATTTCTTTTGGAAGGACTTTTGTCCTCTTCAATATTTGAACAGCTTAGCTAGTAGATATGTGCTGAAAAATTATAGATTTCAGGAAATGTAGAAGTATCATGTAAAGCTGAAATCTGGTAGATAATGAGATTTGTAGGGTTTTGGGTTTTTTTTCATAGCCACAGGTGATCAGGAAGCTTAGCACAAAGCAGTTTCAGATTTATTTTTTACATTTCAACAGTTCCGTTCCGCAAAACATCTACAAATTCCCTTAATGGCTATATCCTAGATGCTGAATAGGAAAGGTGAAAAGCTAAGACATTACTATGAAAACTTTGGCAAAGATAAGAGTTTTTGCATACAACAATCCCTATCCTTTATTAAAAACAAAACAAAAAAAACCCACCCCCCAATAAAATAAAATAAAATAAAAAAAAAAAAGGAGCCAGACAAAAGCAATTATGTTCAAAGATAGATGGTCTTAAAACCAAACTAAAACTATGTCAAGTTTAACTGTGAAATAATAAAATAGAACATGTATCTGATTTCTACCAAGCACCAAAGGGTCTTGGTAAATACATAGCCTTTGTGTCTTTTTAAAATCTGAACAAATAAAGATAAAGAAACTATAAACGTGTATATCTCATCAGTAAGAGCAAATAACTGTTTACTCACTGATTCTCAATAAAAAGACACTAGTAGAAAAATGAAAAGCAGAAATAGAGGATATTGTTAATGTCAAGTTATTTTTGTCTTGATTCCACTCCTACTGCTAATTCTGTTTGGTTTCCACTACCAAACAGAAATTGAGAGCAATGGGTGGTGGGACCTTCAAACATTGGGATACACGTTTAGCCAAAGCCACGTGTTTAGTCACCACTAGATAATCTGCCAATTGGGCTGGCCCTGCCCAATCAGAAATTTTACATACTGTAGAAGGGGGTAAAGTCCCTGTCATGAACATAAAAAATATGCTAGGAAAGACAGTCTGGGTTACTCCTGCCTTAGGTAAAGGCAAACCCATTCGTGGGATTGCTTTTGCTCAAGGACCTGGGTGCACTTGGTGGGTGATGCAGAAGGATGGGGAAGTCCGATGTGTCCCTCAAGGGGATTTGATTTTAGGTGAGAATAGCCAGTGAATTGAATTGAATTGTATGATGTTAATTGCTATATAACCCTGCCACTGTATGTCATCACTACTATAATTGCTATATGTTGTATCAATAGTATTACACTAAGAATCATGTAGATTAATGAAGAATGAACTTTGATAAAACCTAGCGAAGCACAGGAGTGATAGACCCACAACTGGCTTCAGCATGCAACAACCCAACATTACACTCCATCTTCCTGCTGCGCCTAATGTCACCCGCCCGCTGCACTGTGTCAAAGCCTAATCCTGCTCTGCTGACTTCACACCATTCCTCCTGCCCAGAAAGACTGGTATGACAGATGGAGCCCAAAGTCATGGACTAAATGAACTCAACAGACATTTTACAGGGATAGCCCATAGACTAAGGGAATGATATCTGTGCGTGTATATCTATATCATCTATATCTATATTCAAAAGACAGGAAATGTGACAGTGCTTAATGGGCATGTATTGGAAAATGGGGGTCCTGGGCATGATGTAAATGGTTTAGAATAAGGGGTGGATACTGTCCTGGTTTCAGCTGGGATAGAGTTAATTTTCTTTCTAGTAGCTGGTATAATGTTGTGGTTTGGATTTAGTATGAGAAGAATGTTAATAATGCACTGATGGTTTTAGTTGTTGCTAAGTAGTGTTTAGATTAAGTCAAGGATTTTTCAGCTTCTGATACCCAGCCAGCAAGAAGGCTGGAGGGGCACAAAAGTTGGGAGGGGACATAGGCAGGACAGCTGACCCAAACTGGCCAAAGGGATAACCCATATCATGTGAAATCATGTCCAGTATATAAACTGGGGGGAGTTGGCAGGGAGGGCTGGAACACTGCTCAGGGACTGGCTGGGCATCAGTCCACAGGTGGTGAGCAATTGCATTGTTCATCACTTGTCTTTCTTGGGTTATATTTCACTCTCTTGTTATCTTCCTTTTGATTACAATCACTGTTGTTATTATTATATTTCATTTTTTATTTTGATTATTAAACTCCTCTCATCTCAACCCACAAGTTTTACTTGGTTTTGATTCTCCTCCCCATCCTACTGGGGCAGGGGGGAGGGGAGCAGTGGGTGTTTCTATTATTACTGCACTGCTTTAACTGAGACTTAGCTTGTGTCTAAAGGAAGGACTTAATACCTGCCAATAACATGCCCAAGCTGATCTTATTGTGTAGCGCTCTTCTGCCTGTTGTTAAGAAACACATGCTGTCAGTAAGATTGAGTGAAATGAAAAAAATATGCTTGACGCCAACTCAGTTCAATATTTGCTTTTGTATCACAGGAAATGGTATTTTTACATGTAATAATTTTTTCAAAAAATGTTTCAAAATTTAGATGTGACATAATAAAGGAGACTTATTCTGCTTATATTCCTGCCCATTAATCAGTTTTACAAAGAAAAATGCAAGGTTCTTTATGAATTACAAATCTAGATAACAATACTAAAAAATAAATATATTTGAGACTACCCTAATGTTATTAATTCTAAATGTGGATCTCTAATGTAATTTCCAAACTATTTTATTCTCTCTTTATCACTATCAGTGTCTATTTGGTAGGCATTTTTATTAGCTAAATAAAAAAATGCTGGAATTACATCAATGGATATACTGAGCTTCCATAAAAAGGTTCTAGCTAGGTTTAGAGTTAGGTTCATTCTAATGGTTTCAATAAAAGCTTTACTATCATATTAATCCTTTGGGGATTTTGCATATTACTTTTTATGAAAAATATATTTAAATCTGGTGACCATGTGGCAGCTGCACAAAAGACTAATTTTGTCATTTTGATTTATTTTTCCAGTATATTATGTATGATCTAGAAGATCATAGTGCAAGCATATGTCAATTTTGTTTCTCTTACTACAAATTGTCCATTGTTATAAAACACTATTCAGAAGGGCTACTATCAAAACAATTGTTGCAGAATTTTCTCTTTGTCTCAGTGTTTTAGTACAGAATAGCACTTCTCATTTTTTATTAAAAACATTTTTCATTCTGTGATTGCAAAGATAATGTAAAAATGTGAACCAAGGGCAAATATGAATATGTAGAAAGACTCAGAAAATGGCCTGTGGTGATTAATTCTGCCCATTATGTCTCATCAGGGACCTTTGGACTGTGATATTAGCATTTTCCCACAGCACCAAAAATGAACTTTTGTTAGAGAAATCAATGTTCTGAACGTCAATAATACCCATATCTTTTTTGTGTCTCCCTGTTTCATTGTATCTGATTCAGGCCACACCACTCTATAATTGTCAATAGAAGGTAAATTCAGTGAATTACAAGGCACATATAGACTGGTCAGGTTTCTGCCTCAGGTGGAGGCACTAGGATTCAGCTTACAACCAGGAAGCAGGAACTGAACATTTCCTCAGGCCTTTACAATTTAGAAGATTAATTTGTGAAATGAACTACAGGTTCTCTGAATTGTAATGCATACAGAGCAGTGGGGGAAAAAAAATAATAACAAAATTGATCTGTATCATTTTGACAGTTTTCAGCTGTTAATGCCCACAGAGCTCTACAAAAAAAAAAAAAAAAAAAAAAAATCACTGCCCTAGTTATTGAAAGCTATTACTGTATATTTACTACTGCAAATTTCTTGAAGGTGAACTGAGTTATGTTTTAAACTGATATATAGCTGTTCATGATAAAACAATATGTTGGAACAACACTATAAGGGTCAAAAAAGTACTATGCAAGTCTTTGATCCCCATACAATGAAACTGTCCAACAGTGAACTGAAAATAAAAGTTGAAGACAATAATTAAATATTTAATTCATATCTCTAAATATTACTCATGTCTATTAAAGCTGTCATTTAATTTTGAAAAGAACCTGACCTTATTATTCTTTGGGTTTTTTTAAGATAAAATCATTGAAATATTACTGCAACGGCTTTCTAGAAAAAAAAAATAGGATCTTAAAGATTTTCTTGATTTTTAAACACGCATTTCTTAACTGTTTGAACGAGGAGCAGACCAGCCACATTAAAGTCCAAATTCTAGTGTCAAACACAGCTCAGTGAGATATTTACAGATAAGCATTAAAATTCCTGCATAATGCCACATTTTTATCGTAAAGCAATTTTAAAACTTGTGTAAAAGACTTTTTTGGACCTTCTGTTGTAAAATTCTCTTTGTATAAACAAATATCTTTAGTAATCATAATTAGCATTGCAAAGGGCTTAAATGAAAAGTTGTAAGTTCTTTAAAATTGTCTATAATCACACTGTTATACTTAAAATGCCACAAAGATAAGCTTGATAATTCTCATTTCTGTAGGAATGGAGATGAATGTCTAGTACCTCAGAAATTTGTGAAATACATATATGAACAGATAAAATATTCCCACTGTTGAAGTCGCTTCGCTAATCAGAGAATCATTTAGGTTGTAAGCTACCTCTGGAAGTCATTTAGTCCAACCTCTGACTCACAGTAGGTACAACTAGATTATAAAGTTTATCGTATTTCAAGTGGTTATACTAAATTACCATAAAGCTAATGCTATAATAAAGATACCACCTCCATCATTATTTTACCACATTATTGTAAATCCAATTCAGGAACTGTATTTTGATTGGCCTAGTTGAAAGAACATGGATTGAAAGTAATTATGCTGAAAACACAGTCTCCTACCAACAAAGCTGCAATACAAAATGTTTCAAAGCTTAAGTGCTTATAGAACTTTATAAGAGAATTCTTCAGTTAATATCTTTGAAACAGCAATCAAGAGATACACTTAGCATATCCACAGGATTCATGAAGTGGCAAAAGAAAATAAGTAAGCAAGCAGAAATGACCAAACAAGTGATTCTCAGCTGTCTGAATATTATTCAAAGGATTGCATAGAAACTAGACACACCCAAACCATCTGTAATACAATTCTTCTACCCCATTTTTATAGGGGAAAAAAAAAAGTTTTTAAAGTAAATAGAACCTTGTTGCAGAAATCAGTACTAAGGATGGAATTCAGTATAAATCTGAATAGTGGCTTGTGTCATTTGAAAGCGTAAGGTAAAATCTACACATTGCCTGAAGATATAGGAATCTGTGGGAGGTCCACAATTTTCTGAAGCAGCAGCCGGAGTCCAGGAAGGATTACTTAAGGCATCTCAAATGGCATTAGAAGCCTATGGTGAAGTAGCTGAAGTGAGCTCTAAAACACCTAAAGGTAGATGTTTACCCATTTGTGTCTAAAGGTGCTTTAGGTATCTTAATCTCTCACTGCAGTAAATATAGCTAAAAGAGTTATTGATCTGACTGGCACCTGTGTGTCTGCTTCAGCCTAAGCTGAATTACTGTGTAGGTTCCCCTGGTTATAACTGAAGCTTAGGCATTGAGAGCTCAGTAAGGTGCCCACAAATAAATGACTAGTGCTAACTGAGATGGTTTAAGGTATCAGAGACGTATTTGGGGTCTGGCAGATAGAACAGGATCTATGGGAACCTATGACTTTCTGGATCCACACCTGGAGGGAAAGCAGAAGAACTTAATCTCAAAAGGAACTAGAGATTTCTCTGGTGGGCTGCTGAGCCTTGAGATTGCCTCCAGACATCTACCTATATATGTTTAGTCTTGAAATGAATCACATCCGGATAGTGACAACCAGCTGAATGCATTGTTATCCTATATATTGGAACTCAAGTGCAAAACCATACCATCAGTCTCGTATCTTCATTTGCTCTTGATGGAACTAAACTGTGCAGAATGAACAAGTGGAATCAGCTATAACTTTGCAGAGTGCAGTAGTAGAGCGTTTTGTGGAGCAGCTGAACATTTACCTTGGAAACTTTAGAACCCCACTGCTCACTTCAAGTGGAAGTAATTATCAGTTTATTTACTATATTTTTATTATTATTATTATTTAAATGGTTGTTACAGAAGATAGATGATCTAGAACAAAAACTGGATATATTGTTTGATGAAAAAATGAATACGTGTTTTTCTTTTAGATAAGGTCAGAGCAGAAAGGCAACTGATTCTACAGAGTTAATAACTGGCTAATATAGAAAAAAATTCATCTGTAAACATTTAGAGTTATAGAATTGCACATATGTAATAGCATGAGTGCAATATCTTCTTCTGAGAGATACCATGACACTAATATAATCTACCAGTAAGTCTGTTTAAAATCAGGGAGGGGAAAAAACCCACCTAATTACAGAGAAAAACAATGCAGACATCAAAAGGTTTCAAAATACCTAAGCTACAATTAAAAAAAAATGATCATTCAGGAGGCCATTAACTTGACAATCTGATAACACAGAACAGTACTAAGAATTATGTTAACTGCGTGAAAGATTGAATTAAAACATGACATACATACTCTGCCTGTGTCCATACTCTGCATAAGTGCCTTCTCTGCCTTGGAAAAAAACCAACCAAACCAACTGACAAACAACTAGCGGGTAGCAAGAATATATTCATTATAGGCAATGTCCTGAGTAAGCCAGCTTCTCAAACTACTATGTTGGGTGGCATTTGTGTCTGAATTTCATGAAGATAGTACAAAATCTTAAAAGGACATTTCTGAGCATTCATTTACATATGGATCCAATTCAATCCTCCATGTACAAAGTATCTGCAAATGCCAGCCTTCTCTATGTGTTATGATAGTTGTACCAGGAGATTAAAAATACATTCTCATCAAGGCTTTGATCAAAGATGCACTTCTGAAACAATCTTCAGTCATGTCCTCCTACTGTGTTTTGGTTTGCATCACAGAGCAATCACAGATCAGATAAATTGAGTTCTTTGTGGATGAAGCTAAGCTGGAAGGTGTTCTCCAGCCAGTAAAAGGCATTCAGCCTAAAGAAGCAGATTACAACTAGTCCACAGTAAAACCTCTGAAATATACACATAGTATGGACCTCAGGCCCTTAGCACAAACTGGTTTGCACTATAAAGCTGCTCGTGTTGTGCACTGCACTACTAATGCTAACGTAAACATAGCCTAATTTATTCTCTTACAACAACTGCAGGCAATACTTGGATATTGTCCTATCCTTCTTTCTCTCATTTTCCCACCCTCTGAGATTCTGCTCGTGCTCTGCGGATGCAAGTTTCTGCAAGACTTTCTTGTGAAATCAAGAAAGTTATTAAACATCCAATGTGGTTTTCAGCTTTACTTAAAATCCCTAGATTTGCCCTCTAGAAACTTCTGAATTTTAACAGAAGAAATAAATTAGACTTTTTATCTTCTTGACTTGTACTTTGTTGCTAGGTGCTTATGCTAATAATCAAATACGGAGAATACTGCTTAGAAGAATGACTTCTGCATAGAGGCTAAAATCTACATGAAAGAAACTCCATTCACAGAGTTCGTGAACTCCATGACAACAGAAGTCCTGTGCCTTGCAAAACAGAACAGCCATAAGAGAAGAATAAGAGTCTCTATGAAGTTCATAGAAAATGTAAATTTCTTATTTCCATGGCTTCGAACTTCACATGTCCCATGTGATCTGTCATTTTCTTCTGCCCATTTCAATAGCAAATTTGAAATAAGAACTGATTAGCAATGAATGAACTCCTCCTAAGATGTTTTCCTCCTTAGGTAGAAATAAGAGTTTCCACTGTAATGAACTGATCTCCATTTTAATCTTTCCTAGCAACTAGAGCCACGTACATCTCATTCCTGTGGTGAAGCCTGTGTTTTTGCCTCATTTCAGTTCTGAATGCTTTACCATGGTGCACAAGTGATATCTTTGCTTATGCATATTTCAAAAAGATTAGTAAGTAAATTATGTTCCAGTGATAACTTGATTAAATTAATACACTCTTCACTAAGTTAAAAATATTTCCTTTTGTCATAATGACAAAAGTTACCACCTATGGGGAAGAGGAGGAAAACCATGCTGGGAAATCTCATCCTACTTACCTGCCATCCCGAAAGGAAAGGGGTGATGATCCTAACAGATGATTCCTTTTTTGAAAGGCATGAAAAACTCAAAAGGCATGATGACTCCATCATGATTTTACTGTTTAAATAGTAAACTACACACAATGTTTTAGACTCCATTTTCCCTTTTCTCAGCAAGACAATTGGAAGAAAAGAAATGGAAGAAAGGAAACTTCTTCACTATCCCCCACTTCCTAAGGTGGGAGCTTGTCCTGTGATTCTATCTCTGGGCACCTGCATCAGCTAAATTACTACACAGCTCCTAACTCACATCTGCTTCCTTTAATCTAATACAGGAGTTACTATAGCTCTAGGACACAATGAAAGATGCAAAAAAGAAGACCGTTGAGAGAGGAATGTGTAAACAGCTTTATGTAGATACATTAACCCCTTACACAATTTACAACTGGTAACCAAGAAGATGATGCCCCACATTGTAAGCCTCTAATGACCAAATCTGCGTATTATTTTGTGATTACAACATTGATTAAAGTCTGTGAACATGAACACCCAGAGAGCGCTTAAAATAAACTGAGAAAGACATGAGTTTTATGTTACATGGTACAATTACAATTGACAAAAAACATTCAAAAAATGATAAAAAAATTAAAATAGACCTTATTTCTTCTCTAAACCAGTACAGTCCATTAAATGGAAGATGAAAGAAAATAGACTACAATCACTAAATAAGAGATGATCCAGCATATGATCAAGAACAAGTTAAGATTTAATCTTGGAATTGCTTTATCTGATCAAAATCAGATTTTCTTAAGATGACAATTTAATCAGATGAGAAGATTCACATAGCATTTTGGACTTCTCCATTACATATAGCTTTTCATTATAAGAAAATTGCAGTAAATTGCAAAGAATGTTCTCATGCAATAAGGTTACTTTATTGCTGTGATTTAATGTTTCGATAACTAGGAGGACTTGCAAAATTATATTTATGTATATCATCTTTAAATACTACACGACACACTCAAGTGGAAACAGTACATTTCTCCTTGAAATATGTGCAGCATCGGGAAAACAAAATTTCCCAAAAAGTGTTAGAATATTTTTGAAAATAGATTTGTTTTTACGTATGAATTTACTGAAATTCAGCCATAGGGCAAATAACACTAACATTTCATTTAACCAAGTATCATAAAAACAGCTACTAGTTTCTCTTCATATCATAATAAACAGGCAGAAAACAAGAACTGTATGTAGCATAGCATCACACTGAGATTTCCTAATGATAACTGCTAAATTTATTTTTTTTATTTTGTTCTTACATAATTTCCAAGAGTCTGAGCAATCATGTCTTTTTTTTTTTTTTTTTTTTTTTTTTTTTCCCCACAGAAA
>JAVJGG010000039.1:40530-52235 GCA_035590195.1 Aviceda cuculoides | reverse complement strand
GCAGGGTTGTTTCTCTTGCATGTTCTCACTCCTCTTTCCAGCTGCCGTTTCTGTGCCCACTGCAACTTTTTTCCCCCCGTCTTAAATATGTTACCACAGAGGTACTACCACTGTTGCTGATTGGCTCAGCCTTGATCAGCAGTGGGTCCGTCTTAGAGCTGGCTGGTATTGGCTCTATCGGACATGGGGGAGGTTTCTAGCAGCTTCTCACAGAAGCCACCCCTGTAACTCCGCGCTACCAAAACCTTGCCACTCAAACCCAATACAACTGTCCTTGTTGGCGCTGCTCCAAATCCACTGGCCAGTGCTGATGCTGAGAGGGACCACGTTGTTTTGCTGTGTTGAGATTGATGAGGAGACTTTTTGTGAGGTCTTGGTGCTGTTCAGGAGAGAAGACAAGATCAGGTATGAGGCAGAAGAGTGAGAGTCTCCTGCCCCATTAGGCTTTTGACACAGGGGGATATGAAGTGGAAGGAAAAAAAAAGGGCTTAGCTCAGCTTCTCTTATGTAGCATCTTATAAACTCTTAAAAAAAATCCCATGCTCCAGTTCAGCAGAGCCAGAAAGTCCTATTGGGACTTTTTTTGAAAGGATTTTCTTCTTTCTGATCATTTTGGTAGAGTGTGCTTGGGAAATGGCTGCCGATACCATTAGAGAGGCAGACCCAAAGGGCTGTTTGCCTTGACATGGGGTGAGAAGTGCTCAGCACCTGGGCTAGCCTAGAGGTGGGAGCTTCTTGCATTCCTCCTGTAGCAATGGAGCTGTGCTGCATTGCCTGCGCGCGCCCCCAAGAGTCTGAGGTTTGGAGAGGGCTTCAGCATGTCGCAAGATTTATTTAGGCAGATTGCAAAGTGTCCAGACCCGGGAAAGGTCATGTGCGAGTTGCTGAGGACAGAGCCAGTCTCTGATTTGAATGCAGGCAGAGGTAAGAGCATGTAAGAGGTGCTGCTCAGCTCTTGACCCAGCAGGCTGGTGTCCTGCTGCAGCACTGGGCTGGGCCTGGACGTTTTCACTGTTATTTCCTCTGTGTGTAACCAGAATGTTGGATTTGCTGGGGATTGCTCAAACTGGGAGAACATCCAGAAAAGGGAAAAAAAACTTGAAGCAAAGTGGAAAGGTTAATGCTGGCAGCATCTGCATGTGTTCCTTGTTGGGGTGGGCACAGCAGACAGTGCCAAGCTGGGGGAAAGGCCTACTCCAGCTCAGCTAAGCAGATTTCTCACTCAAAGTGACAGTCTGGTGCGAGAGGAGGAGGGTTTTTGTTTTGCTTTTTCAACAGTAACAGCCAAAAGAAGGCTCCTAGTCTGAGGAGGTTAAAGCTGGGTGTTCCAGCCGAACCCTGGAGCCTTTGTCCTGATGTACTCCCTTCCTCCTCTCTGCATAGGATAGTCAAGCCAAAAGTGGCTTCCATGGAGGAGATGGCGAGCTTCCACACGGATGCCTACCTGCAGCACCTGCAGAAGGTCAGCGAGGAGGGGGATGATGACCATCCGGAGTCCGTGGAGTATGGACTGGGTAAGGACACGTATCTTCAGTGAGAGATTAACTGAGTATCAGATCCAGGATGCTTTTTGCTGGAGCTGAGGTTAGACAGAGCAGAAAGCTCAGGTGGGCTGCTGGGCTTTTTGTAGAGGGAAACACTCTTTGATGGGGTGTTGCTGAACCCCGTTAGCCAGCGGTCACCCGTCAGGCTGGCATTTTCACTGTTGCCGGCAGAGGGTACTGTCAGCCTCACACTGCTGCTCCGTGCAGCTCAGCCTGTCCCTTGCATACCGGGAGCCAGTGCCTTTTGCTACTGCTTAGAGGATCCCAGGCAGGACAGAAAGCCCTGACGTCCTGCCCTTGGAACAGAGCTGAGACTGGCAGCTGCAAGCCTGCTGTGGTGCAGGGCACGCGTGAACAACGGCCTGAAGCTACAGCCAGGGACCAGAGTGGCTCCTGTTTGCCTGGTGACTTGCTTACATCTTGAGCAGAGGGCTCTTGCCTGCCTGGACTTAAGACAGCCTGAGCAATGCAGTAGTTAATGCAGGCAAGGTGGCTGTGGGTACTGTCTTAGTCTCAGGAACAGGAGGAGTGATCCAGCACTGAGGCAGTGGTCTAGATTCTGCGCTGATCTCCTGAGTCTCCCCTAGATCTGCCCTTTACAGTTCTGAAGCTGATCTGTCTGCCGGCAGAGGAGCAGCCCTGAGGTCATGCCTTGCTGGGGAACAGCTCTGGAGAGGCTGCCGTAGGAATAGGTGAAGATCATATTCTAGCTATAGACCTACAGCGTACCTAGGCCTGTCTCCTTTGTGTTTGTCTGTTTTGAGGGTGGAGATACTTCAGTGACCATGTCAGGGCTTTCCTGGTAGAGTAGCCAGAGAACTGAGTGTGTTTTTGCAAGATTGCTATGAGGGACCAGTAGGTCAGGCTGGCCAGGCACATGGATCAGAAGTTGGTTCAAGACCCATCTGTGAATGCTCTGAGTGCAAGGAAACATTTTGGTTGTTGACTTACGTTATGGGTGAACCTTGGCTGGCCTCCAGGTGCCCACGAAGATGTGTTGTCTCTCTTCCCTTCCTCAATAGGGTAGGGGACAAAATACAGTGGAGAAGATCGTGGGTCAAGATAAGGACAGGGAGATCACTCACCATTTGCCATTAGGGACAAAACAGACTTGACTTAGGGAAATTAATTCAATTTATTGCCAATTAATAACAGACTAGGAGAGTGGGAATTGAAAACAAAACTGAAATCACCTTCCCCCTCATCCACCCTTCTTCCCAGGCTCAACTTAACTCCCAGCAATTCTACCGCTGTTCCCCCTGAGCGGTGCAGGGGGATGGAGAGTGGGGGTTGCAGCCAGTTCGTCGCACGTTGTCTCTGCTGCTCCTTCCTTCTCAGCCTCTTCCTCTGCTCCAGCATTGGGTCCCTCCCACAGGAGATAGTCCTCCACAAACTTCTCCAACCTGAGTCCATCCCATGGGCTGCAGTTCTTCACGAACTGCTCCAGCGTGGGTCCCTTCCATGGGTTGCAGTCCTTCAGGAGCACACTGCTCCACCGTGGGTCCCCCATGGGGTCACAAGTCCTGCCAGAAAACCTGCTCCAGCATGGGCTTCTCTCACCATGGGTCTGCAGGTCCTGCTGGGAGCCTGCTCCAACGCAGGCTTCCCACGGGGTCACAGCCTCCTTCGGGCACTCACCTGCTCCAGCGTGGGGTCCTCCATGGGCTGCAGGAGGAGATCTGCTCCACCATGGACCTCTGTGGGCTGCAGAGGGACAGTCTGCCTCACCATGGTCTTCACCACAGGCTGCAGGGGAATCTCTGCTCCGGCGCCTGGAGCACCTCGTTCCCCTCCTTCTTCACTGACCTTGATGTCTGCAGGGTTGTTTCTCTTGCATGTTCTCACTCCTCTTTCCAGCTGCCGTTTCTGTGCCCACTGCAACTTTTTTCCCCCTTCTTAAATATGTTATCCCAGAGGCACTACCACCATCGCTGATGGGCTCAGCCTTGGCCAGCATTGGGGTCCATCTTGGAGTCATCTCTGTCTGGCATGGGTACAGTTCCCGGTGTCTTGTCACAGAAGCCATCCGTGTAGCCCCTTGGCTATGAAAACCTTGCCATGCAAACCCAATACAATCTTTTTCCTACTTATGCCCCCTAAATCTGCTGCGTGAGTCCAAATCTGATACCTATTGTGAGGGTTTTTTTCCGTGGCTTTTTCATTGTACCCTGAATAGAAAGTTAGAGCAGTGGTTAAAGAGAGATAGCTCAAAACAAAGAGAATATGCTTTCCACAGAGGAAAAGGCCTGTTGTGTCTGACACACGGACTCTTACCTGCAGGTTATGACTGTCCAGCTACGGAAGGGATCTTTGAGTATGCAGCAGCTGTAGGAGGAGCCACCATCACTGCAGCCCAGTGCCTGCTGGATGGCAAGTGCAAGGTAGCGATTAACTGGCCTGGAGGGTGGCATCATGCGAAGAAGTAAGGAAACAATCTCTTCCCTTGTGTTTTCTCACCTGATGTCTGAACCCTGCCTCCTAGCTCCCAGCTTGCCTGCGAACCCTCAGGGTGCGGCGATCCAGCAGAAAAAGAGAGCAAGGTGTGAGAGGGGTGAGGGAAGGCAGGAGGTGGATAGGAAAGTTGCAGAGTGGGGCAGAGGCCTGAGAATAGGTTGGTTACTGCCCAGTCCTGGTGCTGTCATGGACTGCAGTGCAGGTCTGGGGCAGATATATTCAGAGGTGTCCTGCCATCCATTAATACCTGCTTATCTCTGGCAGTTCAAGTGGGAGTTGGTTTTGCAAAGTCCATAGAGAAGAGCTGTGGAGAGGCAAATGATTGGTGTTGCTCCCAACTTGGAAGAGAATGGGAACCTGGCGACACATTGTCCAAATTGTTTTGTGTCTTTTTTGGTATCCTAGTAAGAGGTTGGAAACAGTGCAGGTCTGACCTCTGTTTTTCCCCATGTTCTGTGGGTGGCTGTTTGCTCTGAGCTGTAACATCAGTAATGATCTTCCAGAACAACAGGAGAGGAAGTAAATAATGATCTTCCAGAACAACAGGAGAGGAAGTAAAAATTTCATCCCTGAATCCTGTGATTCTGAAGTGGTAAAATAATTCGTTTCCATGGCTTCCTCATTGTCCATGGATGTATGCTTAACTTGTGCCCCCCATCTCCCAAAACATGAAGCCTGTCTGCAAATGCAGACAAGATGGCACCCTTCCTGGTCCCCAGCTAACTGGCCTTTGCAGTGCTGTTCTGTTTCCCTGAGGAGCCCCAGAAATTAGCATGAACCACGTGTCTTACCCTAACAACTTGTACATGAGTGCGCAGGTTTCTCTTCTTGCTCCAGTGACTTTTCTGACCTGGCAGAGAAACTCTGGAGGTGTAACAGTGGTGTGCAAATGCCAGCAATGGCAACGTCTCATCAGGACCCTTTTCCTGGTCAGCATTTTGCTGAATATGGGTCCTGCTACAGCTTGCTGAGAAAGGAGAGAGATTAGCTTGGCTGAGCTGAGCCTTCTTGCTCTTTGCAGGAGGGATGGCTTTTAAAAAAATCTTCTGTTCCTTTTATCTTGATTGCATGGTTTATAAAATGCCTGTAATGGAAGAAGTGTTGCTGTCACTGAGCTGTGCTATTAGCACTGTCCTGGGAAGCAAACAGTCCATTTAAAAAAGGCATTTAGTACTTACTGATCCCAAAGGAGCCTTCCCAATCACCCCAGTGAGGTGGTCTGGGGTGCTGCAGGGTAGGTGATGTTCAACCTCGTGGACATTGTTTTCACAGAGATGAAGCTTCTGGCTTCTGTTATCTGAATGATGCTGTCTTGGGGATCCTGCGGCTGCGACAGAAATTTGACCGTGTCCTTTATATCGATTTGGATTTGCATCATGGGGATGGTAAGGCCCAGTGCAGGCTGCAAACAGCACAGCTGCACAGACTCAGGGGGAGGAGTGGGAGAAGTCAAGGCCTGTCGGGACAGTAGGGCTTTACTTGCTGCAACAGGAGGCTTTGCCTCCTTTCAGTGCAGTCAAGTTCGCTCGATCCATTTCTGCCTTGTCCTGCTCTATGGATTTGCCCTGTGCTGCTCATCAGACCTCTTGTGAGGGTCTGGGTGGCAGTCTTGTACCGTACCTAAAGCAACAAACAGCGTGTTCCCATTCCAGTAATCCCCTCTGCCAGTGGCTCTCCAGCAAGGACTTCCCCTGGTCCCTTGTCTCCCGTCTGGGCAGAACAGCTGCTGACATTGTTTAATTGTTTAATGCCACCAGTGCAAGAGGGAAGCAGTCAGTAGTAAACAGTGCTTTTAAAAGAAGGCTTGATGCTATGAAACTAAAGCCAGGGCTGGCCTTGCTGAAACTGCTCTCTCCTTCAGGGACATTATTTCAACACCATTTAACATTTCCTGCTCTCCTAAATTTTATGGTGTGTTTCATTTTGCTCCATTTTCCCCCCACATTTGGTTTCTGTTAAGTTTCCTGTTACTTCTTTTTCCCTCCCCACCCCCACTATTTTAATATGTCTTTAAGGAAAAGAAAAGGTCTGTTGAACTGCAGCAGCGCTGAGAAAAAGCAAGAGAGCCCAGTAGCTCTGGTTCTAATCAGAGCCACGTTCTGGCCAAGGCATTCCTGCTCTGCTCCCTCCCCCAGCCTTGCAGGCCAAGCAGTGCAGGCAAGTGCTGCAAATGTGGGCACTGAGCTGAGGTATTGAGATCCCTTCAGTACTGATTAGCATGAGACCTACCAAATTCATGTCAGTTGTGACCTTTGCTGCAGTTGAATTCGGGTCTCTGTTGATTAAGGATGGATTTATTCAGCCACATCTGGTTTTCTGCTTTGTTCATTCTGTTCCTGCTCTGCTTGCTGTCCTGTGTTTATCAAGTGGTTCATTTGCATGTTTACACTCTGTCATTTATGCAAATGATGCATGAAAGCTTTTTTCTCTTCTCTTTTCTGATAGGAGTTGAAGATGCCTTTAGTTTCACCTCGAAAGTCATGACCGTTTCTCTGCACAAGTTTTCACCAGGATTTTTCCCAGGCAAGTTGAACTTGTGAGGTTTGTGCTAATTTGGTTCACGCATCACTGATGAGGCCCCAGCAAAGGCAAGTCCCATCCCTTCTGTCCAGCAGAGGTGTCTCACTGCCTCTCCTGTTGACCTATGAGAAGGAAAGAACAGGGAGCTACATGCTTGGGATTTCCCCGTTTCTGGTTGTGGCTAAGCTCTGGGCAGAGCCACTGCTGGGCGGCCACCCGCAGCCCTTGAAAGCTGCATGACAGAATTGGGCAGAGGGCGAGAACCAGGTCCATCCAACTTCTCCTTTATTGGTGGTGGCAAGTGGACTTCTCCATAGCTGTGCCAAAGGTTCTGGCTCTCTGCTCTCATCTGAGACATCCCACACATTTCTCTTGCTGCTGATCCCCTTTCCCTTGTAATTAACTATGGGATGTTTCTGTTTTTCAGGCACTGGTGATGTGACAGATGTTGGCCTAGGGAAAGGTCGCTATTACAGCGTGAATGTACCTATTCAAGATGGCATTCAGGATGAGAAGTATTACCAGATCTGTGAAACGTAAGCCCTCTTGCTGTGTTATGGTTTGCTTGGATGGGATTTTACAGAACAGAGACTGCACAGATTTTGTTTATTTACTATTTTTAATTACAGTCCTTCCTTAAGGCTTGCCCCTTCCTCTGTTACAGTTTTCTCAGAGGTCTTGTCCAAAACCTTAGGCAAATTGAATATACAGAGGCATTTGTGGGTGGCTGGAGGGTCTCTGCCACACATCAGCCTTGTGTGTTTAAGGAGAGACTGAGAAGGCACAGGTACTTTCTGTCTGTGGACTTAGGACTTAGAAGCTTTTTCTTCAAATAAATGCTCTGATCCCTGATCATCTATGGGAGATATGCTTGGGGCTGAGCTAAAAGTGTTTTCCAAACACCTTTGGTCTATGCTGGAAGAATGAAAGGCTGAAGGTCGAACGTCTACCGGTGATTGAGCTGCTTCCCAGCAGGCTTCTCTGTCACTCAGCTGGTGATGGACCTCGCAAGCCATTGCCCATGTCAAAACTGGGCTGCAGGGCTTGTTCTTTTCAAGGGGAGAGGAGCCTCAGCGTGGGGCTGCAGGACATGGTAGCACATTCACATCTCATCTCTAACACTTGAGGGCTGAAACCCCTCTGGACTTGTAGCCTGTTAGGGCAGTCATGCTGTGGCCGTGCCTCCTGCTAGCTTCTTGGTGCTTGTCACTGCTGGTGGTAGACCAGCCCTCTTCCTGCCAGGGGACATGTTTCCAAAGAGCCCGGCAGCTTTAGGGCCTGAGTAGGGGTTAGGAGCCCAGTCAGGAGTAGCCTATTACATGCGTTCCCAGTTGAAGGACATCAGAACCTACCATAGGTTCCAAGCTGCATATAACCAAAGTATCTACAAAGAAATTTTGAGATCTCATGGGCAAAGACAAAGAGTTCTGCCCTTGCCGGGAGACAGTCACGTGCTTGACTGTGGGTGTCTCATCCGGCTGATGTCTGAGGATGATTGCTTGTTCCTCCCAAACCGGTGGTGGGATTGGAGCATGTGACTCCCTCCAACACAGGTTTCTGCAAGCTGACTACACTCTGCACAGAGCATTTAGTTGTATTCTTCTCCTGTGTCCCCTGCTGGTGAGAGGAGACCTGCTCCTTGGTGGCCCTCTGCTCCTTGCCGAGGTGCTGCCAGATCAGGCACCCCCAGAGCAAAAAGCCAGAGAGATGCTGTGCAAAACAGTCTCACCTCCCTCCGTGCCAGGGACAGCTGCCTCCCCGATCTCAGTGGAGGCTGACCTGCTGCAGCACAGCAATATACATAAATGGGGAGGAAGTTTACCTTTGGTGTCTCAGACCATGTGCACTTTGAACTTGCCTCTCTATAAATTAACAGTGCTTGTGTTTGATCGCTTTTGTTCTAGTAGATAAATTTCTATCCTGCTATGGAGGTGGTGTGGCACACGGATAATTGCATATTGTTTCTGGAAGTTGAATGACACAGGCTCTGATTAAAGTACATTGTTACAAATAGCTATTGCATGGAGAGAGGGGCAAAGTGTGACACTATTTATTTATATATTTTCTGGAAAGTCTGATGTCTTTAAAATTTTGAAGACAAAGGCATCCAGGGATGAAAAGTTTCAGAGCTGCTGTGAGAGTGACAGCACCAAGAGCTGGATGCTGAGTTTCTGTGGTATGCTCTGCTTGTGCAGACATGCGTCTAAGGCATGTTCCCACTAAGAACCCTCTGGGACCCTACCTGCTCACATAGTCTCACCATCAAAAGAGAAAGTTATGATGGGTCTGGCTAATTGTAAGCATCCAGAATAGCTGATTTGCTTGATGGTCTTCCGAAACTGCCCAAATTAATGAATGCGTGCCACTGCCTGGTGCTGGGACCACAGGCTGGGGTCTCACCCTGCTGCCCACACAGCGTCCATCCATCCTTCCCAGCCCTTTCTTTTTGGTTATGATGGAGCTGCTCTGATCCCACAGCATGCAGTTTCAGAGAGTTGAACTAGCAGAAAGTTGCTTAGCAGGGTTAGTTTTCCACTAGGTTAACTCCCTGAACTGGTTCGTGGCAAGGAAAAGAGAGGAAAGGAGTGGGCAGCCAAGGATAAGGCAGTGGGAACAGGACTTTTCTCCCCTTCTGGCAGCATCCCTCAGGGAGACCAGCTCAGTCACACCATGTCGTGGTTTAACCCTAGCTGGTAACCAAGCACCACACGGCCTATCACTCAGTCACTGCCCCCACCCAGTGGGATGGGGGAGAAAATCGAAAAAAAAAAAGTAAAACTCGTGTTTTGAGATAAGAACAGTTTAATAGAACAGAAAAGAAGAAACTAATAATTATAATAATAACAATAATAAAATGACAATAATAATAATAAAAGGGTTGGAATATACAAAACAAGTGATGCACAATGCACTTGCTCACCACCTGCTGACCGATGCCCAGTTTGTTCTGGAGCAGCGATTCCCCCCAGTTTATGTACTGGGCATGACATCACATGGTATGGGATACCCCTTTGGCCAGTTTGGGTCAGCTGCCCTGGCTGTGTCCCCTCCCAAATTCTTGTGTCCCTCAAGCCGCCTTGCTGGCTGGGCATGAGAAGCTGAAAAATCCTTGACTTAGTAGAAACACTACTCAGCAGCAACTGAAAACACCAGTGTGTTATCAACATTCTTCTCATATTGAACTCAAAACATAGCACTATACCAGCTACTAGGAAGACAATTAACTCTATGCCAGCCGAAACCAGGACAGGGGTGTGAGTAGCTGTTGGCTACCTGTCCCTGCTGGGGACCTGGGGTGCTGGGACCAGGTTCTTGGCACGTTCAGGCTGTGCTGTCATACCCGGGGTGAATATGCATACTGAATGGAAATCCTCACATATTTGGTCTTGGGGGGTGGGGTGGTGAGTTTTTTCCCAGAGTTTTTCTCATCACCGGTTGAGTTTTTTCCCAGTGATGCCTATAATCCAGTAGTGTATTTGTGGTGCTTGTAGAGCTGATGGCCTCAGCTCTGCCGGCATCTGCCTTGGCAGATCCCACCAAGCTCAGTGGGTTTCCTTGTCTGGGTGCAGTGACTGGCTAAGTTTCCTGGGGTGAGTGTTGGTAAATGCAAGCTCTTTGTCACGGCACAGCTCTCTTGTTTGGCACCGCAGTGGTTTCTAATTGCATATCAAATAAGAACTGGTGATTCTTAGGTTCTCTTATCAAAGGCAAAAGCATTTGTTCCAGGGATCGCATCTGTTTCTACTTCAGCAAAATAAAAACACTGTTGTGAAAGGAACATGTTTTTCTCCATTATTTGCCTCGTATTTGGGGCTTTGGAGCATAGTACTGGGAACAGGATTATTCCCTTTGCGGTGGTTGTAATACTAAACATCTGGAGCAAAGCCAAATGTCTGACATGTCCAATTGCCTTCTGCAAGAGAGAATACTTCTAATAAACTATCTCCAGGACATGGGCCCTGCTGCAACCCAGCATCCACTAGAGGGAAATGCATTTCTGCCTCAAGAGCCATATGGGAGAGAGGAGAGTAAGAACCTAGACAGAGCCTTCCTCTGTTCATCCTGTCCTGTCCTGGTGAGAGGTGTCTGAGAGTTTAGGATTGTTGTTTTGCCAGACCCTGCTCTTTGCTGTGACTTTTACAAGGGAGAAAAGCCCCTGGATTTGGCTTGCAGCCTTCCGTTCCGCACAGTGGAAATGTGTGGTTTGATGCTACCACTAAGCTGATCAGGACTAGATCCCCCTCCCCTGTGTTCTGTGATGCTTTTACTTTTATCAGCCTTGCAATGAGCACTTTGAGAGTTAAACTTACTGCAGGAGAGTAGCAGAGGCAAAAGGCTAACTGGGAGCAGAGGGACCATAACTGGTATGAGGGGGGTGGGAACAGAGACCACAGGAACCTTAAGAGGCATCGGTGGATCTGAGGGACCAGGGCCATGCCACCACCATCCCTCTGAGCTGCATTTGCGGTAACCCTCACCACTTCTCTCCACAGCGTGCTGAAGGAGGTGTATGCCGCATTCAACCCAGATGCGGTTGTGCTGCAGCTGGGGGCAGACACCATCGCTGGAGATCCCATGTGCTCTTTCAACATGACACCTGAGGGAGTGGGCAAGTGCCTGAAGTATGTCCTGCAGTGGCAGCTAGCAACTCTCATCCTGGGAGGAGGTGAGTGCACTCATGTCCTGCTGTTCACAAGGAAATGGATTTGTCATCCTGCAACCCTTCCACAAGTGTGTGCCTTGGGCTCAGTGCTGACTAGAGTTTAGCAGGTTGGCTTAGCTCTGCTATGCTGCATAACCAGCTGTTTGTCTAGCAGGGAAAACACAGGACAGGCTTTATGCAACAGAGCATTTCAGAACAACAAAAGCCACTATGTGCCAGGGGGACTCCCCCCAGCTCTGTGCCTGGAGCCATATCAGCTCTAGCTGTTGTTCTTTTTGAGATGGGGGAGATCAGGTATAGCACGTTAAGACTAAAATTTGATGTGCCTAATGCACTTTGATTTGGAAAGGTTATGAGTGTTCAGTCCTGCTGTGGCATGTCTGGGTATGCTGGGGATGACAGCTTCCAGGCAAAAAGAAACCCCAAAACTTCTGTCAAAAAATGAGGGACAACTGTTTGTCACTTGTGAAAATACCAAAGGAGTGTTGTACCACTGCAGCTTGTGGAAGCATGTGAAGTGGAAA
>JAVJGG010000039.1:19688-40430 GCA_035590195.1 Aviceda cuculoides | reverse complement strand
CCCCCCCCCCCCCCCCCCCCCCCCCCCCCCCCCCCCCCAAAAACCAACAAAAAACCAACCACCAACACAAAGAGAAGGGAACATTGAAGAATATGGTCTCTCTCTCTTGCTTTTTAAAGTGGGGTTTTTTCTCTCTTACTATTTTAGTCATCTTTGCTGGAAAAAAAGTCTTCTGAGTTTCTTGCAGGATTGCTTTCAGCTAAGGTTTCTCCTTGTGGGTACTGTTACCACAGACGTGACCATTACCATACCGACTGTGAAACCTCATTTACTTCTAAAGCAGTCGCAAGTTGTACTAACGAGCTTCATATTTGTCCTTTCAGACATGACAGTGCTGAAGAGCTCACCAGCGAATGGCTGGGCATGTGTATTATGCTTTATGGGTTGAAAGCTGGCATTAAAAACCAGGAATCCCCCGTCTCTGCTGCTGACCTTGCACTTCTCTCTCTGTTACCTCTGAACACCCCTCCTTGTTGCCAGGAGAGAGCCCAGTGCATGGGGCTGGGGGCTCATGCTGGGTCTGAGATGGTGGCTGGAGGAGCCTGGCCTGTGCCACGCTGGGTGTAACTGGGGTTCAGTTTGGGAGGTCTGGCCTTGCATACAGTGTCATTTGGACCTGGCCTCATGTAGCCAGCAGGTGCAAAATGTGGTTTTGGGACACAGCTCGAATGGATGAAGTAAGCTGAATTCATGTAAACTATGTGTGTTGCCTCTGCGATCTGTTCCTTCCACTAAAATCTCTCCATCTGTCTTCCCTTTCCCCACTCTTCCCCCTCCAAAATCACAATTCTTGCTGGAGACAGGAGGCTACAACCTTGCCAACACAGCTCGCTGCTGGACATACTTGACTGGGGTCATCCTTGGGAGAACGCTGTGCTCCGAGATCCCTGATCATGAGGTAAAGCTTTGACAAACCCTCCCTTCTCCTGGTGCGAGAGCTGAGTCGTTCTACCTAGTCCAAACAGCATCCTTGCTGCTCAATACTGTTTTGTTGATACGCTCCTGTAACAATAACGCACTGTCCTAGCAGCATAGTGGGTGCTTGTTCTCAAAACCTGAGGCTGTCCGCATCTTTTTGCAAGGGATCTCAGGCACCAATAGACTCCAGTCTCAGATAATTACAGAGAGGATGGGGAGGGGGAGACACCTGTTTGCTCAAAGAGCTCTTTAGGATGTGCGCACACTTTTGCCAGGAAAGAACCAGGCCTTTCTCAAGGCTTTAAATTTTAGCCCTGCTTTCATTGACTTTCAGAAAATATCAGGTGCAACTTTGAAGCTTTTCTGACTGGCAGTCTTGCAGTGGGGCATGAGGCGAGGTGCTGTTCGTGACCGCACGTGAGCTCTCAGTTCCAGTGCTGGTGCTTTTAAAGTCTTCAGCAGGGCTGGACAGCTGGTTGGAGGGACACAGTCTAGACTGAATTTGGGTATAGAATAACTGTAGGTTCGTAATAGGTCTCAAACTGCAGATCAGTGTTGTTGACCCTACAGAAACACAACTGCATGTGCAAAGCAGTTCAAGTCTAGAGTGACCACAGAGGAGAATTACAGTTTTGCCTTTGTCTAAGGATCACACGGACCAGTACGCATGAGGAAGTAGTGTCTGTGTGTATTGAAACTGGAAATTCATCATTATAGAAACTGGCGATTACAGATACAAGATGCTTTTTGAGGGCTGTCATGCTTAAATACAATCCTTTAACCAGGTTTCTGCAGAAGCAGGTTTTAATCTTTCATATATGCGGGAAGTGAAAAGGGTGGGTCCCTCTGTAGAAATTAACTGCTGCAGGTGGTTAGGTTTTGCCTGTTTGTTGTTGCTCTAAACAGTTTATTTGTTGTATTAACGATTCCTGCACCGAGCACCCTTGAAGGGTAAGAGCAGTGTGGGAATGAGTTGATTGCAGGATGTCACAAGATACACAGTGAGGCCCTGTGTGCTCTGGTTACTCCTCCTCAAAGGAATTTGTATCCTGTCCTGGGCTGGCCAGTGCTTGGGCTGCAGGGCTGAGCTGGCTGCAAGTTGTGGTGCTGCCAGTGGCCAGCCTGTTTGGGTTCCCCTTGCAGTGAAATGGTGCTTGTGGTTTTGTTTCCAGAGATGAGAGGAGCTGCTCAGGGTTCACCCTGGAGGAACCTGTTCCCAGAGATCAGCCCAGCCTGTCTCTTGGAGTGGTGGGGCAGCACTTGAAGAGGAATGAGCTGGAAGGGGAGGGGAAACGTGGGCTGCTGCCTTGAATAACACAGTCACCAAGTGCTGCTGTTCCCACTTGGGCACCTATAGGAGAATTATTATGGCAGGCTCATAAACAATGTTGAGACCTTTTGTAAGGTGTGATTTTTGTGGGATTTATAAAATTAGGAAGGCCAAGGGAGCAGAGCATCCTTGTGTGCAGTGTGAGCAAGGTGGCCTGACGGGCCCTGGCTCATCAGGCAGAGCAGTGTGCTCTCAGCCCTGGCCTTCTGGCTGCCGCCCACTGCTCTCCTGAAGGTTATTCACTGGGGAGGAGATAAATGTTGCTCTCTTTTTCACCCAGCTAGGGAGATATTGCCTCTGTGTGATTGTGTGCTCTGGCTGTGCTTGCAGGAATCAAGTGTTTTGCATGAGATAACGACTGCGTATATCCAGGCAGCAGTGAGCCTGCGGCACATTTGGTGGTGGGGCCCCGGAGTGGTGCTTGCAGGGTGCTTTTTGAGCACAATGTGTTGGGGAGGGAGGTGTTGGCATCTAAATGAAAGGGACCACTGGCCAGTGACCAGTACAGGGGGTGGTGATAATACAGGGCACTGCTACTGTGGGAGGAGGTCCTGGGGCAGACAGAGTCCTCATAGGCCAGTTTGTAAAGGTCTTCATTCTTTAATTCAATCTTTTATGCGCTTTTCATGGCCAGGGATCAAAGAGGCAAGCTGTGGCCCTGCTCACATGCCACAAACTGAACACAGTCATGTTCATGAACTGCCCCTGCCCCTTCTCCTGGGGACCCCAGGAGGGTTGGAAGCAGGAGAAGCACCAGCTCAACCCTGTGGAGGCAACAAAAAGCACTTTGTAGCTGCTGACCGACCTCCGCCCCACTCCCCACTCCACCAGCTGCCACCACTGCTCCCAGAAGTGAGCAAACAGGAGGGCCGGCCTTTCTGAGGGGATGCAAGGGGCTTGGGACTTGTCCCCCCAGGGAATGGGACAGTTTTTCCTTTGGGGAGGGGGGGTGGTGGGCAGCAGGGAAAAGCTGTTACAAAGCCTTGATTAAGCCCTGTTTTTTCTTGCCTGTGCACTGGGGCACATTCAGTGTCTGCTGGCCGCTCAGCTGGTGTTGAGCTGGGCCCTGGCCCAGCACATGATGGTTCCCAAAAGACAGCAGCTATTCTGCAGAGCTGAAGAGAATTGGGAAGTGGAGTTGAGCCCTCTGTAGCAAAAGCTGTTTCCCCTTCCCAGCCCACAAGAGCTTTCTTCCCAAACTCTGCATCTGAAATTTTTTCCCATGCACTGCAAGAAACAGTGGTGTCATGGTTAAGTCCACTGCAACTGTTTCTCTTTCTCCCTTGGCCTGGACACTGGGCTTTGCTCACCTGACGTGTTGTGATGGTCTTAAACAGCATGGGAATGTGCAGTCTGGAGGATGGTACCTCCTTCATGTCAAGTGAGCAGTATTGTCCAGGAAGCTGTCAATCTGTCTATCTCCTCTCCTCTCTGACACAGTAGCCAATAGCAGATGCAGGGGGACGAGTATAAAAAACAGTGTGAACACAGAGTTTCTCAGGGTGCTCTTCCAGTTTTCTGTGATGTATGGCCAAGAAGTATCCTGTGGTCTCTGTATTTGTCCTGTTGGTAACATGTAAGGCTTGGTTTATGAGAGGATTCGGCATTATTATGATACTTACATGTTTAAGCTGGTCCTGGGGGCAGCTGTGGGTGTTCAGCACTGGTGGGGTTTTTCTGTGTGAGAGGATGCTAAAAGATACCTATGAGCAGGTATGCTGGGCTAGTAACAGTTACCAGGACTTTAATTTAAAAAAATAAATTAATTAGAAAATTGCCTGGCTCATGAAAACTGGATATGGAAAAAAAAATAATTACTTTTAGATATCAAAATTCCCCTTTCAAAGTAAACTGGCACCCAGTACAGGAATGTTCCCTTTTGTTTATGCTCAAGGGCTTTATCTGGTTTGAGATAATGGAAGCAGTTGGGTTTCCACCACTTCCTCTAGGAAAATTTCCACTTTCAAAAAGATTTCCATCGCAGGAAATGCTCAGATTTTCTAGTTGGTTCCCCCAGTTAGGTTTTGTCCCAGTATCCCCAGTGCCACCAGGCTGTTCTTACCCAACTCTCAGGGCTTAGACCTCCCAGCTGGAGACTCCAGCAGCTCCTCTTGCAGTGTAAAATTTGGTTCTTCCCGTCCTTTCTTCCTTGGTAAAGCCTTTTGGGCTGACTTTCATTCTCACTGGAATCTGCATCTTTGGATTTAAAGCTTAAGTCTTTTTCATACTTTGAAATAAAATGGGCAGCAGTGCAGATGTGCAGCAAACCTAGGAGTGATTTCTCCAGCTGATATGTACTTGGTTGCTTGACAGTGGTTTGGGTCACTGCCTGAATGTCTCTTAGAAAAAAAAGAAAGTTGGGTTTTGGGTTGCTGTTATGCTGTCTCCAAGGTAGAGACAAATGCAACAATTTATGGTTACTTGGTCCCATGTTTGGCTGAAGGTGTCTGACAGAATGGCTCTGTAATAAGATAACAGCAGCAATACACACCTTCTTTGACGTGGTATCTAAAGACCACTCTAGCTTGGAGAGGAGAAAAATTGTTTTCCCAGAGTGGAAAGCTCTGTTGAAGCCCATCTACAAAATTCCCTCTTGATCCAGTCTAGATTTGGGTACTTAAGTAAATGCAGTTCCTTTTAACATGGCAACACTGTCATTGGCAGGAGGCAGGAACCTTGCTGCAGTCAGACAGCTGCAGGCTGTCTGCAGTGAAGCTGACACCCTTCTTATTGTTTGTCCTGTTTTCCATGAGATCAGAAGCCACGGCAGATCCTGAGCAGTTGTGGGCTTGTCTTCACTGCAGCTAACGTTGCCTTTTAATCTGGATGCTGTCCCCAGGCTGGCTCCTCTCCACACAGACCAAACTGCCTGATCCTGCTCTTGTGGGCTTTCAGCTGAGGCTGCAGCCTGGTGGCTGCTTTACTCAAACCAATAACTCTTCCTTGTGTCCATGGTCCTCCAAGGTCTTGTCACTCATGGAGTAAGAACAGTCAGCTGAAAACATTGCCAGCTGGATCTGTTTACTTGTCAGGGGGAAATTAATAGCCGGGGCTGATAAACCAGTGAAGCTGTGAAGAGGCTGGTCTTTGTGTTGGATGTGATGGTTAGAGCTTGGGACCAGGAGGGTCCAGCTGGAAAAACGCTGTTACTTGCTCATTTGCAGAGGGCGTGTGCTACCTGAGCATGTGAGAGCCAGTGTGTGTCTTCTTCCCAACCCTTGTCTTAGCAACTCCAGTCTCCACCTCTGTTATGTCTCAGCCTTTGTGTGTATTAATCTATGCCTGGTGAATCTATTCCCCTTGACATGGGTATCCCAGTTGGTTGACGAAACTTATGGGAGAGTCCCTGCCAGGTGCCATGTTGGGGCTTCCTGTGGTTCAGCTGTTCAGCACATTGCTCTGTCTTCTGGTGAGGGATGGCATGGGCTTTGTCATACACAAAAGCAGGAGTTTGAAATCTACTAGCCTCTCACCCTTGAGTGGATGTGCAAGTCCTGTCTTAAGGCCAGCGTGTGGCAGCTTGTACTGGATCATGTTGTGCTCCTCCCCCAGGAAAGAGTGTTTCTCCAGGGCTGGGAACCTCCTGCTTCTCAGGAGCACTGAAACAAGTCTGATTTCTGATTACAGCTGCAAGGTACGCACTGGTACCAGTCTCTCCTAGAAGCCTGTAACTGCTGAACCCTGCCTTTGGGACACAGAACAGTCCGAAATATCCGTGTCCAATGGCAGGTGCACATATGTCCTTAGCAGAGACAGATGCCTCTGTAATAAGGTAACTACAAGAAATGCTGGTGCTTGAGGTCTGGAGAGAGGTCACTGCAGAGCGCGCAGCGAGCCCGTGCTGATGCAGCTCCCTGTGCAGACGCTGATGGGGCGAAAAATCTCAGGCCTGGCTTCTTGAGACCTCTATGCTGTTTAAGGGCATAAAAACCTGACTTCTTGCACCACCACTTGCTATCCCCTTTACGATGAAGAGCTGCATATGAGCGTGGCAGCACATGGCGCCACACACTTAACGTTTAGGTGAGAATGGTGGATGTTTGGTTTGGGGCTCTTAACTCTGAGATGCCATGGGTGTGCTTGTCCAGGTGTTTGGTGGGTGGCTATGCAGAGAAGGCAGACTCCATCAAGCAGTTCGGTGCCCAGCATGCAGGTGTCCTTCGGCCTCCCTCAAGGGTGTCCATGTGTTGTGCAGTGTGCCTGGGGCCCTCCTCCTGCCCAACTGCATTTCAGCTTGGATGTGGGGATGGCTGCGTGTCCTCTGGCTTCCTCTGAAGCATGGAGAGGGGCATGTCAAGACTTCGCTTTGTTTAAAAGCTACAGAGTGAACCAGGAAAGCCTTGTGTTAACAAAAGCAAGCTTTACCCACTCTGCATCCATAAGATGGGCTGTTGCCTTGTGGTGGGCTTGGACACAGTTAGGATGACGCTTCCATTCTCCACCTTTGCCAAGGGAGAAGGTTCCCAGCCACTGGACAGATTTGCTGAGGGATGCAGGCAGGGTGTGCAGTTCAGTGCTGTGTCTCTACCACCTTCCTCGGGTACAGATATGAAGGCGCATGCTGGCCCACTGAGCACTCTGGGAAGCTACTTGCTGCTCTTCCACTCCTGTGCTTTCTGTGAGGGGACCTGTGTCTGTTAAGTCAAACAGCTCTTTGCAAGCTGCCTGTAGAAGGGACGAGCCAGCCTGGGAGTTGACATCCAGAGTCATTGAGGGCCTTTTGCTCTCTGGCTTCTCTTCATGACTCTGCTTTACAACGAAGCTATCTGGGAGACGAGTCTTTGCTGGTGACAGTTGTGAGAGCAGAAGACAGTAAGATGCTTGATGGGAAATACAGCTTTTGGAGGACATGGTTCGGAATAATACTTGTATACCATCCTTGGGAGATGTAGCCCATCTTGCTCTGCCATTTACCGAACTTAAAATACACTTTCTGTCTTTTCTAGCAGGCTCATCTTGCATCAAAGCATGACAGAGAGCGGTCAGATGCCAGGCAGTGCTTTGTCATTGCCTTATTCCAGAACCTGGACAAGGCACATTCCCATGTGATGTTCGCACCTGGATTTTTGACTTGACAAGTTAGTTTAAACCTTATGGACCTCAGATTTTCAGGGGAAGGAGTGCCTTACTCTGTATTCAATATGTGACACTTCACTTTCATGGGAATTCTTCTATTCCCTTCTCTCACTCCATGAGTCATTGCATTTAGAGGAGGCGCTTTTTTTTTTTCCCTTAGATGGAACTAGTGGAAGGTAACGAAGTTCCTCACCTTGCTGCTAGTGCAAGTTCCAGGCTAGCACTTTGCGGGGCAGCCTGTTTCTCTGTGATTAAGAATGAGATGTCCTCATCTTGCATTAATCCTGCAGACATTCCTAACAGAAACTCACAGAGAAGCTACAGCTGACTAGTTTTGCATATTTTTAGAGTCCTTCTCATCAGTGTATTTTACCCTCTATAATCTTTTCACTAGATGCTCCAGGCTGCCTGCATTGTGCTGTTGGGATGGGTTGGCATATTTAAGGTAAACTGGTGGAAGCAGATTTGGTGGGGGGAAAAGTCATGAAGGAGGAGAATTAGTTTGAAGGCTAGTGGGTATGAAATATTTACACAGCTATGAGTTAATCTGAAGGGGAAATAGCATGTGCTTTCTGTGTATGTGTACATATGTATTTGTGCGCATTTGTGTATTTGGCTGTTGTCTTTTTGTCAGATTCCCAGGGTTTTTTCTGCTGCTTCTGGCAAAGAACCACTAATGGTTTAATAGCTTATCAGCGCCTGTGCACAGAAACAAAGGTCGGTACTTCCTGATTTTGTGTTTTCTTTGCCTTAAATAGGAATTCCCATTCTGATTAACATGAAACCTGGAAACTGAGCTGTCAGACTAGTCAGCTTTTTGAGATCAGTGCAGAATTCCTGACTGTGAGCAGCTTGAAGGCAGTCCAGGCACTGTTTTCCTGCTGTACAACCCAAGGGCTCTGCTCGCCTCCTGAAGGAAACTTGTGAGAGTGCGTGACCCAGGACAGATCATTGCTGAAGCACCTTGCTGTGAAGTAGCTAGGTTGTGCTGCTCTGGATGTATTTCTCTCCATCAGCCAGGTTTGGCATGCTTTTTCAGTGATGACGGGCCAAATTCTACCCAGTTATATTCGGCATTTTGCTTCTCTTCCAGCTTTGAGGGGTTTGGGAATGTTCTTTACAGCTCCAAGACTTGAAATCAAGTTACTATGAAGGAAAATCAGTATTCAGAAACATGGAGGTCTTTTGGTTGTTCTTTTTTGTTCTAGGGTTTGTAGAGAAGGGCTTGAAAACAAGACAGCTGTGGTCTTGAGATCCAAAAAGCATTTGACTGAGCAGCAGTGTAATAGTGTTTAAATAGTCTTAGGATGTCTGGAAGGACCAACACAGAATTTCTTTGAACGTCCAGTGCTGATGGTGCAGTGGGTCATGGTCCCCCTGCAGCAGTGTCCACCATTGAACCGTTTCTACTAAAGTCAGGGACAGAATTTAGACTTCTATAAGACGCCTAATTTTTTTGCTATTGGCGTAGTACTTGTCAGATCTGGCATTATTCAGTAGAAAATATCCTTCCCCTTTAAGAACATTATTGTTTTAGCCTTTTTTTCCCCTCTCCTCTTTGCCTTTTCCTTTCTCTATTTCTCATCCTTTTTCCTGGCCTCCATGCCTACTCTTTTCTTCCTCCGACACTTCTTTCCCTGCAGTCATTCCACATTCCCATCTCCTGAACCATTACTCCCACCCTCTTTCAGACCACCAAAGCGCTCGGCAGTACTGCTACTACACTTGGCACTGGTCCTTTCTCTGGGACACCCCACTGATGGGAGGGCAGACATTAGCAGTCCCAGGTATGCCTCCCTCTGGTTTAAACTTCAGCTCGGTTTGGCCTGCTCAGGGCTTTAGCATTGTGCATCGGACATTTGTGATTCTCAGTTTTGGCATGCCTGAGTTTTAAAAGGGAGCGGTTATGAGTTTCTTGGTGAGCTGCTGATTAAGGGGAGGATTTTTAGCTTTCCTTGTCAGTCTTGGTTCTCAACACGTTTTTTTTCATCCCTGAAAATGACAGGTTTTTTTCAGAGATAAAAAAGATATATTTTCCCCTGCTACAAATAAATGGATGAGTGAGTAGTGCAGGCATTTTGTTCTTGCTGAAGCATGAGCTTGCTTGGTTGCAACATCCTCCTTGTTCTGAGAGGTGAAGAAACAGAATGAGTCTTTTCTGCAGCGCTGAAAACCACCTCTTGAATCCCCTCCAGACTGCAAGAGAGTGGATAAAAGGTTCTTGTACAAATGGTTCTTTTGTACTGCCTTTGGAAATATTAAGGTTTAAGGCTCTCACCTCAAAGAGAAAATGGATGTTACTGGTTTGTTTTGGTGGATTTGCCTCTCTTGGTCCCTGCAGTGGGTCAAAACTCACTGGATTCTCAGGTGCTGCTTGTTGTTTTTGTCAATTGATGAGTGGTTGAAAGAATTTCTTTTGTTAGTGTTTCCTCAGAGACAAGAAGCACCTCTAGCTGCAGCAACGAGTGGTGGTCCTGTCCTTACCTGCCTGGCTGTCCTGCTGCCAGTGCAAGGCAGCAGAAGTGGGCAGGGGCTCCTGCCACTGCCCCTGTGCCCTGCCAGTTTATGTCTCAGCCCTTGTGTCTCAGTTTGTGACCTAGGGTGACTGGACATGTATTTTCTTCTGCCACCTGCACAGGAACCTGTGGTAGAGGGGTAGGAATGTTTTGAACAGCTGCAGCTGCTTGCTTCAGAGCACCTGCATCAGAACTCTTGGATAAACCAGTTCAAGATTTACCAGGCTTGCCCTGCTGACCTGCTTTCTGGATGGTGGTGGTGTAAAACACAGCTGGCCCCAAGCTCTTCTGCGTGACTGCACTCTGCAACCCATATTGAGTGGCTCAGCACATGGAGCTACTCTACAGGATATTAGTTAATACCAAAAGCTTCTCAACTGCCATAAACCATATCAGTGCAAAAGTCGAGGTATTTTTGCCCTTTAATGTAGACTTTGAAAAGCAGTTGCATGAAACTGTATTGGTGCGCTGTTTCACTTGATGCCACAGAAATCAGAACATGAGGAAGTGCAAAATCATGCCTTCATCAGGATTAACTGTGCCTTGTTGTGTCCCAGGTTGGATGTGCTAGGCCCAGGTACAAAGTCTGCTGTGCCATTGCCTGTGTAACCACCAGGTTGTGCAGCCAAGACCAGTTACTGAGAGGTGTGTGTTTTCCATGTGCTCTTCCACGGATGCTGCAGTCAAGATTTTCTGTGTATTTCCTTTTTTCCTGCAAATAAGCCAGGTTACTTGATTTGTGGAGTCAGTGGGCCTTGCCAGTAGAGCCTGTGTGCTCTGGGAGTAGCTGTCACCTGTTCACACTACAAGAGCAAACTTAAAGCAAACTAGAGACACCAGCTGTCAGTGAGGACTTCCCAAAACATGTTGGCTTCTTCTGCTGTAGCTATTTTTGGTCTTTCTAAGCAGGAGAAATGTCAGTGTTCTCCTCTTGTGTCAGTATTTCAGCAGGAGCTTTCCAAAGCGATCTCTGGGCAGAGGTGAAGAAAGGAAAATGTTTAGTTATAAAGGAGATTACTTAAGAAAACTGTGAAAATAGTCTGCTTGAAAAATGTACATCGGTCCTTGGGTTGACCATGGAGAAGCTTGGAATAAGGAGGGCTAGCCTGCTAATTAGCTAAGCATGTGCTCCCATGCTGCACGACACAGCTGGGAAGGGTCCCATTCAGGCTAGCCCTGGATCCATCTCTGATCTGAACAGTCATGGTAATGTTTTATTGAGCTAAGAGCAGCCACAATGTACTGCAGTTTCCTGCTGCCCCACGTTTGTTTGGGGGACAGATGGGATCTCATTCGCACAGTATTGAAAGCATAGATCAAAACCTTGATTCACTAAAAAGGAAAGATTTTTCCATTTTGTAAATCAGTTGGATGGGTCTACAGTGACCGAGCACTGCACAAATGAGCTGGTGCAGCTGTCAAAATCTGCCTTTTGCTCCCTTTTCAGTGGAATATTGTGTTGTCCCACAAAAAAGTCGGGGAGGCAGCATGTTGCCTGCCCTGACCCAGCTGCCTTGTCCATTCTGTGTAAATAGCTGATGTACTTACAGACCAGGCAGCTCCTTAACACTGCGATTCACAGGCTAGTAAGCCCAGCATGATTTCAGGTTTGCTTTCAAATGCTGAACTGTAACCTGCAGCATTCAGGAGACACTTCATTTTCCTCATCAGTACTGGCATGTTGAGGTCTGCTTGGAGAAGCCCTCATTGCCCCTGCTAGATCAGAGATGTCAGTCTTGGGTTGCCAGATCTGCCATCTCCAGTCTCACCTTTAAAGAAAACCCCAGCCCTGTGCATCATTAATCACTGGGGAGACTATAATCCAGTGAATTTCCCTATCTTTGGTACAAAGTCTGGACTCTTCATGGCGTAAGCTCTCCAGGGCTAGCAACAGGACCAATCGCAACTTCACTGCTGAATTTTTAATCCTGGTGCATCTGCTTCTTTTCTCAGTGCTGCATGCTTGTGAAATAAAACTGCTGGCTATAATTTGTGATTCTACATTATCGTGAAGAGCCCACATGCTGCAGATATTCTCATTCAGGCTTGGCTGCACAAAATTGTAGTACTCAGCCAGGAAAGACACATTATTAACCTTGAAGCACACTGATTTTTCTCCTGGGTGTTTCACAGTCATGTCAATGCATCACTCTGCAAGGTGGGGCGGGGAGCTGAAAGGAAGGATATCTGATAGGCAGCACTTGAATTTTGTTCACAAAAAAATCAGGTTTGAAGGTAACCATGTGTAAAATGAGTGTCAACAGCTTTCTCAAATAAAGCATTGGGATAGACATTTGACTGTTTTTGGCTGCACCACTGAGCTCTGCTTCCCAAGTCCTTAAATTGGTAGCGGTTGCAAACTTCAGGTGGGCACAGACACTGCAGAAGCACCTCTTTAATGTAGATAAGCTGCATGTGCCCCTCAGATGGAGAAAATGTTTTTGCCTTTTTACAGACAGGTACCCATGGGATGCCCTCCCTCCAGCCTCAGCCAGCCAGAGGCCTCTCTTCTGACTCTCCTTTCCTCTTCCCTGCAGTTCTTCACAGAGTACGGTCCTGATTACGTGCTGGAGATCACACCGAGCTGCAGACCAGACCGCAATGAGCCACAGAGAATTCAAGAAATTCTTAACTCTATCAAAGGTGAGTTGTCCAAGCCAGCACTCCTGCTTCAGGTTTACAGGTCTTTTTAGAGAGGACTTCAGGAAAGCTCATTGGAGTCTTTCTCACTGACTAGAAAGATGAACCACATTCACTTGACTGCTCATCGTGTACAATGTCATTTGTCTCCTGCTTCACTTGGGATTCCCAGTCTTATTAGCACATCAGCTCAGAGCTGTGGGTCCCTGTTAGCGAAAGTTGCCATTGCCTTTCCTCTGGCTGGGCAGAGGAGCATGGGGCCTCGTCCTTATTAGAATCATAGAACAGCCCAGGTTGTAAGGGACCTCAAAGACCATCTGGTCCAACCTTTCGTGGGACAGGGAGCCCACATGAGATTATCTAGCACCCTGTCCAGTTGCATCTTGAAAAACTCTTAGCAATGGGGACTCTACCATGTCCCTGGGAAGGTTGTTCCAGTGACCGATTGTTCTCACTGTAAGAAATTTCTTTCTTGTAATGAGGTGAAACCTCTCCTGGTGCAAGTCATACCTGTTGCCCCTTGTCCTATCCATGTGCTTCCTTGTGAAGAGAGAGACTCTGTCCTCTCTGTAGCTGCCCTTCAAGTACTGGAATACTGGATACCGAGCCTTCTCTTCTTCAGGGAGAAGAGACACAACTCCCTCAGCCTTTTCTCATAGGGCAGGTTATCCATCCGTTTGATCATCTTTGTGACCCTCCTTTGGACCCTCTCCAGTCTGTCCATGTCTTTTTTGATTTGTGGGGACCAGAACTGGACATAAGTACTCCAGGTACAGCTAACAAGCGCTGAGTAGAGTGGGATGATTCCATCTGTATCTCTGCTAGTAACGCCCTGCAGATGCTGCCCAGCATCCAAATTGCCGTCGTTGCTGCAGCGGCACGCTGCTGGATCATGTTCAGCTTGCTCTCCCCCAGGACCCCCAGGTTCCTTTCAGCAAGGCTGCTCCCCAGCCACACAGACCCTAGCCTGAACCGGGCTCTTTGGTTATTCTGTCCCAGGTGCAGGGCCTTGCCCGTGTCATTGTTAAACTTCATGCTGTTCTTGTTAGCCCACTCTTCCAGCTTGTCCAGGTCTCTGTAAGATGGCTCTCCCTTCTGATGTGTCCACCTCAGCACCCAGTTTGGTGTTATCAGCAGACTTGGTGAGGTTGCTTTCAATCTCATTGTCCAGATCATTTCTGAAGATGTTGAACAGTGTGGGGCCCAGTATCAATCCCTGGGGGACCCCACTTGTGACAGGCTGCCAGCCTGAGTAAAAACCATTGATCACCACCTTCTGCATGCTGCCTGTGAGCCAATTCCCTCCCTACCTGCTTTGCAGACCGCCCATCCAATCTGTGTCTTGCCAGTTTGTCCAGGAGGAGGCTGTGGGAAACAGTGTCAAACACTTTGCTGAAATCCAAGTAAACAACATCCATTGCTCTCCCCATGTTGACAGAAGACGGTATTTTGACGTAAAAGATGACCGGATCAGCCTGGCATGATTTGTCCTTGGTAAATCTATGATGGCTTTTCCCAGTCACCTGCTTAATTTGGTTTGTAATAGTTTCTAAGAGAACTCGTTCCATTACTTTCCCAGGGATTGAAGTAAGACTAATGTGCCTGTAGTTTTCTGGGTCCTCTTTTGGGCCCTCCTTGTAGATGGGTGTGACAGTTGCCCTCTGCCAGTAATCAGGGGTATCCCCTGATCTCCATTACTTTTCAAATATTATAGACAGTGGCCTTGCAAGAATGTCAGCCACTTCTCTTAACATAGATTTATGTGGGTGGAACCTTTTGCAGTAGGTCACAGGCCACCCATCCCTGCTGGTGGGTGGACACTTGCAGTGTCCAGCTGTGCAGGTAACGACAGAGGTAGAGAAGGTATTGAGAACCTCTGTCTTGTCAACATTATTAGTAATTGGTTTCTCTGCCCTTGTTAGCAATGGGACTATGTCTTCCCTGGGCTTCTGCTTACTGCTCACATATCTGAAGAACCCATTCTTCTTGTGTTAACTTGATGTTTTGCCACCCAGAGGAACGTTGGCAGGCTTGAGAGGTGGGCTTGTGTGAACCTCATGAAGTTCAACAAGACCAAGTGCAAGGTCTTGTACATGGGTCAGGACAATCCCAAGCGCAAATACAGGCTGGGCGATGAGTGGATTGAGGGCAGCCCTGAGGAGAAGGATTTGGGGTTGTTGGTTGACAAGAAGCTCAACATGATCCAGCAATGTGAGTTTGCAGCCCAGAAAGCCAACTGTATTCTGTGCTGCATCAAAAGAAGCATGACCAGTGGGTCGAGGGAGGTGATTCTCCCTCTCTACTCTGCTCTCATGAGAACCCCCCCTCTGGAGTCCTACATTCAGCTCTGTGGCCCCCAACATAAGAAGGACATGGACATGTTGGAGCGAGTCCAGAGGAGGGCCATGAAGATGATCAGAGGGCTGGGGCACCTTCTGTGATGCTATGACTCATTCGATGAGATTAAACGCTTTCTGGATGTGGTTGTGGGTGTCATCAGCCTCAGATACATGTGCCCACGGAAGCTTCCTACAGAAGAGGGCAGCTAATTACAGCTAGATAGAAAAAGCTAGGGCTGTGAGCCCAGGTCTCAGCCCGGATGCAAGGAGGGTACCATGGCTGAGATTACCCTGTCAATAAGAGAGAAACCCCTTAGTGGACTGCCTGGAGCTGGGGGTTAATGTTTGGATGTAGGACAAGCTGGAGGCTATGTAGGGCTGAATGAGAAGCAGATGCTTTCAAAGAGGATATGTTCCAGCTGCTTCTGACACGTGGTTTTCATTCCCTTTCATACCATGGTGTCTGAATTCAAGAGAGGAGAGCTCGCATATTTAGCCCTTCTCCTGCACCATGGCTAGTTTTTCAGTTCCCCAGCCTAGTTTTTCCCCAGCCTTCCCAAGTCCCCAGCCCAGTTTTGACTCCCAGACTTCCTTCCCAGTTGCTGACAGTCCTGTTATCACAGCTTGGTGAATTACCACTTCCCACGCATACACTCATCACCTGATTTACAAGACTGACATAGGGTATTTTACCTTCTTCTGCCTCTTTGGTTTAAATCACCATTTGTTGCATCAAAAGTCCAAGTTCTGTATTTTTATGCTGTAAGCTCAGGTCCTCATCCTGCTTGCAAGTTTGGTTGGAGCTTGTCAGTTAGAGAGTGAACCCTGCAATGCAAAAATAGCCCTAGCACAAGTCTTTTCTCTGAGGCAGTGCTTTGCCCTGGAGCAAAGTTCCCATCCTTTGCTCCCAAGACAACAGGAGTGCTCCAATTCAGTGGAAGCAACTCAGAAAACAGCCATGTCTTCTAGTGTCTTACAGAGAGATGAATAAAAGGCAAGACTCTATGCTTGCTGAAGTGGGCTTGTAAAATGGCACACTACCACCTCACCTGGATCACGTTCAGGCAGTTGTCCCCAAGCCTGTGTGAGGGACTGCTGCTCTGGAGGACGTGCAAACCTGCAGGACTGGTCTGTGCCCATCCTTTGGGGATGGGCAACTTCAGTGCGTGTCTGTTGAAACACTTCTTTGGGAGCGTTTGGTCCACCACCTGGTCACAACTGCATGTGCTTTGTTACATACAGCTCCCCCAGTCCTTTTCTCTCCTATGCACAATGATTTTTGTTTTCTTTTTTTGTCGTGTCGCAAAAGAGCAGTCTTTCTCTTTATTGTCATCTGTCAAAGTGCTATCTGGGGCATGAGGCAGTTACAAACCCTGTTCCCAACAGATACTTGACTTATGGGCTCCCAGGGCATTTGCAGCTTAACTAGAACCCCTGTCTTCTGCTGTCAGACCTCATCAGACACTCAGGAGTAGGAAGGCTTGGAAATTCATGCCCTCCTCAGTGTCCCTTCTTCAACAGCAGACTTAGGAGAAGGACCAGGGCCCCCAAGCACTGGGAGCAGGGAGGAGAGAGTGAGCAGGCCACTGCAGGCTGTGCTCTGCCTGGATGGCACCTCCTTACTCTCGAGTGACACCTCCAGCTCAGCTCACAGCCACTTCCCCTGGGAACTGAGTGCGTTCCTGAAGGAGCTGCAATGCCACGTCCACTGCAAGCACTGGATCTGATGGGAATGTGTGTTTTGTGCCTATGAAGGCTTCTGTGCTTGTGGAAGGAAATGGGATTTAGTAGCCATGGTTTTGTAGGGGAGGGAGAAAGGTGGATCCCAGACATTTTTGTCTTCCCTGATAGTACCTCTCAAAGGAGCCAGATATGTGCTTGGGGACCAGCTGGCATGAGCATGGTCTGTGCCCCAGATGGGCTGGTTGTCTGTTTGGGAAGGGGTCTGAGACCTCAAGCTTGGTCAGCCCTGCACGTAGTGTTCAACTAGTTCCAGGCCATGCTGCGTTTTCCCCTGCAGTGGCCAGGTTGCCTCCCATGTAGATCCAGACCTGTGGGTGAAGCACCCAAAGGCTTCCCAGCCAGTGTCACGTGTGGCTGAAGTGGGGCAGGAAGCTTGGGTACTGGATAGTGGGATTCCCTCTGTTGTACCACCTGCTGAGAGGAAAACTCATGCCTGTGGCAGAGGGGAGAGCGGAGAAACCCCATTCCTCCCTCCCCAGCCATTACAGAGAGGCTGGTCCAAGAGCCCAGTGCTTTCCAGGACTGGTTTTCCCTGTGGTGAGTTTTCCACTGCACTTGTAGTGGCAGTACCAGAGGAAGCAGGAGCACGTGGCGTAAGGAGGGTCCATTCCCCTCAGTAGTGAAATGGTGATGGATGGAGCAAGGCAGAACTGCAGCCCCTACCCCAGGCTGTACAGGGGGATGTGGCACTGCCAGCACTGGGGGAGCGGGCCTGCTGGGTGCAGGGCTGGGTGCTGGATGGACTGACAGCAGTACAGCCATGGCTCCTGCTCTCAACTGTTGCCTCCCAGCATTGCTTTGCTGCATGCTTGGCTGTGCTGGCAGCTGCTGGGCTTTCCATCCCCTCCTGCTCCAGCAACCGTGGCCCCAACTACCATGCAGAGCAGTTAGTGTGAGTGCAGAGCACCCAGTCCCCTGGCACACATGAGAAGTCTTTATTATTTGCTTGGGATGTGAACCACCATGTCTAAATGGAAACTGTGGGTGGGGAAGCGGCAAGGAGAGGACAGGGACTGCCAGCCCAGCCTGCAGGCTCTCTTTAGCACACTTAACTGCTCCAGAATTGAGGGTCAGCTGCCAAGTGCTTTGCCCACCGTCCCACAAAGCCCCAGCTACTCTTTTTATTTCAGGCCTAACGAGAGGCCCTGGTCTGCCTTTGGCAGGAGCGTGTGTAGTGTCCTTGGGACTAGCTTCTGCGGTACTGGCATCCCTCCATTGGCCCTTGGGGCTGAGCCAGAGCCCCTGTGCTCTTCTCAGAGCTGCCTGCAGGGCTGGGCCTTGCCTGAGGGCAAGGGAAGATGGTTCCCTACCTGATCTCCATGCATTTCCTCAGGAGCTGGGACAGTCCTCTAGCCAGGCAGGAGACTGAAAGCTGATGGTCCAGGGCAGGTGGCTGGGTCAGCCCTGCCAGCTCCTGCCAGCCTTGTTCAATGCCCTTGCCCATCTGTCTTGTCCCTGTCCCCAGGAGAAGCTGGGGGCAGCAAGACAGGGCTTGTAAGTCCTTTTCACTCTCTGTGCACGTTGTTATGTGTTGGTGTTAGAAGCAGAGTAGGAGGAGGTGGGTGGGAGATGCAATGGCCATGGATGTCCTGGGGTGTCCATTCCCAAGCACAGGCCAATCCTAGGGAGGGGATATCCCCCCTGACCGGTCGAGGAGGAAAGGAGGAACAGCATTGCTTCAGAGCTGTAAGGGAGGGATCTATGCTGCGCACTCTTGGCAATGCATCCAGCCTGGAGGGAAGGACAAGGCAGCAGGGAGTGAGCATGTGCCCCTCTGGTGCTGGCGCATGAATCCTGAACCAGTGATCAGCCTGCAGGAGAAACTCATAGCAGAAGCAGTGGCAGGATCTGTGCTAGTTCCCAAAGCCTGGCTTGCAGGAGGGCGGCAGCCTCTGTGAATGAGAGAGGGGCCAGCAGGGACTGGGGTCTGCGCTGAGCCTGGGTTTCCTCTGTCACTGCCCAGTCTGTCTGGTGTAGGGATGGCACCCCTGCCCCTGGCCAGCCACTCCATCAGGCTGAAATATCAGTGGAAATACCCTTTTCTGCCTCCTTTCATTTGCAGGGAATCTGAAGCATGTCGTTTAGCGGAGAAGAAAGGCTCAAGTTTCCGCAAGAGCATTTCCCGTGGGGAAGACAGCGTGTTTATGTGAGCAGCTGGTGAAATTTGTGGCTGTGGGGGGAAATTTGGAAGAAATTACTGTTGGTTGATTGATTTTTTTCTCTGTAAAGAAGAAAAGCTGCTGCGCACCATGAGCACTGTGGCTGTCCCCAGGCAGGAGTGTGGGCCCTCCAGCCACAGCCTTCCAGTGCTGGCAGAGCCTCCCTTGCTCCTTTCCTGTTTTAACACCACAGAGTTTATTCTCACAACTGGTTTTAAATGTTTTTTAAGAGAGGGGCTCCTCAGACCTGTGAACCCTCCCCACCTGGAGCCCAGTGCCGCATTGCCTTCCTGGCAGGAGCACGGCCCCCAAGCTGCCCACCTGGGGAGTGGTGCTGGGGGCCAGCCGGGGCCTGGGCCACGGGCTGTGCCTCTTACCCACAGAAAGGCATGGCTGTTGTATTTTTAACTGGGAATTTTTTTTAAATAAAGTATTTGAAATACTCCTCCAGCCCTTGCCTTTCTTCCTGCGCCCACCCTGCCTTGCCAGTGCTCTTTTCCACAGCACTTCACGTGTTCAGAAGAGGTCCTGTCAGCACTAGAAAGCAAAGATCTGCAGTTGCATTTGTGACTGTCCCTTCCAGCCCCATCATGTAAGGCAGCACAGATACCCCCCGCCAGAGTGATGGGTGGGCTCCTGAAATCCTGTGCTGAGGGGCCAGACCCTGGGGATGCTCTCCAGAGTGTCGAGGGATATGCAGGGCAGGGTGGCTACTCCTGACCTGAGAGATCTCAGATGAACTTCCAGATGCCCCAGCGCCCTGTAAGAGCTGCCACTCAGCATCTCAGCGAGGCATCTCAGCAAGGGGACAGGTACACAGGTATCTGGGGCAGATCCCTCCCGGTGCCTCGGGCTGTGGAGCCTGGCCTCTGCTGCCCTTGTCCGCTCCTTCACCTGGCCCGCGGAGCTTTTATTTGTGCTGTTTCTTTTTAAAGATGTCCAGTTGCTGTGGGAAAGCATATTTCCTGTTGCTTTAATTAGATTATGCTGGAATAAATAGCAAGATGAAGGGACTCTCAGCCTGGCCTGGCTTTGTTGTGATCTCTTGTTTTTCACTGCTGATCCAAACAACAGGAAATCCAGTGTGGAGGGAGTTCAGCTGGATGTGGCTCCCATGTCCCCTGGAGTGACTCCTGACCCCCTCCCCGCTTGCCCCTGTGTCCCCCTGGCGCTTGCTGCAGTGGTGTAGGGGGAGACTGGCTTTGTGTGGTGACCGCTGGCAGAAGGCTGGCACTGCCACCAGCACAGCAAAGGCTCTCAGTGCCCAGGGGAGATGTCAGCCCTGGGGATTGTTCAGCCAGAAGAGTGAGGTATGAGAGAGCAGAGAAGCTGGCCGACTGCCCCCTCTGACCCACATTGGGGCCCCATGAGCTCTGTACCCACACCAGGCACAGACAGCCCTGCAAGCCATGGGACCTGCTTCAGGAACACGACTGGGAAAACAAACAATAGGAACCCTCCCAAGTATCAAACATTGTGGCATGAAATGGGGTTTAAGTGAGGTGCAGGGAGAGCTGCACCAGTGATGGGACTGTAGGGATATGCCACCCTAAACCAGGCAGGTTGCCCACTCACAGACAGCTGGGGAAAGTGAAGCACAGGGCAAAGCAACCCCTCCACCATCTCTGTCCACAGCCCTAAATGCGGAGAGACAACTGGAGCTTAGCTTGGTGCAAAGCAAGAGAAGTGCAAAAGGAGGGACAAAGGCTCAGGGGCTACCCCCAGTGCCCCCTTAGCTGACCCCCTCACACCCAAATCCCCCTCCAGCCATGTGAGGGCACCAGCCCACATCAACCTCGCCAGCCCTGGCACCAACTGAGCACCCTTCTTGCCCCCACCCTGGATAGGTGTTAGAAGGGTGTCCCAGCCTGAATGGGGGGAGGCATGGGGGTTCCACCCAAGAGGTTGTGAGACAGGTGGGAGAACATGGGGCGGCTGGGGGTGTCCAGGCTGGGTGGGGAAGTGTGGGAAGTACCAGCCTGGATATGGCAGGTCCCAGCCCGAACGGGGAGCACACGGAG
>JAVJGG010000039.1:0-10324 GCA_035590195.1 Aviceda cuculoides | reverse complement strand
ATTCTATGCCATGGGATGTCACATAAACTGGGGATCACGCCGCTCCCGGCCCCGCCGACCGCACTGCGCATGCGCCGCCCGCCCGCTCCCATTGGCCGCCGCTGTCGCGCCTCCGTCGGCCCTTCCGGGCGGTCTTTCTGTCCCGCCGCCTCTGTGGTGGCGCCGCCGCCATGTTGCGGCCGCCCCGCCGCCCCGCCGCCCCCGGGCCCGGGCGCCGCCTCCTGCTCTCCACGCCCATCTTCTACGCTAATGGGCCGCCGCACATCGGGCACCTCTACTCCGCCTTGCTGGCCGACGCCCTGCACCGCCACCGTGGCCTCCGCGGCGCCGGCCCGGGCCGCCTCTCCACGGGTGAGCGTGCGTCCGCCGGGCGCCGCGGCCTCGTGCCTGACACGCACCCTCCGGCTCGTCCCCGGGGCTGACCCGCCTCCCCCGGGGGCTGTCGCCGTTCCCCGTGTCCCCAGGCTCGTCCCGAGGCCCCCGTGTCCCCGCGGGGGCGGGGGGTGGGGGGGCGGCCGGTCCCCGCGCCCCCTCCCCACGTCCCCCCCGGCCTCTCTGCCGTTTCAGGGACCGACGAGCACGGGCTGAAGATCCAGCAGGCCGCAGCCGCGGCAGGGATGTCACCCCCGGAGCTGTGCCAGCGGATCTCGGGCCTCTTCCGCCAGGCTTTGACCCAGGCCGCCGTCGCCTTCACTGACTTCACCCGCACCAGCGAGCCCCGCCATCAGCGAGCCGTGCGTTATTTTTGGGGTGCCCTCCGGGACAGCGGGTCACTCTACAAAGGGTCTTACGAGGGCTGGTACTGCATTCCCGAGGAGCGCTTCCTGCCCGAGAGCCAGCTCGCCGAGCGCAGGGACGCCCAGGGACGCCCGTGCAAGGTGTCGTTGGAGAGCGGCCATCAGGTAACGGAACCAGCCCGGTCAAGGGCGGCCACTCCTGCAGAAGCACTGCACGCTCATCTGTGGCTCTGGTCTGGCCGAATTTGGGGGTCTTTAATGCTTCCTGTAGCTGTTTGTAATTCATGTCAGCTGAGACTCGCCTGTATTTCACAGAACGTCTCTTCTGTGTTTGTAGCATAGTGGGCTATACAAGGGAGAGCTGCCAAAATCCCAACCGGCAGATGCAAATTTCAGCCATGTGCCATGGGAAGGATCCAGCTGCTGCTGGGTTCCACAGGCTGCTGGACTGGAAACGGTGTTTTAAAGCGGTGATGAAAGAAGTTCACTGTGCAGAAGGATAAAGGTGTTTATAACTGAGGTGTTCATTGGGTGTCCGGAGTTTCAGGCCTATTTTGTGAGGCAATTCAGTTTGGCCTCTGGACGCTTTTCATCAATCTTGTTACATGGATTTTGGCCCTACATAGAACACTGTGACATCATCTGCCTGTGGTCTAGTCTGATGACTGAATCGCAGTGCAACCAGGAGTGTGGTACCTGACTGAGAGTCTCTCTGCCACTGCGTTTTCTGTAAGGTGTCAGGAGTTACATGATTTATTCCAGCAGTTGCAGATAATCACGCTTCAGAGCTAAGCAGAGGTTATGTTCTTGTGATATTTGTACGAGGCTGGGGCATAGGAGTATTGGTGCACACAGAAAGGGGTATGTTAGTAAATAATATCTCATGATAAAGCACTAAATGTAGCTGGGGAGAAGATAAGTTTCCAGGCAAAGAAGTCATTCTTTAGATCTAAAATAGAGTCAGCAGGCTTCAAAGTCAAATATACCCTGAGAACAATTACTTGCCTTAGCTGCGTATCAAACTGTCCAAGAGCAACAGTAGCGTGCATGGTGCAGAGATGATCTTGCAAGGTGGTGGAAGGAGATGGTAGATGTTTGTCTCCAACCAGAAAGAGACAGTTGGGTAGTTTGTTGGTTGAGGGTTTTGTGAAGGAAAAGGGGAAGTTTACAACATGTCATAAAACCCATACTTCTGGTGAGTCTCTGATTTTTGGTACCCAGTAGAACCTGGGAGTGAAAATGTATAGCTCGTCTTTGAATGATGCTCTTCGGGTCTTTCTTGAATGCTGAGAGATCAGAGTCTGTTCTGTAGGAAATGATCCTGCTTCTTCACTCTGTTCCTGTGCTTTTGTGTCGTTTAATGCGCAGAGAAGCTGGAGAGGAGCCACCAGAGGCTCCCAGTATGATCAGGGTACGGAGCACAGGCCTACAGGAGGTAGAGGGAACTGGGCCAGTTTAGTTTGGCAAACAGGACGCAAAGGGACAAGCTAACAGCAGCCTACACCTTCTCGCAGAGCAGTTACAAAGAGCACAAAGCCATATGCTTCTCAGGCATGCCAGGTGCTAGAGCAAGGGGTAATGATGCCACAAGCTGTGCTGCAGCATCAGGCTGGGCATTAGGATAAGCTCTTTCCCCAGGAGGGCGGTGCAATCCTGGGGCAGGTCCCCAGCGAGGTGGGGGAGCCCCATCCCTGGGGTGTCCCAGCCTTGGCCGGGTAAAGCTCCAGTCACCCTTGGCTGGTGCCAGCTCTGCTGTGAGCAGGCTGTGGAGCTGGAGGGCCCATCCCACCTGCACTGTTCTCATTTTACGGCTTTGTTCTGGTGTTGGCTGGTGGATTAGTTTACCTGTAGAGTGAGGATATGCTCCATTGCAGGACCAGGAACTGCACTGTTCTGTATTCGCTGGGAGGGGAGCTGCATTCATCGCTCAGGTCCAGCAGGGCGACAGTTGGTGCATGTCGGGCTGCAGAGATTCTTTCTGATGAGGAAATGAGCTGGAGCTGGGAACTGACTGTCCAGGCAGCACACTGAAAAAGCCCTGAGGGGGCTGGTAAACCATAAGCTGAACATGAGCCAGCAGTGTGCCCCAGCAGCAAAGGCAGTCAACAGGATTGTGTCAGGGTATACCAACAGGAGCAATGCCTGTTTGAGGGATGTGAGTATCCCCCTCTGCTCAGCACTCTAATGACCGCATCTAGGTACCGCATCCAGTTTTCCATCCCCCAATACAGGAAACACAATTTAGAAACAGGAAGAATTTCAATAGAGGGCCACCAAGATGGTTAGGATGCTGGAGCACTTGCCATTTGAGGAGAGGCTAAGGGAGCTGGCTTCTTCAACCTTAGAGAAGACAGATTTTGGGAGGGCCTAGTGGCAGAAGCTCCCCAATAGCTACAAGGAGGTCCTTGAGAAGATGGAGCCAGGTCCTTCTAATGGTACATGGCAGGAGGGAGGATGAGAGAATGGGCATAAGTTGAAACAAGAGAGGTTCATACTGGCTTTACAGTGAAACTTTTTCCCCGTGAGGACAGCCAAGTAGCAGAATGGGCTGCCTGGGGAAGTTCTGCGGCCATCGCACGGGCAGGCGCAGCCCGTGGCCCCCAAGCGCACCCCACGCTTCCCGGCAGCTTGTCCCCCCGCCCCGGGGTCTCTCGCCCCCTCCTTGCCCTGCGCGGTGTCTGCTCGGCCTCGCCTCGCTCCCCGCGCCCCTCCTGTGTCACCAGGAGCAGTTCTCTGGGAGAGAGCGGGCACGGCGCCCGGCTGCTCCGCTCCCGGGAGGTGGTACAGTTTTATTGTACAGGTGCTAACGGGACCGAGGACGGGACAATCTTGGTTTTTCTGGCTCTCCCCTGCTCTGCAGCGGGAGCGTTGGGTGGGTTTTTTTGTTGGTTTGTTTTTCCTTTGTGTTGTGTTTCTTCCCAGCCCGGGCAGGTGTTACCCCCTTGGACTCCCAGCTGTCAGCCTCCCCTCTGGGGGCTGGGCAGCGCCTTGTTTAAGCCGAGGGTTTTTTGCCTTTGGGTGTGTATTCTGGTTGCTCTTTCTGATTTCTGTTTTATTATAAGCAGCAACAGGCTGTGGTGTCAAAAACACTGATGTACAGAAAAAACCTGCATCAGGCCCCCTGTCTCCTGCCTTTTCTTCCTTGTTCCGTGTCTGATGCCTGCTGCAGGCAGATTTCCTTGCGTGATGGCCCGAGCCTGTGGGTCAGCAAGGGGAGACAGCTCCCGCCTGCCCAGAGCTGCCCACAGCCTCAGCTGGCAGTGACATCTTTGTGCACCCTGCAGCCATGGACCAGGGGGACAGCGTTGTGTCAGAAAAGCTGTTGGGGAGACCCGACTGCTCCTCCCAGCGCAGAGACACCCGCTTCTGGACTCAAGCTGGCAATGGAAGCTCTGTGGCCGAGCCCAGCTGCACCCAAACACCACCGCCGATGGTTGGTGAGCTGTGTCCAGCCCCGGTGCCCAGCAGCCCTGGCTGTGGGGCAGCCGTTCGCTGTCGGGCTTCACCCCCATGGGAGCAGAGGGGGCTCGAGAGGCATTAAGGAGAAGGGAGCGGAGAATGGGAAGGGAAGTTGGAGGGCAAGAAACAAGCCAGGGGTATCCAACAAGGGCCACGAGGGTGTTGGCACCAATCAATCAGAGCCACTTCAGAAAACTGGAGTGCAAAGATAGCAACAGAATACTAAAGAAGGAGAAAAGACAGAGGCAAAACTGAGTAGGAAATGGCTCAAGGTGTTGGCTGGTGAGAGCAGAAAGCCTTAAAAACAGAGACTAGTTATCCAAGCCAGCAGACTAGATATCCAAGACAGCAGCAGACATTCAGCAAGGAGAAAGAGCATGTCTGAGCAACTCGGTCATTACCTGCCACTGCCTTGACCATAGCAGTGTGGAGGATGCCAGCTCAGCTTTTTGCAACACTGGAGGCAAGGTGGTACCAGACAATGGCAAAGGCAAGGAGGAGGAAGGACTGACCCAGAACTCCACAGCAGAGACAGCAAGCTTTGAGAGACCCACAGGACACTGTTGGGCTGGTACATAAATGTGCTCCAGCCTGATGGAAAATAGCTGCTGGTCCAGGAATACAAAACGTGCCTTAATTTTTGCAATGAACGTGTTGCTGGGCATATATGCAGAATGAGACGCTCATTGGCAGAGGGCATGGGATCGGCGCGGCCTGGAGAAGAGGGAGCACAGGGTGTCTCCAGCTCTGTACCCGTCTTTCTCCCGAGATGGACCAGACACAGACGAGCACTGGGGGGAAACCATGAGCTTTTATTGGGCACAGAAAGCATCCACAGCCGAGCGGTGGCTGGCAGCATCATGTCCTCAGGGCAGCTGAGTGCCTGGGGTGCCGTCCATGCTGCTCCCTCTGGACGCTATGCAAGGCTCAGGGCCAGTCGCCTTCTCCGGGGACCCGCCTGGTGCTGGCAGCAGGGCGCTGCTGCTCTTAGTGTCCCGCGATGCAGGTACAGCGGAAAGCCCTGCGCAGAGCCCTGAGTGCCCTCCTGAAGATGGAGGGCCGTCGCTGTTGAGCTGGGGCGTGCGGGAGGGCGGCGATGCCTGCGGGGAAAGGAGAGCTGTAGGTAAGAGGCTGGGTGGGCGACGGGCAAGCACCTGCCTGCCCCCCTGCGCCGAGGGCTTTCCCTAGGGAGGGGTGGCCGGGGCACGGCCAGCCCCCGTGTGCGTAGTGCTGCTGGCCTGGCCTGGCCTGGGTGCTGCTCGCCAGGACGGCGGGGCCAGGCCTGCCCTCGCTGGGGCGGCACTCGACTCGGGAACGTACCTGAGTCCTCAGGCACGTCGCTGCAGCCGGAGGTTCGCTGTGCGTCGCCTCTGTGCTCGGAGGCCACCTGCATGGGGAGAGCAAGAGCAGAAGGAGGGAAGGGAGGAGATGACACAGAGAGCACAGCTATCTCCCCTCGGCACACAGCCCAGGCGTGTGGGTGGGCCAGCAGATCTGCAGGAGGCCGAAGCTGTACTGGAAAACCCCTGGGGCATGTAAAAGCGGTAATGCCATTGCCAAAGTCTGCTGGAGTCAGAGCTGGATCCTCTGTAACCCCAATCCCAGGCAACTCAGGATTTGCCAGAATAATTCTTCTTGCATGACTTGAGAAGACCAGCACCAGGGAGGCTATGTAGGAGGCAGCCAGGTATCTGGGGGAACTCAGGCATCCAGGAAGACCCCCACACCCATGCAACCTCCAGGTCCCCCCCATCACCCCTAAATTTAGGGGTTGCGTGAGGCCATTGTGGCCCTTCCTGGATTCAGGGACCCCCCAGGTAACCCAGACCCATATAGGGAGTCCCTGGGGACCCCATGCCCCTTCCCAAGGCACTATAGGGACCACCACCCCCCACAAGTACCCCAAAAGCCTCCCTGTGAGTGCAGCCAGGGACAAGGGCCTCCCAGGACCCAAAATCCCCCTTGGGATCCCTCATGGAGATCCCCACCCAGGACTCCAAATCCCTCTCTGGGGACCACCCCAGGACCCCAGTTTCTGCCCACCCAGCACCCCAAATACCCTCTGCGACCCCTCCCAGGATCCTAAAACCCCTGGAATGGGGAGCAGCACTCACAGTTGTCCTTGGGGACCAAGGTGTCTGGGAAGGTGGGGGCAAGGGGACCTTTCCCCCTTAGGGCCACCAACCCCCCCAGTCACCCCCTTTCCCAGGGTCCTTATTCCTCCCCAGCACTCCAAAACTCCCTCTCCCCCCCCATGGGGGTGGGGAACTGCAGGTGCAGTTCTGCCCTAAGGAATCCAGGTGTCTGGGGGGCAGGGTGACCTCCCCACCCCACACCATGGTCACAGTGACCACCAGGGACAGGGCGACCACTGATGCCACCACGATGGGGACTGTTGGGGGCACTTGGGGTGACACTGCTGCATCATGACCATGGGTGCACCCCAGAAGGAGAAGGAGGGACCTATCCTCTCCTGGGGGCCACATCCTCCTCCCTGTGCTGAAGGCAGGGTGCAGTGTGTCACTGCAGTCCCTCACTGTGAGCAGCTGTGTGCCTGAGGACAGCAGCCCTGTGGGTACACCTAGGGGGCACTGTGCTGTCACCCCCCAACATCCTGCCTTATCCCACCTGCGTTAGAGGAGTGGAGAGGGGCCGTGCATGGTGGCAGTGTCTCTGCTCCACCGAGGAAGGGCTTGAGCAGACGGGAGGGGGACAGTGGCGGCATTGGGTGTCCTGAAGCCCCTTGGGGGAGAGCTGGGGCTACCTGGGTTGGGAGCTGCAATGATGGGTATGGCCAAAGGATGGGGATTCCTGGTGGGTCTGGACCCACTGCTGGAGCTAAGGGTGTGGTAAATCAGGTTGCTTGTGGCAAACCCTGCCAGGTGCTCTGCCCTGCTGTTTTGGGAGTGTGCACCCAGGGCACTGCGCACAGGGGCCCAAGGTACAGTGGAGCAGCAGGGCCTGGTCCTCCACCATGCTGGGTGTACTGCAAAGGAAACAGAAGTGCTTTCTTTTGCACGTTGCAAGTCTCTTTTTTGCCCTGTCTCTCTTTATCCAGCTCCCTGCCCCTCATTTCAAATTTCTCCCTCTCTGTCCTGTCACCTGTTGCTATGTTTTCCTTTCTCCATCTCATTCTGTCTTGCTCCTTGTCCCTGTTTTTTTAGGTCTTCCCTCTCTGCCCTGTAGCTCATCGCTATTATTTTTTCTTTCCCCATCTCTGCTTGTCTGGCTCCCTGTCCATCTTTCTTCATGCCTCCCCCTCTGCTGTGTTGCCTGCTGCTTCTTTCCTTTCTCCCTCTCTCTCTGTCTCACCGTCCCCATTTTTAAACTTTCCTCTGCCCAATAACCTGCTGCTATTTTTTCTTTCCCCGTCTCTCTTGCTCTGGCTCCCTGTCCCTGTTCTTTCCTCCTGCTCTGTCATGCTGCCCATCCCGGGTATTTCCTGCATCTCCATCCTGCTCCCTGGCCGGCCTTCTTTGTCGGTCTCTGTGCCGCCGCCCCCTGCCCCTGTGCTGTCTCTCTTCCTCTCTCCTTGCTGCTTCTTTCTCCATCCCTGTTGGGCTCCCTGTCCCCGTCCTTCTCACTGGGTCCCATTCCCTGCTTTCTTGTGCTATCTCGCTACACCCCCACTGTCCAGCCAGCTGCGGCTTTTCTCCTCTCTTCTAGTGTCCTGCTCCTCGTTTTTGGCAGCCTTCGCCTCTGCCCAGCACCCCATCGCTCCAGGAGCCAGCTGACGGACCGTGTGTTCCCCGACAGACCGATGAGCGTGGCTCTGGGACCGGCTGCCGATGTGTCCTCGGGGCAGGGGGAGCGTCGGGGGCCCTGAGCCCCGGAGCAGACTCATTGGCAGGACTCGGTAGGTGCGCGACTGAACAGACGCTCGCCGTCCCCTTTGTCCTCCCGGCTGCATTTGCGCTCCCTTTGCCGGGGGCGAGGGGCCGTGAGGGGGCCCAGGGGAGGAGGAGGTGAGGCGCTGGGGGGCTCGGGCCATGCCCCCCTGTTTCTGCGGGGCTCTAGCTGTGGGCCGGGGCTGGAAGACCCCCAGGTGCGGCGCTGGTGGCTCGGCGGGGATTCCGGCTGCGCCGGCGTGGGGGTGGGTGGAAATGGAAACGGTGTCCCCGCAGGGTCAGAAAGCAGGAAGGCTGCCTCCCGCGGCATGCCGGGAGCTGTAGTCCTGGGGCACGCAGCTTCCGGCCGGCCATGGTGCCTCCCGGGGCATGCCGGGAGCTGTAGTTTTCGCGGACTCGGGGGCCGGGCGGCAGCGCGGAGGCAGACACCCCCCAGATGCAGCCACCGGGTGCTTCCCCGGGCCTCGCTTGCCCCGTGCGGCTGCCCCCGGCTCCAGCCCCTGCCCTGAAGCCTGTGCTGTAGCTCCAGGCGGCCCCCAAGCCCTGTCGTGAGGGCAGCAAGCTGGCCCTCCACTGTTCTCGAGTCTCCCTTAACGTGGGTGCCCTCAGCAGCAGCGCAGGGAACAAGCGGTGTCTGTGGAAGCCCCTGCGGATGGAGTCCCTCTGGCCAGGGGCGAGCTATGGTAATAATGGTCACTGCTGCTTCTTTCCCTCTCCCAGAGTCCACACTGTGGATGCAGTTGTCCGTTCTTCCCATGGGGGTGCCATTGACTGCAGCAGCCTCAGGCTTGCATGGGCTGTCTCTGCTTGGCCTCCTTCCCCTTGCAGCGCGGGAGCAAAAAGTGAAAGAGGAACAGTTATTGTCTGTGGACAGGAGCTGCTGAAGCTGGAGAGGCCACAGAAAGGTAAAGCTGCTGAAGAATAAAATAAAGGGGATCCAACCAGCAGCTGCAGACAGGAGACAGCCTGCCTCTCCAGGTGAGGATGGATCCTTCTTAGTGTAGTCCTCAGCAGCTCCAGCTGTTGCCGAAAAACTCGAAATAAAGAACTTACCAACACCAATTTAGTGCAGATAAGCAGACACTTCTTTATTGACAGCTGGGTGTGCGGGTGAGTCCTCTCATGAACCACGCACACCTGAACAACAAAGTCATACACCTTATATGGAACGAGGGGTTTCCAAGCAGCAAACTGGTATCCATAACGGTTTCCTTAGTTTCTTAAAACAAAACGCTATAGATCAATAAATCTTTGTCAAAATCTCTGCAGCTAACTGATTTTAAACAATACTTAGATCTTTATGGTTACCTGATTTTAATAATGCTCAAATCCCCATGGTTACATCTAGTACATTTCTTAAAGTTCCCAAGTCCCTATGTCCTGATCATTGTTGCATTGCAAATTGCACACCTCTACAAGTAAATACTGTGTACAAATGATCTCAAATCTTAAACCTGTTCTCTACTGCTCTAAATGTTCCTACTAGATGATTCTGGCCAATGCCTTCAGCCTTGGTACAGGGCTGTACAGAGGATTTCTTAATAGCAGTCAATTGTTGGTTAAATGTGCAAAATGCAATAGATATAAAATTTTTGCTAAAATATTTCTTATAATTCTATATTCCTATCAAAATCAAATATGATTAATTCTAACTAGTGGCAAATCAGCAACAACAGCAGCATAACTTTTGTAAAGCAATGCCTGGTCAAGATAAGAACTTGACCAAGAATAATACAGCACAAATTTGCCAAGAATAAGAAATACCTAAGGCTGCTAGATGTGCAGTCACACTGAGTGTCACAGAGCACGGAAGAGATACTGAAGCTTAGTGCATCCATATTTCTTGCTGGGGATTCTCAGATAAGCAGATACACAGTTGTCAGTTCTGAGAAGTGCCAGCTTTACTGTGCATGAGCAATATACATAGGCATGCACAGTAAATCCTGTGCTTGAAGGTCACATTTAGGAATGCAGTGCACACAGCAACTGTGGGATCAATTCAATAGGTCTAATGTTTTCTAAAAATAATGGGTATTTTACCTGCATTCTCCATGGAACTCTGGCTGTGGTCATCAGATTGTCATGACAATGCACAAAAGCATTCATTTTGGACTATACACTGAATTTATAGCAATGCCATTTGAAAGAGTACTGATATAGAGAACAAACTGCTTATTGCTTAATGATTGTCTCTCTGTAACTATACATACCAAGGACTGGTGTTTGTCAAGAACTAAGCCTGTGAGAGACTGGTACTTGGGAGTGATGAGCAGGAAGGAG